>BQMB01001745.1:2500-30000 GCA_027943415.1 Closterium sp. NIES-67 | reverse complement strand
AGCGAAAATGGAGGGGAGGGAGGAATCGAAGTGGATTGGAGGGGGGAAGCTGGGTAATAGGGCGGTCGGAGAAAATCCGCGCCCTAGCAGCACCCCGGCTGGGAGATCTTGGACGTTGATCAATGTGACCATCTAACGGTTTAAGTATGTCGAAACGATCGCAATCGATCTTGACCGTTACATTTTCATAGACTTAGCTAATTTTTGTGGGTTGTTGTTAGTGTGTAGGGGGGATGTCTGTACGACACATGACTTAGCCGATTTTTGTGGGTTGCTTGGTGTGTGAGGGAATGTTTGAGGACTTCACCAATTTTTGTAAGTTGTTGCATGTGGGGGGGAATGTCTCTGGAGATTGGGGACTTCGCCTAAATTTCCGCATTTTGAGCCACATGGATGTCGCACTCAGGGTTCGTATGCGTTACTCCCTGAAAACTCAGTGCTGGGATAACGCAAACCCTGAAATTCTCAGTGTTCACAGACATACAACCCTGAAGAGGTTAGGGTTCAAAAAAGCCCAACCCTGAAAATTAAGGGTTGGCCAAAAAAATACCCTGTGAAATCAGGGAATCAGGGTAAAATACCCTGATAACGACAGGCCTGGCTGTGCGGCTCCTAGCCCGCCGCTGCCCCGCCGCCCGTTGCTAGCCGCCCATTGCTAGCCGCCCGTAGCTAGCCGCCCGTCGCTAGTCGCCCGCCGCTAGCCGCCCGTCGCTGGCCCTCGTCGCTAGCTGCCCGCCGCTGGCCCCCGTCGCCAGCCGCCCGCCGCTGACCCCGTCGCTAGCCGCCCGTCGCTGGCCCGCCGCGCTAGCCGCCCGCCGCTGGCCCCCGTCGCTAGCTGCCCGCCGCTGGCCCCCGTTACTAGCCGCCAACTGCTGTTCCCCCCCCCCGTCGCTAGCTGCTCGCCATTGCCCCACGCTCGCCACTGGCCCCACGCTCGCCCGCTGGCCCACGCTCGCTGCTGGCCCCACGCTCGCCACTGGCCCCATGCTCGCCGCTGGCCCCACACTCGCCCGCTGGCCCCACGCTCGCTGCTTGCTCCTAGCTCGCCGCTGGCCCTTCGCTCGCCGTGCGCTGGCCCTAGCTCGCCGGCCCCTGCTCGACGGTGCTCACTCGCCCGCCCGCTCTCACTAGCCGCCCTCTCGCTCACTGGCCCCAGCTCGCCTGCCCCAATTCGAGCCGGCCCCAGTTCGGGCCGGCTCCAGCTCCTGCCGGCCCCAGTTTGAGCCTGCCCCAACTACCGTCGGCCCCAGCTCCTACCGCCCCTGTGCACCACCGCCGCGCTGCCAGTCTCTGCTGGCCGAGCCGCGCCATCCCAGCTCGTCGTGCCGCTGTGCCGCCTTGCCGCTGTGCCGTCGTGCTGTCATGCCGCCCTGCGGCAATGTCACCGTGCCGCCGTGCGGCCGTGTCGCCATGTCGCCGTGCTGTCGTAGCCGTGGTGATGGCCGACGCGGTGCTCCGCCTAGACGCGGAGGGTCGGGCAATTGATTTTGAGGCGTGGCTCGTCGACCTTTGCCGTCAGTTGACAGGTCAGCGCCAGGACGGCTACTCCTTGGCCGTCCATGTCAACGGTAAGCTCCCCTGCCTCGCCACGCCTGCTGCCCTTCCTGACACTCCCATAACTGCTGAGCATGAGGCATTTCCCGCTGTTGAGCTTGCACGCGCTATCTGGGAGTCGCGCGACGCCGTAGCGCATCTTGCTATCAGTCACGCCCTCCCCCTGACTGAGCGTCCCCGCTTTATAGCTGTAGTGAATGCGAGGGAGTACTTGGATGCAGTTGTTGCGCGCTATTCCACTCCCTCCTCCAACTCTGTCGGCCGTCTGATCCTCCCTAGGCTATTCCCTGATTTTGCATCCTTCCCCACTGTCGCTGCTCTTGCCACTCACTTATGCGCCCTTGAGACTAGCTACAGCGCTACTAGCAACAACTGCAGACGAGCTGCACTCCCTCGACTTCTCCACAACGTTTCTCCAGGGCAGTCTGCACGAGCAGGTCTACCTGCGCTGCCCGCCAGGCTTTACCAGCACCTTCGGCCCTGGGACCGAGTGGCTCCTCTGCAACCCGGTTTACAGCCTGCGGCAGGTGCCCTGTGAGTGACGCGACGCGCTGCGTGCTACGTTAGCTAACCAGCACTTCTTCCCGACGTCTGCAGACCCTTTGCTCTTCGTTCGTTCAGGCCATACCCCATTCTACATCCTTGTTCATGTAGACGACCTGGTCTGCGCTACTGCAGACAGAGACGCACTGGCCTCCGTGAAGGCTGAGCTGCTGAGGAGACACACCTGCACTGACCTAGAAGAGTTGCATCGCTACCTTGGCCTACAGATCTTTTGGGACAGAGCAGCGCCCACCATCACTCTCACACAGTCACACTTGGTGCGCCAGGCCCTTCACAGGTTCGGTCTTCAGTTCTCCTCCGCACAGCCCACTTCTCTGCGAGTAGATCATAGGCTCTCGGATCCAGTCCCTGAGGAGTCTGTGAAGCTGAGTGGTCCTTATGCAGAGTTGGTGGGTTGCCTCATGTACCTGATGACTTGCACTCGTCTCGCAGATCTCGCATACCCTCTCAGCATCCTGGCTCGCTTTGTGGCGACGAGACGCTTCATGGGCGGACGACGCTGAGATGCTCAGGTCCTCTCAGGGCTACTGCTTTAGCCTTGGTGCATGCGCCATCTTGTAGAGGTCCACCCGCTCGTCGTCTGTTCCCCAGTCTAGCTGTAAGGCTGAGATCTACGCTGGGGGCATGGCGACACAGGAGCTCCGCTGGCTGACTTTCTTGCTCACCAACTTAGGTGAGCGGCCTAGCTCTGCCCCGGTCCTGTATGCTGACAACAGGGCCATGATCCTCCTGTGTGTGGAGCCTCGACTGGAGGGCAGAGCAAAGAACATCCAGCTGTGGTACTTCCTGGTGAAGCACCTGGCAGAATCTCGTTGTTATCCTCCGCACGGTAGAGCTTAACGAGGGAGTGAAACTACTTCAAGCACTGCTCATTCCGGGTAGTGCGCTCCCACTTTTCTGGCCACGTGTCTGCCGAGAGGTGACGGCATCCCGAGAGTTGCTCGAGGTTGCCCAGCCGCTCATCCATGTTCTGAACGAAGCCTTCTGCCATCTCGGTGCACGCATCGATGTAGGCGTTGTGTGTGCCCCTCCCTTGGTAGTCCGGAAGGTCGTCGAAATGCAAGCTTACCGTGAATCGTGTGGGCCACCCATCCAAGTCCACGCCCTGAACGATGCTGTTGGGCGTACCGCCAGGGCCCGTGATGGGTGATGAACTGCCCCAGGCGCTCTGTTGGGCGACCGCCGCAGTTGACGTATTGACTCTTGATGATGCTCGTGGTCTGCGCGACCTGCCCAAGCACGGTCGCGAAATCCAGCTGCAACAGGAACACGGGAAAACATAGGTAAGAACGTGATTAGGCATCAGCGTTGCTCTTGAACTGACCTCGCTCGACTGGAAGGCCTTGTTCAAGATGTTGAGCTGCTCAAGCACATCCGCCAGGAAATGCACGAAGAACCAAAAGCGGTAAGACTTAGTTGTAGCCAATAACTTGGGACTCCGCTTCTCATGGACCATGACAACGACTGCGGGAAGCACTGCCAGGAGCCGCAGGATGGCCTCACCACGTGAGAGGCACCTAATGACATGCATGCCCTATAGCTCCAAGTTGGTGTTGGTGAAGAGCTCCTACAGATCGAGGAATCATTGGTGCCAAGGGCCAGAGCGGCCGAGGAATTCGGCGATGGCCTTTATGAAGTCATCAACCATCCCGAAAGCGGGGTTGGACTCCGTGGCATCCTTTGTGACACACTTAGTTATTGTATGAGCATTTGAGAAGATGCAATAACAAATGCTTAATAGAGATGACACAAACCCACGGGTGCGTAATGCAGTGACATGAAACCAGATGAGGGACTCGCAGACGCAACTGGGCCACAAGTCCACCCCTCGGTCCGAGCATGACAGCAGCACCGTCGGTGCTGATCCCAGCAAGCCGGCAAAGGTCCAGTCCAACGGCCGTGAGATGGGAGAGGAGTAGAGCGAGAAGAGACGCCGCATCGGCCTTCTCCACCGTGAGATGTGCCAGCAGCTCGGTGATTCGACGACCCTCGCGGATGAATGTGACAAACGCAATCATGTGTTTGCCACGCCGACGGTCGGTGCTCTCATCCAGGCTAATTCCGAAGAAAGGACTAGTAAGGAGGTGGTCGAGCTGGGTTGCACGAAGCCAGATTGCCAGCGCTTGGGTGAACTGCCCAAAGCCATACCTGCCAAAGAGGAAACATAATCAGTCAGGTCGTTTTACTAAAGCAAGAGAAGCACGCTTAGCGTTAAATGGGCAGCAAGAAAATGGGTTAGGAGAGTCACTCACGCGTTGTAGTAGGTGCCATAGCCCTGCTCGGGGAACCCCTTAAACTTCCGAGAGGAGAGGTAGCGCACGAGCATAATCCAGGTCTCCATCGGCTTGTTGCAGCGATTGCAGAAGTATAGGACGCCGAGTAGCGAAGACACGTGGAGCCGCTCCAAGTCCTGTGCGAGAGGATGCTGGTCAATGCGCTGTTGCGACGTGCCCTGTTGCAGCAGATTCACTTGACACGCGAGGGCGAGTTGGTGGCGTGTTGTTCCCGCGTGTTTCTTGAACGCTTGGACTTGCACATCAGTTGCGCCCTAGCCCTTCCGTCTTGTTTTTCCCTTCAAGCCTGCATGTTCGGTACACACTGAGCATCAGTCTTACTTAGCGGAAGCCAAGGATATGCACTCTGCCAGCGCATCTGATACTTATCGAGAGCGTCGGAGTAGAGCTCGGCAGGAAATAGGTGTTTCTTTGCAGACGTGGGGACGACTGAGCCGTCCTCCGTGTCTTCGTCCTCCTCAGGCTCCAACGATGGCGGGTCAAGTTGCTTGGGAGGGGGGGCGAACGACAGGCGGACCTGCGATAACGACCACCGGCCTTGACAGGGAAACCGATGCGGGCAGCTGGGGGGCGAGCTGAATCGAGACAAGACGCAGGGCAGGCCGGTGTTGTAGACGTAGTTGCCTGCACGGGACGCGTAACTGGACGCGGGCCAGTTGTTGCGTGGGGATGCCTGCTAGATGAGGGACGGCTGGGCTTGACTTGAACGTGCGACAGACCAGGAGCACCCACTAAGCACATCCTCAGGAGATCTAGACAAGTACGTGCCTCAGCGGCTGTCTCATCGTCGTCACTGCCTACAGCAGTGCTATCGGCACCTGATTCTGCCATGGCAAGAGGGGAGAATCAGCTGGTTCTCTAGTGAGAAACACGTGTGGAGGGCGTCTACAAAACTAGAGGCGAAATGGAGCCATAGTGCGAGAAGACAACGCACCCGAAGCGGGCGATGGGAAAGACAACTGAGGTGGGGGGTTCTTCATCGTGCTTGGCTGAACAACGCGGTGCGCCATCCTTGCCAGACATGCAAGGGAGGTGGCGGTTCCCCCTGTCAGATCCATGCATCTCGCGCTTTGGCAGTTCTGCCGTGCGCTGTCAACCGCCCACGCCCAGTGCCAGAGTGTCAATGTCCGTGATTGGGTCATTTGTGCCGAAATTCGGTCAAGTCCCAATCACAAGTCGTCGTTTCATGTGACTTGGCGATAGCGGGGCGAAAAATGGCTGTAAGTGCCGCGCTTTTGAGACAACACACGGTGGTTTTTGAGTGATTGACGGGGGATAACATTGCATGTACCGCCAATTCCGGGGCTAGAGGAAATCACAGTATACGCGGTTTCAGCCCCAACCTCGTTAACTTCGTTAAACCATTACCGTACACCCCAGCAAAAACTATGAAAATACAGACTTGATGATTGCAAAAGAACTTTCTAAACAGCCTTGACGTCCACAGAAAGCCCAGCCAATCAGCCTAACACAAGGAAAAAAGCATGGAAAAAGGCTGAATCAGCGTAAAAAGTCTGATATCTAGGGGCCTGACTATATGTTTGTTGACACACCCCCTAGCCTAGGTAGAGGCATAGTTCAACAAACCAGGGCAGCACTACTAGTCTGGCCTCTGGTGAAGGTACCAAGACAACTCAGGGTAACACTATTAGCCTGCCCACTAAGACAAGGGGCCACAAGGCCAGTCAGCAGGTGAAGCAAGACATGCAGGTATAGAAATAGCAAGTACAAGCCGGTATAGTAGATATCAGGATACAAAGAGTGGCACTGTTACTGAGACTAGACCAAGTTGAGTACAGAACCGCTGATGGTCACGAGGCAGTAGTGCCTTGGTCAACATATCAGCGGTGTTGGTCTCTGTGGCCATGTGTACTACTCGAGCCTGGCCGCGCTACTGCAACTCACTCAGCAAGAAGTACCGCAGCTAGATGTGCTTCGACATGCCCTCAATTCAAGCCTCCTGACACAGGAGGATCATGGCACTGTTGTCAGCAAACAGGACCGGGGCAGACCTAGGCTGCTCACCTAAGTCAGTGAGCAAGAACGTTAGCTAGTAGAGCTCTTGAGCAGCCCAGGCCCCAGCGTAGATCTCTGCCTCACAATTGGATAGAGCTACAGACGACGATCTGGTGGACCTCCATGAAACTGCATCAGCACCAAGACTAAAGCAGTAGCCCTGAGACGACATGAGCATCTCCACATCGTCAGCCCACGAAGCGTCTATTTGTCCAGTGAGCACCACTGGCTCAGTTCCTCCTAACACAAGCACCAGTCCAGATGTACTCGCCAGATACCGCAGTACCCTCTTGGCGGTCGACGAGTGGACTGGTCGGTGCCTGCCTGTCGCAACAAAGCAAGCCAGGAGACTGAGAGGGTACGCTAGATTTGGTCGAGTGCCGGTCGTCAGGTACATGAGGCACCCCACCAGCTCTGCATATGGACCACTGGCCTCGACCGGCTCAGCTGGAATAGGAGCAGAGAGCTTGTGGTCCACAGACAGAGGGGTGGGCTGTGCTGAGGAGAACTGAAGACTGAACCTCTGGAGGATCTGCTGCACCATATGGGACTGGGAGAGTGTGATCGTGCGAGCGACATGGTCACGAGAGATCTCCAACCCCAGATAGTGCCTCCGCTCCCCCAAGTCTGTACAAGTGTGTCTCCTAAGTAACCCGGCCTTCTCTGAGGCCAGTGCGACTCTGTCAGAAGTAGCAAAGATAAGATCGTCTACGTACACTAAGATGTAGAACGGTGTCTGACCCGTGCGAACAAAGAGAGAGGGATCAATAGAGGACGGAAAAAATTGCAGCTCAACAAGAGTGGTGCAAAGCGTGTCGTGCCACTCACAGGGTGCCTAACGAAGGCTGTAGACAGGACGTTACTGACTCCACTCGGTCCTAGGTGGGAAGGACCAAGAGAAGCCTAGAGGTCACAGAGGTAGATCTGCTCGTGCAGACTATCATGCAGGAACGCTGTGGAAAAGTCGAGAGAGTGAAGCTCGTAGTCATGGTGCGCAAGTATGTGGAGAAGCACCTGAAGAGTAGTCATCTTCGGGGTGGGGAAGAAGGTCTAGAAGTAGTCTACGCCCTCACGCTGACAGAAGCCTCTAGCCACGTAACGCACCTTGAACTTCGGCGGCCTCCTGGTGTACGCTTCACCCTGTAGATCCACATGCCATCGATTACGTTCTCCCCAGGCGGGGGAACTGTGTCAATGTAAGTGCTTGTGGATCTGTAGGATGCCATCACAGCCTCCATGGCATGTATCCACTGGGCTTCCCAGGGCTCCGACACCGCCTCAGCGTAAGAGCGCGTAAAAGGGATGTCGAGAGCATCTGGGTTGCCCTCTGGAGATACAAGCATGGAGCAGAGATGGGGAACATCGACAGCAAGGTAGTCCAACTCGTACTGCCTGTCCTCTAGCACGTCACTGCCAAGGGTAGGTGCACGCCCGACAGACAGAGTACTAGCAGTACCAGAGACAAGAGTGCCGGCGTAGTCAAGGCGGTGGCTAGCAGCAAAGTTAATGACAGTAGTGACAAGCGCAGAGACGGTCTCAAGAGGAGCTGTAGGGTCGGTGACAAGCGACGTAAGCAAGCGGGAGAGGGTAGGATGAGCACTGCGAGCAGCGTCAGAGCAAGGAGAGGGGGGCTGCGGGAGCGACGGTGGAGGAGGTAAGGGAAGCACGGGGACTGAAGAAGCACGAGAACGGAGGATCATAGGGTGGACACTTCGACGGGGAGAGACACTGCGAGCACCAGAGGGGCGATGGACCTAGTGGGGAAGAACTGGGGACCGGAGACAAGGGGGAACAGGGGTCAAGTCAGGGGACGGAGAGGAGCGCGGGGGAAACGAGCCGGAGAGGATTCCGTAGGAGGGAAAAACGAGCCATAAACATGGTCACGCACCGAAGGGGGAATGAGCGGGCGGACAGGGGAACCTGGAGCAAGTCCAGGGAGACGAAGGGTAGTCTGCGGCTGCTTCTGCTGCGGTGGCTACGGCTATTGCTGCTGCTGCTACTGCTGCTACGGCTGCTGAGGCTGCAACTACTCCCTGCCCTCTCCAGGACCTCCAGTGGCACCGCGGACACCACGTGCACTCCCCGAAATAGCACCCCCAAGACTAGCACCCTCGAACACACCACCCACGGAACTAGCACCCCCGGATTCAGCACCCCCAGAACTCGCACCCCCACAACTAGCACCCTCTGAACGTGCACCCCCCAAACCAACACCCCCAACACCAACACCTCCAACACCAACACCTCCAACACCAGCACCCCCAGAGCCCACTGCTCCCTGCTGCTGCTGCAGCCGCTGAGTCTGGTGTGGCGGCTGCTGCTGCTGCTGAGGCAAGGGGGGAGGCAGCTGAGGTGTCTGGGGTATCGAGGCTGGGGGAGGCGCCATAGGGACAGCAGGCATGCCCCCAGCAGTTGAGCCCCCAGAGTCAGCCGACTCCCTCACAGGCGCAACCGAGGGGAACTGAGTGGCTTGGAGACACCAGACTGGGCCGGGCGGGGCGGGAGGGGTGCAACAAGCAGGGATGAGGAAGAGAGGAGGAGACACAGGGGTGCTCCGGTGTGGGAAGCGCCGGTAGTTGGGGAGCGTCTTGTCGAAGGTAACGTCACGAGAGTGGTAAATGATGTGGTGTGATGGGTGGTAGAACAGTCAGTTAGAGGCGTCAAGCGGAAACCCCAGGAATATACAAGGAAGGGTTCGGGCTGAGTGCTTGTCCCCGCGAGTGTCACAGACGTGAGCAAGGCTACCCCAGACGTGGAATGCAGACGCGTCACCAGGAGACCCGGTCAAGAGGAGGGTCGGCGAAATCTGTGGCCGCTGGGAGCGCGGCCACAGATTGAGCTGGTGAGCAGCGTAGCGCATGGCGAACGGCCACAGAAAATGGGGTGCACCGGTGCGGACCATAGAGGTGCGAGCTACCTCCATGATCAGGCCGATGCGTTGCTCAGCGACCCCATTCTTCTCTGGGGAGTCTGGCAGTGTGTACGTCTGGCGGATGCCCTCCGCATGGCAGAACTGTCCTAGAGTGCGACAGGAAAACTCGCCACCACGGTCAGGGTGTAAACGACCTATAGGCAGGCGGTGGTGGGTGCGAACAGTAAGAAGCCACGGGAGGAGAACACAGGCACGTCGGTCTTTTGCTCCAACGAGAACACTGTGGTGAAGCGCGAGAAGTCGTCAACAACGACTAGAAAGTAGCGCTCCCGACTAAGACCATGGACTGGGGCAGGGCCCCAGACGTCCATGTGCAGCATCTGTAGGCAGGGCGGGGAGCAATGCAGAGGGACCAGTGACTAGACCGTGCTGGGACATGTGCCTAAGGCGCAAGAGTACAGGGTGTCCTAAGCGGTGGTTCCATAGTAGGGTCGGGTGGGCTATGGAGCGACAAGAGCAAGACGCGGCAAACGCGGAAATTGGCGGGGACTCAGTGTGAGGTGGATAGAGACCTGACCCTGGGTCACGCTCAAACGTGGCTAAGTGCCAACCGATGGTTGTGTCTGTGCAAGCGGCGTGTCTTTCGTGGCCAAGGAATGTAGTGGTGACGCCTTGGTCTTGAAGGTGACCGACACCCACTAGGTTCCTGGCAAACGAGGGAGCCGTAGGGGACAGCTGGACAAGGGAGAGTGATTGTGCTACATGCGACAGCTGTGGTTGAGGAGTCTGCTAGTGCGACGCGGACAGGCACAAGAAGCGGGGTGAGAGCAGTACTGTCTCTGAAGAAGCAACGAGATGCACCCGAGTCAAGGATAAAGGAGAGGCCCGCCGAAGGAGGGGCATGCGAGGGGCCTAGGGGACACGTAGTAGAGGCTCTTAAACTAGACACGGTGGTGGGACCTAGACCCCTAGGCCCCGAAGCCCCCGGTCCTCTAGAGAAACCACACTGGCCCCAGGGCAATGATCGCCTTGGGGCCGCACCTCCAGAGCCTCCACAATGCCCAGCACCCCCAAGACCCCACTGTGGCTGATGTCGCTGCTGCTGCTGCTACTGCGGCTGTTGTTGCTGCTGCTGCTGCGGCTGGTGCTGCTGCTGCCGCGGCTGGTGCTGCTGCTGCGGTTGCGACACTGGGCAGAGAGCCCCGATGCAGACGTCGAGGTTGTGGATCTAGAAGCCGAGGAGGTAACTAATGTGATCCTCTAGGAGTGTGCAGTCTAGGTGCGGGCTCACTAGCTGTAGACGGTGAGCGAGAAACTGGAGAGAAGAGGGAAGTGCCTAGCAGTCTGGCCGAGGGACGGACTCTAACGAGGCCATTATGCCGAGAGTAGAGGCGTTGAGGAACTCTAGAAACGAGGATGAGACTAGTGGGAGGCACTAGGTGCTACAGGAGCACTAGCAGAGGTAGTAGCAGAGGCGGCTGTGGCCGAAGAAGTGGCAGCGAGCAGGAGGCAAGTAATAGCAGTGGCTAGCGGTAGGCTGACGGTAGCCGGAGCGACAGGGCTGACGTTAAAAAAACTCCCCTTGATCTGTCGACTAAAAAAAAAATTTACCCGAAGGGGTCTGTTTTCCAAAAATGCCTACCCTGGTTTGTCATTGTTCAGAAATATGAAACCCTGAAATTCTCAGGGTTCACAGAACCCAATCAAGGTTCCATTTAGCAACCGCCGAAGCCTTTCTTAAATTGCCGCATCATCTCCAGCAGTCACGATATATCTCCTTTGCTACTTCTGGCGGGCGGGTTTTATTTTTTTCAGATTTCCCAGGCGAAGTGAAAATACTGTAGCTAAAAAATCAGATGGACGCCCACGGCTCAATTGAGGGAGAGGAAATCAAAAAGGAGGGGAGGGGGGAATCAAATTCGAGTGGAAAAAGGGGAGGGAATCAAAACCGAGGGGAGGGGGAAAGCGAAACGGAGGGGAAGGGGGAATCGAAATGGAGGGGAGGGGGGAAGCAAAACGGAGAGGGAGGGGGGGATCGAAATGAAGGGGAGGGGGGGAAGCTGGCGAATGGGGTGGTGGGAGAAAATCCGCATGCTTGCAGCACCCTCTGTGGGAGGGACCCCGCTCCCTTCCACCGTCATGGGCGTGATTCAAATGACTGCGGAAATCTGGGACGTTTATGACTGGCAACCATCGAACGGCTGATAATTGTCGAAACGATCGCAATCGATCGTGGCTGTCCCATTTTGATTGACTATCAGATGACCACACGGGCAACTGGAGAAAATTCCACTAAAAGGAGCGACTGCTCTTAGAAAATAGGAATGGGTTTGTTGGGGGTATAAGTGGTGACGTTGAGGACTGGGAGTGGGAATGTCTGTACAATATACTTAACCCATTTTTCGTTGGTCCTGTCTCTGGCTATTAGGACTTAGCTGGGTTTTGTGGGTTGTTGGGTGTGCGGGGGGAGTGGCTGACCTAGAGGACTTGGCCGATTTTTTGGGTTGCTTGGTGTGTGGGGGTGATGTCTGAAAAAAAAGACTTCGTCGATTTTTGTGAGTTGTTGGGTGTGTGGGGAGACCAGTCACGTGTAGGGGGGATTTTGCAGAAGGTCAAGGATGGCATGGATATCGCATTCAGGGTCCGTACGTGTTGCCCCCTGAAAACTCAGTATTGGCATAACGCAAACCCTGAAATCCTAAGTGTTCAAAAACTTACAACCCTGAAGGGACTAGGGTTCAAATGCGCCAAACCCTGAAAATTAAGGGTTGGCAAAAAAAAAAGCCCTGTGAAATCAGGGAATCAGGGTAAAATACCCTGATAACGACAGCCCTGAGGAGTGAGTGACAGTAAGACGGCAGTGACGCTAGCTGGCGGCGGGCTGGTAGCAAGAGGCGGGAAGCTGGGATCGGTGGACAGCGGCTTAGCGGCTGGCGGGAGGCTAGGAGTTGCAAAGAGGAGTAGGGAGCAAACGAGGAGGAAGTATGCGCGAGAGGAGCTACTAGGAGCAGCATGCCAAGGAGCTAGCTTGGAGTCACTAGGACTGGCAGCACAGGGCGAATGACAGTCCACAAGGCACAGGGGACTCACGAAGTTGGCGGCCGATTGGCAACTAACGGCTAGCGGCCGACTGCCGCTGGCGGCTGGTGGTTGGCGACTGGTGGTCGGCGGCTAGCTGCGAGTGGTGGCAGCTGGCGGCTGACGGCTGGGGGTCAGCGGCTGGTTGCCGGCAGTCGGCTGCTGGTGGCTGGCGACTGGTGCTGGCTGCTGGTGGCCAGGCTGGTGGAGGCTTAAGCTGATGGTTGGAAACAGCAGTGGCGACAGAAGCGGCAGCAGTGGCAGCGGTGGTAGCGGCAGCTGCAAGGGAAGTGGCGGCAATGGTGGCAGTGGCGGCTGCAAGGGCAGCGGCGGCAGCAGCAGCTGCAAGGGCAGCGGCGGCAGAGCCAGCTGCACGGGCAGCGGTGGCAGTGGCGGCTGCAGCTGGTGGTTGCAACGGCAGCGGCAGTAGTGGCAGCGGCAGTGGCAGCGGCGGCAGCACAAGCTGCGGTAGTGGCGGCTGCAGCAGCGGCAGTGGCAGCGGCAGTGGCGGCAGCAGCTGCAGCAGTGGCAGCGGAGGCAGTGGCGGTAGTGGCGGCTGCAAGGGCAGCAGCGGCAGCAGCAGCTGCAAGGGCAGTGGCGGCAGTGACGGCTGCAAGGGCAGCGGCAGCAGTGGCGGTTGTAAGGGCAACGGCGGCAGCGGCAGCGGCAGCGGCGACAGTGGCAGTGGCAGCAGCTGCAGTGGCAGTGGCGATAGCAGCCTAAACCCTAAACCCTCAATGGCAGCGGCGACATTGCAGCTGCAGCGGCAGAGGCGGCAGTGGCAGTGGCGGCAGCAGCTGCAGCAGTGGCAGCGGCGGCAGTGGCGGCAGCGGCGGCAGCGGCGGCAGTGTGGGCTGCTGCAGCGGCAGTGGCGGCAGAGGCATTGGCTGCAGGGACAGCGGCGGTTGCGGCAGCGGCAGTGGCTGCAGAAGTTGCAGTAGTGGCTGCAGCGGTTGCGGCAGTGGCAGTGGCTGCAGCGGCAGTGGCAGCAGTAGTGGCGGAAGTGGCAGTTGCAGCAGTAGTGGCGGCAGTGGCAGTGGCACAGGCAGCAGCAGTGGTTGCAGTGGCAGTTGTGGCTGTCTGGCGACTAGCTGGCAGCAGTGGCTGGCACAGCAGCGAGCTGGCCAGTGACAAGCTGGCAGGTGCTGCTGGCGAGTAGCTGGCAGCAGGTGCTGGCGGATGCTGCTGGCGCCTAGCTGGCTGGCGCTGCTGGCAGCGAGCTGGCTTGCACTGCTGGCGGCGCGCTGGCTAACGTGGCTGGCGGGCTAGCTGGCTAACGTGCTGGCTAGCTCGCTGGCGCGTTGGCTGACGTGCTGGCTAGCGCGTTGGCGGGCATGCTGGCTAGCGTGCTGGCCGGCGCGTTGGCTGGCGCATCGGCTAGCGTGCTGGCTGGCGTGCTGGCGAGCATGCTGGTTAGCGTGCTGGGTGGCTCGCTGGCCTGCTGGCTACCATACGAAACAGCTCGAACGCTAGGGGGAGGGCGTCGAGGCTACAGAGCGCGAAATCGGAGGCGCAAAATCGAAATTGAGAATTGCACACGCGCGAAAAAAAAAAAAAAAAAAACAAAACAAAACAAAACAAAAAACAAAACTAGAGTAACGGCGGAAGCGTGAAGAACGACGGAGAAAAATCTAACCTAGCTCAATACCATGTTAGAGTAGCGGGAAAAAGTGTGACTAGGAAGAGGGGGAAGGGAAGGGAGATACAAGTACAAGAATATTGTCCTCTCTAAGAATTGACATAGCTAGGCGATACCAAATATATATAAACTATTGACATGGAGGACTTAGCCGATTTTTTTGTTGCGGCCTGGTGGGGTGGGGGGTTGGGGGGAAGGGGATCGTGCCAACCAGGGGGGAAACTCGGTACAGTAAATCTCGCAAGTGTTTGTTGTTAACGTAGAAACGAATGATTACTAGAGGTGGAAACCTAGAACAAATACTAGTTGGTTGTACTCACTAGAAGCATACCTCAGTCTAGCCTATAACTTCTACATAGATAATATGTATAAGTTGACACACCCCCTAGGCTAGACAAGGGGTGAAACTAAACAAGAAGCAAACAGCTCAGGGCGGCACTACTAGTCCAACCACTGAGGCAGGGGTCTGGAGACCAGTCAGCAAGAATACAACCAAAACTGAAGCAAGCCAGGGTGGCACTACTAGTCCAGCCACTGGAGGTAAGGCCACAAGGCCAGTCTGACAAGCATATATAATAGAGAGTACACAATCAGGATCCTAACAGGGGAGCAGCTACAGGAACAAGACCAAGCTGTACACAGTGCCGCTGATGATCTTTAGGCGCAAGCGCCTTAGTAAAGATATCAGCTGTGTTGGCACCTGAGGCCAAGTGAACTACGCGGGCCTGGCGGCGCTGCTGTAGCTCGCGCAGGAGGAAGTACCGCAGCTGGATATGCTTCGCTCTGCCCTCAAGCCGAGGCTCCTGACACAGGAGTATCATGGCCCTGTTGTCAGCGTACAGGACCGGGGCAGAGCTAGGCCGCTCACCTAAGTCTGTGAGCAAGAAGGTCAGCCAGCGGAGCTCCTGTGCCGCCATGGCACCAGCGTAGATCTCAGCCTCACAGCTAGACTGAGCCACAGACGACGAGCGAGTGGATCTCCAAGAGATAGCACCCGAACCAAGGCTGAAACAGTAGCCCTGCGACGACCTGAGCGTCTCAGCGTCGTCTGCCCAAGAAGCGTCTGTGTGCCCAGTAAGGACCACTGGCCTGCGTCCTCCTAGCACTAACCCCATGCCTGATGTACTAGCAAGATAACGCAAAACCCTCTTAGCGGCAGACCAGTGCTGAGGTCGGTGTCTGCCTGTAGCCACAAAGCGAGCCAGGATGCTGAGAGGGTATGCGAGATCTGGGCGAGTGCAAGTCATCAGGTACATGAGGCAACCCACCAGCTCTGCGTAGGGGCCACTGGGCTCTACTGGCTCCTCAGGAACGGGAGCAGAGAGCCCATGGTCTACGGGTAGAGGTGTGGGCTGTGCAGAGGAGAACTGAAGACCGAACCTCTGAAGGACCTGACGCACCAAGTGTGACTGGGTCAGAGTGATGGTGCGTGCTGCTCTGTCCCTAGAGATCTGCAGGCCAAGATAGCGACGCAGCTCTCCAAGGTCAGTGCAGGTGTGTCTCTTCAGCAGCTCAGCCTTCACAGAGGCCAGTGCGTCCCTGTCAGGAGTAGCGAAGACCAGGTCGTCTACGTAGACAAGGATGTAGAACGGAGTCTGGCCGGAACGCACAAACAGTGAAGGGTCAGCAGAGGACGGAAAGAACTGCAGGTCTGCTAACGTGGCACGTAGCGTGTCGTGCCACTCGCGGGGAGCCTGACGCAGGCCGTAGACCGGGCGCCTGAGAAGCCACTGGGTCCCAGGAGGGAAGGTACCAGTGAAGCCCTGTGGTCGGCGCAGGTAGACCTGCTCGTGTAGGCTGCCCTGAAGAAAGGCAGTAGAGAAGTCGAGGGAGTGAAGCTCGTAGTCACGCTGTGCTGCTACGTGTAGCAGCGCCCGAAGAGTGGTCATCTTCGGGGTCGGGGCGAAGGTCTGGAAGAAGTCAACCCCCTCGCGCTGACTGAAACCTCTGGCCACGTAGCGCGCCTTGAAGACAGGCGGCTCTCCAGGGGGGCGCTTCACCTTGAAGAGCCACCGACCATCGACTACGTTCACCCCAGGCGGGGGAACTGCGTCGACGTAAGTGCCGGTGGATCTCCAAGATGCCATCTCCTGCTCCATGGCAGCTATCCACTGAGAGGCCCAAGGTCCCGAGGTGGCCTCAGCGTAGGTGCGAGGGGTCGGGATGTCGAAGGCGTCTGGGTCACCCTCAGGGACTAACAGCATGGAGCAGAGATGGGGAGCAGCCTCGGAAAGGAAAGCCAGCTCGTACTGCCTGTCCTCTAGGACGTCACTGCCAAGGGCAGGAGCACCCCCGACGGACAGAGGACGGGCAGGGTCAGAGACCAGAGCGGTAGCGTAGTCAAGGCGGCGGGTAGAGGCGAAGTCAGCGACAGCAGCGACAAGCGCGTCAAGGCGCGAGACAGGAACAGCAGGGTCGGTAACAAGAGAGGCAAGGACCCGAGGGACAAGGGGACGAGCAGCACGGAGGTAGTCAGAGAACGGAGGAGGTGCAACAGCAAGGGACGAGGGAGGAGGGGACGGGAGGAGGGGAGGACGAGACGAGTGGGAACGGAGCAACATAGGGTGGGTGGGCAGGACAGGAGAGACGGGACGAGCACGGGAGGGACGGCGAGCCCAAACGTGAGACGGAGGGGTAGGGTCAGGGGACAGCGGAGGAGACACAGGAGGGGAACGAGGAGGAAGACGGGCCGGAGACGAGTCTGGCGGCGGGAACACAGGACCGTAGACAGGAAGGTCAGGAGGCGGTGGGGGAGACACCGGCGCGCGGTCCGGGGAGGGAAGGCCGAGCAGGCGGAGAGCGGAAACCGGCGGCGACGGCTGCTGCGGCGGCGACGACGGCTGGGCCGGAACTCTCGGACCAGCAGAGGCAGAACGACCGTCGGCAGAACACTCAACAGCAGCACCCCCAGAACCAACACCCCCAGAGCGAGAACCCCCTCCAACACCAGCGGCACCCCCAGAAGCCGCAGGACGAACACCCTCCTCCACACCAGCACCCCCAGGGGCCGAGAGCAGTGGCGGCAGTGGCAGCAACGGCTGCGGCGGCGGCGACAGCGGCGACGGCTGCGGCAGCGACAGCGGCGGCGGCGGCGACGACAGCGGCGACGGCTGCGGCGGCGACGGCGACGGCGGCGGCAGCGGGGTCGGCGACTGCGACAGTGGGGGCGGAGGCACCGGGGAAGGGGGACGCTGCAAGGACGGACCGGGGGTACCACCAGAGTCAGCAGACTCCTCAACGGGGACAACCGACGGGAGGGGAGTGACGTGGGAGACACCAGACGGGGCAGGACGAGGCGGGAGAGGGGCAGGGGCTACCGGGGGAGAGGGAGCAAGGAAAAGGGGGGGGGCAACTGGGAGACCTCGGTGAGGGAAGCGGCGGTAGAAGGAGACGGACTCGTCAAAGGTGACGTCACGAGAGTGGAGGAAGCGGTGAGACGGCGGGTGGTAGAAAAGCCAGTCAGACGAGTCCAGGGGGAAACCGAGGAAGACACAGGGGACAGTGCGGGCAGTGAGCTTGTCCGTGCCAGAGGCACGAACGTGAGCAAGGCAGCCCCAGACGTGGAACGCAGACGCGTCACCGGGGGACCCGGTCCAAAGGAGGGTCGGCGAAACCTGCGGCCGCTGGGAGCGTGGCCACAGGTTAAGCTGGTGAGCCGCGTAGCGAACAGCGAACGGCCACAGAAAATGGGGGGCATCGGCATGGATCATGGAGGTACGGGCGACCTCCATGACCAAGCCGATGCGGCGCTCAGCAACCCCATTCTGCTGTGGCGAGTCCGGCAAGGTGTACGACTGGGTGATGCCCTCCGCACGACAGAACTGTCCAAGCCGACCAGAGGCGAACTCGCCGCCACGGTCGGAGTGGAGACACAACACGGGGAGACCGCGGTGGAGACGCGCAGCCACAACCCACGGGAGAAGAACGTCGGGCACGTCGGCCTTCCGCTCCAGGGGAAACACCGTGGTGTAGCGCGTGTAGTCGTCGACAAGCACAAGGAAGTAGCGCTCACCGCGCGGTCCGGGGACGGGGGCAGGGCCCCAAACGTCCAAGTGCAGGGTCTGAAGGGGGGCAGTAGCAGGACGCAGCGAGGAGGAGTGAGGAGCACGGCGGAGCCGACCCTCGACGCAAGGCGTGCACGGTGGCGCAGTCGAGGGAGGAAGGGCAGGGAGCGACGCGGGGAGACCTAAGACAAGACCGTGCTGGGACATGTGACGCAGACACGGGAGAGCAGGGTGACCTAAGCGGTGGTGCCAGAGAAGGGAGGGGTGAGTGAGGGACCGACACGAGCAAGCTGCAGCGACCTGGGAGGACGCACCAACCGGGGGGGAAGCGGTGTGTAGGGTAAACAGACCGGACACCGGGTCCCGGGGGAACGTCGCAAGGGGGGAACCTGAGACAGCCTCAGAACAGACAGCGAACCGCTCGTGCCCGGGGAACGTGGTGGTGACGCCGAGGTCCTGGAGACAGCCGACACCAACCAGGTTCCTGGAGAACGAGGGAACGTGGAGGCCAGTAAGGGAGCCCGAGGGAACTGCCGGACAGGGAAGGGACGTAGAACTGCGCGCGACGACCGGACCCGCAGAGGGGTCAGCGAGAGAGACAACAGCAAGTGCAGCAAGCGGCGTGAGCGTGGAACGGTCGCGGAAGAAGCAGGCAGAAGCACCAGAGTCGAGAGTGAAGGACAGCGACGCAGTGGCGGAGGCCGGGGACGGAGCCGGTGCAGCGACTAGACTAGGCAACCTAGGCAGTCCTACGCCTGTCGCAGCAGGGGAAGCTGAGCTACACAAGGGTGAAACACCTAAACTAGAGTACACAGGGTAGTAAGATCCAGCAACACTAGAAGCGTCAGCATACAAAGCATGCAAAGCAGCACCTATCTGATCCATGTCTAACTCAAAGATCGGCACGCCCTGGCGGAGCAGGCTGTGCCAGTCAGGGAGGTCCGGGGCCGGGCCAAAGCGACGACGAAAAAGATCGTCGAGGCGGCGGAAACAGCGGGCGGTCGGGTGCGGGCGGCGGCACAGAGTGCCGCGGAGAGGCCCGGTCTGAAGCTGGTACTGGCAGGTCACAGCACTGGAGCCGCTGGTAGACGCCAAGCTGCGCGGGCCGCCACCACGGCCACCGCCTCCGGAGGTGCCGGGCCAACCAGGCGGGAGACGAGCCCACGGCTGCGGCGGGTGCTGCTGGGACGGCGGCTGCGGCTGGGGCTGGTCCTGCTGCTGCTGGGGCTGCTGCTCCTGCCCACCGGTGGTAGTCCCCTCAGGCGGACTACCGTCACCACCACCACGACCACTACCACCTGCGTCACCACCCCTACCTCCCTGGCGGCCACGGCCACCGCGACGCGAGCGCTGCTGCGGGTGGACAGCAGCAGCCGTCTCGGTAAGAGGGGTCGCCGTGGCGACCGCAGCCGAAACGTCAGTGAACGTGCACTGGGATGGGGCACAGCCGTGAAAGATAGAGACTGCCGGCGCACCGCTCGACTGAGCGATAGTGCGCTGGCGAGTCTCGATCTCAGTGAGGGTGTCGACAAAGGCGATCAGGGTGAGGTCACCCGGGTGCTGGCTAAGAAAGTGGTCGCGAGCACTAGCGAGGCGGTCTGGCAGGCGCATAGCGATAAAATAGAGCGTCATGCAGAAAGGAGGGGGGAGCGCAGTGAGCTGGGCAGCAGTGCTGGCAGTGCGATAGCGAGTCTCTAGGGCACGCAAATGAGTGGCAAAGTCTGCGACAGTAGGGAAGGCAGCCAGGTCTGGGAACAGCATCGGAAAGAGCAAGCGGCCAGCAGAAGCGGAGGCAGGGGTGGAATAGCGAGCAATAACGGCGTCTAAATAAGCTTTGGCCGTTTCAACAGTAGCAAAACGCGAGCGCTCAGACACAGGGAGGGCGTGACTAATAGCAACCTGAGCTACTGCATCGCGTGAGTCCCAGACCGCACAGGCCAGCGCAGCAGTAGAGAAAGCCTCACGGTCATCAGAGGAGGGGTCAGCAGGGAGGGGAGTAGGTGCAGGGGGACGGGGGAGCAAGCCATCAGCATGGACAACTAGAGAGTGGCCATCCTGGCGCTGACCTGTAAGCTGGCGGCGGAGATCGGAGAGCCAGGCGGCGAAGTCAACCGCGTGGCCCTCAGCGTCCAGGCGGAGCACAAAGTCAGCCATCGTGCAGGGTCAGCGGCACAGCTCCTCAGCGACACAGCGGCACAGCAGCACAGCTCCTCAGCGGCACAGGAGCACAGCGGCGCGGGGACACGGCGGCAGCACTCTCCAGTAGGGCAGCAGCTAGGCGTCCCAGCGCAGGCGAGCAGAAGACACAGGGCCCGAGAGGACACGGCAGGCCGAGCAGGGGAGGCGGGCAGGTGCTCTGGGGCCGGGCTGGTGCTGGGAGGGGCCAGGCTGGTGCTGCTGGGGCCGGTCGGGCACGAGGAGGGGCCGGGCAGCGCTGAGGAGAGGCCGGGCGGCGCTAGGAAGGGGCCGGGCGGCACTAGGAGGAGGCCGAGCGGCACTAGGAGGCCAGGCAGGCGAGCGCTAACAGCAGGCGCGACAGGGGCCAGCGGGCGCGACGAGGCCTAAGGGGCGCGACGGGGCCCAGCGGGCACGACGGGGCCCAGGGGGGGCGCGACGGGGCCGAGGAGGCGCGACGGGGACCAGCGGGCACGACGGGGCCCAGGGGGGCCGCGACGGGGCCTAACGGGCGCGACGGGGCCCAGGGGGGGCGCGACGGGGCCCAGAGGGGGCGCGACGGGGCCTAGCAGGCGCGACGGGGCCTAGGAAGCGCGAAGGGGCCCAGCGGGTGCGACGGGGCCTAGGAGGCGCGACAGGGCCCAGCGGGCGCGACGGTGCCCAGAGGGGGCGCGACGGGGCCTAGGAGGCGCGACGGGACCCAGCGGGCACGACAGGGCCTAGGAGGGGCGCGACGGGGCCGAACGGGTGCGACGGGGCCCAGAGAGGGGGGGACGCGACGGAGCTTAGGAGGCGCGACGATGCCTAGGAGGCACGACGGGGCTCAGCGGGCTCGACGGGGCCCATGGGGGGCGCGACGGGGCCTAGGAGGCGCAACGGGGCCCAGCGGGGGCGCGTTAGGGCCTAGGGGTCGCGACGGGGCCCAGCGGGCGCGACGGGGCCCAGGGGGAGCGCGACGGGGCCTAGGAGGCGCGACGGGGCCCAGCGGGCACGACGGGGCCCAGGGGGGGCGCGACGGGGCCTAACGAGCGCGACGGGGCCCAGGGGGGGCGCGACGGGGCCTAGGGGGCGCGACGGGGCCTAGGAGGCGCGACGGGCGGAAGCGGTAGGCGGGGGGATCCTAACCTAAGCGTGATACCATGTTAACGTAGAAACGAATGATTACTAGAGGTGGAAACCTAGAACAAATACTAGTTGGTTGTACTCACTAGAAGCATACCTCAGTCTAGCCTATAACTTCTACATAGATAATATGTATAAGTTGACATTTGTTTCAGTGTCGATCCTCGTTAGTGTGCTGAGGCATCAGTGTCTACAGAAAACATAACGCTGGAAAAAAAAGAGCTTCTTCAACATGGTTCAATCATTAAAAAAAGCCTTTTAATCAGGGTCGGTTTATGCAAACACCCTGAAAAAAGCGTAAAAGGTGTAAAAATCCTGATATAGTAGGGCCTGCATTGAACGTGCTAGGTGTCAAAGAGATTGTATTGCATGAGAAACCTCATGCACACACGATTCAGAAATTCCCAAGTCATATATTATATCCTATTGACAACGAGCTTTTGATCGGGTGTTTGTTCTTAAACAATCAATACCAGTGAGTTTTCCACGTACTGGTAGTAGTACAAAGTATATGTGTTTCCTTGGAACACTGTTTTCAGTTACCTCGCATTATTACAAGAACAGCACCTCGCCTTGTTGCGAACACTCTCGGGCTGCACCATTGCCCTTCAGTACCTCACCTTTTTGGGGCACGATCCTGGCCGTCCGTTACGTCCTCCTCGTGAAGGCAGGCGGAGGGTTTATGTCGCACCACTTGTCTCTCTTTCTCCCCTCTTCCCTCTCCCCTCCTCTCTCCGCTCCCTAAGCCCCTTATATCCAACCTAACCACATCTTCTATTTTCCTTTCGGTCAGTCAGAAATCCTTAGGAGGCTCGGCACGACCGCCACGATGGGTAACCTCTCCTTCCTTTCGCGTAGATCCAAGCCCGATGTTGAACTCTCGAACCTCCGACTTACGATTCTAGTTCTACTACTCGTCCCGTAGCGCTTTCTTCGAAGCAGCAAACCCTAGTTTTTGCCCACAGTACTTGCCTCCTGCGTGCACCCTCCGTATGCATGCGTGCGTGGCTGTGCGCGTGGGTGTGGCGGGTTGCGCTTGTGCGTGGGGTGCGTGTGCGTGCGTGCGTGGCGTGTGCGTGCGTGCGTGGCGTGCGTGCGTGGCAGGAGCGTACAAGTACGTGTCGGAGCTATGGAAGAAGAAGCAGTCGGACGTGATGCGCTTTCTGCTGCGCGTGCGCTGCTGGGAGTACCGCCAGCTGCCCTCCATCATCCGCGTCTCGCGCCCCACACGCCCTGACAAGGCGCGCCGCCTCGGCTACAAGGCCAAACAGGTGCGCTCGGCTCGCTTGACATTCACGCCGCGCAGCATTGGCGCTTAAACCCGGTGTGTTTGGCGCTTCTTCTTTCCGTTGCGTCGCCCATCTCGCCGATTGTCTTCCCCGCGCTCGCCTGTTCCGCCGCGCTCTGCTCTGCCTGACGCTCATGACCGTTTTCTCGCTGCTTGCTCGCCGCTGCCCGCGAGTTCCGCTCGTGCGCGGAACAGCAACGCGTGCCTCGCTAGCAGTCGTCGCAGCATGCGCTGCTGGCTGCGCGGCTTGAGCTTGCTCGTAGAACTTGAATGCTCGTGGATTCGTGATTCCTAGAGACATCGCTCGTTAATTTCAGGGTTATAAATTCGTTATTCGCCTAGCAGCCGATTCCGTTCACAGTTTCCGCCATTGATCGATAGCAGCCAGCGGTCGGGTAGCGGCGTGCCGTTCGTGCGAGGTCAAGCGGCAGGGCGCCTCTCATGGATGCCGCCAGTAGTACGGCAGCTATCGCTGGGCCGCTCACGTCTCACAGTCCTTGCCAGCCCCCTCGCACCAGGGAGATGTTTGGCGCAGTATTGGCCTATCGGAGTGATCGCTCCACGCTTTGCAGTCCGCTCATCTCTCCCCTTCCAGTTGCCCCGCATCCCCCACCAGTTTCTGTTGCCCCACATCCCCCACCAGTTTCTGTTGCCCCGCATCCCCCACCAGTTTCTGTTGCGCCGCCCACCGCCCACCTGCGTTCCTCCTCTCACTGCCCTTCCACCCCGTTGCCCCTGTCTCCCCGCTGTCCCGCGTGCCGTGCTCCGCTGCGGCGCGCAGGGCTACGTGGTGTACCGCGTGAGGGTGCGTCGCGGAGGTCGCAAGAAGCCCGTCGCCAAGGGTATCGTGTACGTCCCGCACTCTCACCCCCCGCCTCCCGCCGTGTTCCTTCCTTTCCTCAATATCGCCCTCTTCTCCCCTCCCTCCCTCCCCCCCCCCGCCTCCTTCCCCTTCTCTTCTCTTCCCCCTCCTCCCTCTGTCCCCATTTCCCTCCACTCTGCTCTTTGGCTCGTTCTCTAAGTGATCCCTTCCCCCGCCCCCGCCCTGCCTGCGCGCGCAGGTACGGCAAGCCGAAGAGCCAGGGCGTGACGCAGCTCAAGTTCCAGCGCAACAAGCGCGCCGTCGCGGAGGAGCGCGCCGGCCGCAGGCTCGGTGGACTGCGCGTGCTCAACTCGTACTGGGTCAACCAGGTGCGGTTCGGTGCAGTGTTGGGTGCGAAACAAGCGTGTTGGGGCTAAGAGCGCGTACTGTGTGTGCGTGGATCGTGGGGGGGGTGAAGGGCGGGTGATGGCTATGCTGCACTTGGGCGTGTGTGCTCGCTCGCCTCTCCGACCCTCCGCTGCCCACTCCCTTGAATCACTCTTCATGTAGCGTGCCCCACCTCTCTTCCCCCACTCACACACCACCCCACATCCTAGGAAATGAATAGAATGAAAGACAGCCGATTTTCGCAAAACGCCCACCCCACCCCATGCTCAACACTCTTTTGCACCCCCCTGGTCCCCTTGTGCATGCTTGCGCGCAGGACTCGGCGTTCAAGTACTTTGAGGTGATCCTGGTGGACCCGCACCACCAGGCCATCCGCAACGACGCGCACATCAACTGGCTCTGCCGCCCCGTCATGAAGCACCGCGAGCTGCGCGGGCTCACCTCGGCCGGGCGGCACCACCGCGGGCTGCTGCGCAAGGGCCACAAGAGCACCAAGAACCGCCCCTCCGTGCGCGCCTTCTGGAAGCGCAACACCATGCTCTCGCTGCGCCGCTACCGGTAGGCGGGCGAGGCAGGCCGTGGGGGGAAGGGCAGGGCGTGGGGCACAATGGAGCTGCAGAGCGGTTGCATCGAATGGCGATCAGGAAGTGTGCAGTCGGTGGCACGAAGGGCAAAAACCTATTAAGCTGCTGCTGGATTGGATTGTTCTTCTGGTTACGAATTGCATGTTATGAAGTAAATCTCCAAATGACGGTTTGTACTGTAGTGACTGAAGTGGCTGGCCAATGGCCGATACAGAGTCAGCAGCTGAGGACATGAGTACGCCAGAAGAGTCTTAAAGCATCATCTAAAAAGGCAAACCAGGGCTCTTGAAACTACCGGTAACTGTTTTTTTCTTTGGGCCAGACGAAATATTCCAATCAGGGCTCAAAATTGTTTAGGGGCACCCTTAGTAATCAGTGTACCGAAAACAAATTACCCTATCTCTTAGGGTAAAATTTTCGTCACCCTTTGAAAATCAGGGTAAATTTGGAAAATTTAAGAGTACCCTGAACAGGCCCCCAAATTGGTTTTGGGGGACGCTGATCCTTCAGTGTCCCCTGCCATTCCTTGGGTTGGTCATTAGCGTTGCCCTCGGAAAAAAGGCTGAAAAATCAGGGTAGCCTAAAAAAAATTCGCTGATCAATCAGCGTTGCACCTAGATTTTACACTGATCCAAAGTTTCTATTGAACGTAGTAACGAGACATTTAATATGACGAATTCCTGGGTTGTTTGCGAGGGGTTTGCGAGGGCTCTGGCTCACTCCCCCCTCCCCCTCCGTCTCGCTTCCCCCCTCCCATCTGTTTTCCTTCCCCCCTACAGTTCCCTCCGTTTCGATCCCCCCTTCCCCTTCGTTTTGCTTCCCCCCTTCCCTCGGTTTTGATCCCTCCCCTCTTCCCCCCGATTTCGGCTGCGAAGTGCGTGGGGGGGAGGGTTGTCTCTAGATATGGGGGACTTAGCCGAAATTTGTGTTCAGGGTAGAGCCCCCCTATAGCGCTGGGGCATCAGTGTACACTTGTATGAAAACACTGAAAAATCAGCGTAGGAACACAAAACTTTGCTGAAAAATCAGGCTAAGGGTAAAAAAAAAGGCTGAGCAATCAGCGTAGGTACCAGAAAAAGGCCTGAAAAAAGGCTGAATCAGCGTAAAAAGGCTGCAATTTGGGGGCCTGACCCTGAATGTACAGGGTACTAAAATTATCACCCTGTCCACTGCACAGTAACATGTAATTTTCCAGCTTTCTTAGCGTGTGTGAGAGACATTATCGGTCCTTCACTAAAATCACGCAGGAAGTCCGAGGCGAGCTGGAGCACATGTGAGGGCGTGATACTGGTACATGGGTTGCGCTTTGCGTCGAGACCGCAATCTGGGTTGCGCCACTGGCGAAATAACCCAACAAAAATCAGTCCAACCCATCTTTCACACGACGTGCGAGGTTCGGCGCTCTCGGTAACCAGACAGGATTGTGCAATCTCGATTAGTTGCGCAACCCATGTACCGGGCGTGACTGTCCCTTGATCAAAGTGACGCACGTTCTGGAGTACGAGGCGCACTCGAGCAGGTGTGAGGGCGTGTCTAGCGCGTTCATTTTGCCCCAACACGTGTTTTTGACGTTTTTTTAACACGCCGAAATATTGATTCGCCAAGTGTGAATGTGTTGAGTGTCATTCATTTCAGTTCTTACTTTGACATGGTACATCAGAGCCAAAGGTCTTGGGTTCAACTCCCAGTGCCAGCGCTGCAGAGGCGCTCGTGTCTTCCACCTATCTGTCAACTTATACATATTATCTATGTAGAAGTTATAGGCTAGACTGAGGTATGCTTCTAGTGAGTACAACCAACTAGTATTTGTTCTAGGTTTCCACCTCTAGTAATCATTCGTTTCTACGTTAACATGGTATCACGCTTAGGTTAGGATCCCCCCGCCTACCGCTTCCGCCCGTCGCGCCTCCTAGGCCCCGTCGCGCCCCCTAGGCCCCGTCGCGCCCCCTAGGCCCCGTCGCGCCCCCCCTGGGCCCCGTCGCGCTCGTTAGGCCCCGTCGCGCCCCCCCTGGGCCCCGTCGTGCCCGCTGGGCCCCGTCGCGCCTCCTAGGCCCCGTCGCGCTCCCCCTAGGCCCCGTCGCGCCCGCTGGGTCCCGTCGCGACCCCTAGGCCCTAACGCGCCCCCGCTGGGCCCCGTTGCGCCTCCTAGGCCCCGTCGCGCCCCCCATGGGCCCCGTCGAGCCCGCTGAGCCCCGTCGTGCCTCCTAGGCATCGTCGCGCCTCCTAAGCCCCGTCGCGTCCCCCCCCTCTGGGCCCCGTCGCGCCCGTTCGGCCCCGTCGCGCCCCTTCTAGGCCCCGTCGCGCCCGCTGGGCCCCTTCGCGCTTCCTAGGCCCCGTCGCGCCTGCTAGGCCCCGTCGCGCCCCCCCTGGGCCCCGTCGCGCCCGTTAGGCCCCGTCGCGGCCCCCCTGGGCCCCGTCGTGCCCGCTGGTCCCCGTCGCGCCTCCTCGGCCCCGTCGCGCCCCCCCTGGGCCCCGTCGTGCCCGCTGGGCCCCGTCGCGCCCCTTAGGCCCCGTCGCGCCCGCTGGCCCCTGTCGCGCCTGCTGTTAGCGCTCGCCCGCCTGGCCTCCTCCTAGTGCCGCTCGGCCTCCTCCTAGTGCCGCCCGGCCTCCTCCTAGTGCCGCCCGGCCCCTTCCTAGCGCCGCCCGGCCTCTCCTCAGCGCTGCCCGGCCCCTCCTCGTGCCCGACCGGCCCCAGCAGCACCAGCCTGGCCCCTCCCAGCACCAGCCCGGCCCCAGAGCACCTGCCCGCCTCCCCTGCTCGGCCTGCCGTGTCCTCTCGGGCCCTGTGTCTTCTGCTTGCCTGCGCTGGGACGCCTAGCTGCTGCCCTACTGGAGAGTGCTGCCGCCGTGTCCCCGCGCCGCTGTGCTCCTGTGCCGCTGAGGAGCTGTGCTGCTGTGCCGCTGTGTCGCTGAGGAGCTGTGCCGCTGACCCTGCACGATGGCTGACTTTGTGCTCCGCCTGGACGCTGAGGGCCACGCGGTTGACTTCGCCGCCTGGCTCTCCGATCTTCGCCGCCAGCTTACAGGTCAGCGCCAGGATGGCCACTCTCTGGTTGTCCATGCTGATGGCTTGCTCCCCCGTCCCCCTGCACCTACTCCC
>BQMB01001744.1:0-334404 GCA_027943415.1 Closterium sp. NIES-67 | reverse complement strand
TTCTAGTGAGTACAACCAACTAGTATTTGTTCTAGGTTTCCACCTCTAGTAATCATTCGTTTCTACGTTAACATGGTATCACGCTTAGGTTAGGATCCCCCCGCCTACCGCTTCCGCCCGTCGCGCCTCCTAGGCCCCGTCGCGCCCCCTAGGCCCCGTCGCGCCCCCCTGGGCCCCGTCGCGCTCGTTAGGCCCCGTCGCGCCCCCCCTGGGCCCCGTCGTGCCCGCTGGGCCCCGTCGCGCCTCCTAAGCCCCGTCGCGCTCCCCCTGGGCCCCGTCGCGCCCACTGGGTCCCGTCGCGACCCCTAGGCCCTAACGCGCCCCCGCTGGGCCCCGTTGCGCCTCCTAGGCCCCGTCGCGCCCCCCATGGGCCCCGTCGAGCCCGCTGAGCCCCGTCGTGCCTCCTAGGCCTCGTCGCGCCTCCTAAGCCCCGTCGCGTCCCCCCCCTCTGGGCCCCGTCGCGCCCGTTCGGCCCCGTCGCGCCCCTCCTAGGCCCCGTCGCGCCCGCTGGGCCCCTTCGCGCTTCCTAGGCCCCGTCGCGCCTGCTAGGCCCCGTCGCGCCCCCCCTGGGCCCCGTCGCGCCCGTTAGGCCCCGTCGCGGCCCCCTGGGCCCCGTCGTGCCCGCTGGTCCCCGTCGCGCCTCCTCGGCCCCGTCGCGCCCCCCCTGGGCCCGTCGTGCCCGCTGGGCCCCGTCGCGCCCCTTAGGCCCCGTCGCGCCCGCTGGCCCCTGTCGCGCCTGCTGTTAGCGCTCGCCCGCCTGGCCTCCTCCTAGTGCCGCTCGGCCTCCTCCTAGTGCCGCCCGGCCTCCTCCTAGTGCCGCCCGGCCTCCTCCTAGTGCCGCCCGGCCTCTTCCTAGCGCCGCCCGGCCTCTCCTCAGCGCTGCCCGGCCCCTCCTCGTGCCCGACCGGCCCCAGCAGCACCAGCCTGGCCCCTCCCAGCACCAGCCCGGCCCTAGAGCACCTGCCCGCCTCCCCTGCTCGGCCTGCCGTGTCCTCTCGGGCCCTGTGTCTTCTGCTTGCCTGCGCTGGGACGCCTAGCTGCTGCCCTACTGGAGAGTGCTGCCGCCGTGTCCCCGCGCCGCTGTGCTCCTGTGCCGCTGAGGAGCTGTGCTGCTGTGCCGCTGTGTCGCTGAGGAGCTGTGCCGCTGACCCTGCACGATGGCTGACTTTGTGCTCCGCCTGGACGCTGAGGGCCACGCGGTTGACTTCGCCGCCTGGCTCTCCGATCTTCGCCGCCAGCTTACAGGTCAGCGCCAGGATGGCCACTCTCTGGTTGTCCATGCTGATGGCTTGCTCCCCCGTCCCCCTGCACCTACTCCCCTCCCTGCTGACCCCTCCTCTGATGACCGTGAGGCTTTCTCTACTGCTGCGCTAGCCTGTGCGGTCTGGGACTCACGCGATGCAGTAGCTCAGGTTGCTATTAGTCACGCCCTCCCTGTGTCTGAGCGCTCGCGTTTTGCTACTGTTGAAACGGCCAAAGCTTATTTAGACGCCGTTATTGCTCGCTATTCCACCCCTGCCTCCGCTTCTGCTGGCCGCTTGCTCTTTCCGATGCTGTTCCCAGACCTGGCTGCCTTCCCTACTGTCGCAGATTTTGCCACTCATTTGCGTGCCCTAGAGACTCGCTATCGCACTGCCAGCACTGCTGCCCAGCTCACTGCGCTCCCCCCTCCTTTCTGCATGACGCTCTATTTTATCGCTATGCGCCTGCCAGACCGCCTCGCTAGTGCTCGCGACCACTTTCTTAGCCAGCACCCGGGTGACCTCACCCTGACCGCCTTTGTCGACACCCTCACTGAGATCGAGACTCGCCAGCGCACTATCGCTCAGTCGAGCGGTGCGCGGCAGTCTCTATCTTTCACGGTTGTGCCCCATCCCCGTGCACGTTCACTGACGTTTCGGCTGCGGTCGCCACGGCGACCCCTCTTACCGAGACGGCTGCTGCTGTCCACCCGCAGCAGCGCTCGCGTCGCGGTGGCCGTGGCCGCCAGGGAGGTAGGGGTGGTGACGCAGGTGGTAGTGGTCGTGGTGGTGGTGACGGTAGTCCGCCAGAGGGGACTACCACCGGTGGGCAGGAGCAGCAGTCCCAGCAGCAGCAGGACCAGCCCCAGCCGCAGCCGCCGTCCCAGCAGCACCCGCCGCAGCCGTGGGCTCGTCTCCCGCCTGGTTGGCCCGGCACCTCCGGAGGCGGTGGCCGTGGTGGCGGCCCGCGCAGCTTGGCGTCTACCAGCGGCTCCAGTGCTGTGACCTGCCAGTACCAGCTTCAGACCGGGCCTCTCCGCGGCACTCTGTGCCGCCGCCCGCACCCGACCGCCCACTGTTTCCGCCGCCTCGACGATCTTTTTCGTCGTCGCTTTGGCCCGGCCCCGGACCTCCCTGACTGGCACAGCCTGCTCCGCCAGGGCGTGCCGATCTTTGAGTTAGACATGGATCAGATAGGTGCTGCTTTGCATGCTTTGTATGCTGACGCTTCTAGTGTTGATGGATCTTACTACCATGTGTACTCTAGTTTAGGTGTTTCACCCTTGTGTAGCTTAGCTTCCCCTGCTGCGACAGGCGTAGGACTGCCTAGGTTGCCTAGTCTAGTCGCTGCACCGGCTCCGTCCGCGGCCTCCGCCACTGCGTCGCTGTCCTTCACTCTCGACTCTGGTGCTTCTGCCTGCTTCTTCCGCGACCGTTCCACGCTCACGCCGCTTGCTGCACCTGCTGTTGTCTCTCTCGCTGACCCCTCTGCGGGTCCGGTCGTCGCGCGCAGTTCTACGTCCCTTCCCTGTCCGGCAGTTCCCTCGGGCTCCCTTACTGGCCTCCACGTTCCCTCGTTCTCCAGGAACCTGGTTGGTGTCGGCTGTCTCCAGGACCTCGGCGTCACCACCACGTTCCCCGGGCACGAGCGGTTCGCTGTCTGTTCTGAGGCTGTCTCAGGTTCCCCCCTTGCGACGTTCCCCCGGGACCCGGTGTCCGGTCTGTTTACCCTACACACCGCTTCCCCCCCGGTTGGTGCGTCCTCCCAGGTCGCTGCAGCTTGCTCGTGTCGGTCCCTCACTCACCCCTCCCTTCTCTGGCACCACCGCTTAGGTCACCCTGCTCTCCCGCGTCTGCGTCACATGTCCCAGCACGGTCTTGTCTTAGGTCTCCCCGCGTCACTCCCTGCCCTTCCTCCCTCGACTGCGCCACCGTGCACGCCTTGCGTCGAGGGTCGGCTCCGCCGTGCTCCTCACTCCTCCTCGCTGCGTCCTGCTACTGCCCCCCCTTCAGACCCTGCACTTGGACGTTTGGGGCCCTGCCCCCGTCCCCGGACCGCGCGGTGAGCGCTACTTCCTTGTGCTCGTTGACGACTACACGCGCTACACCACGGTGTTTCCCCTGGAGCGGAAGGCCGACGTGCCCGACGTTCTTCTCCCGTGGGTTGTAGCTGCGCGTCTCCACCGCGGTCTCCCCGTGTTGTGTCTCCACTCCGACCGTGGCGGCGAGTTCGCCTCTGGTCGGCTTGGACAGTTCTGTCGTGCGGAGGGCATCACCCAGTCGTACACGTTGCCGGACTCGCCACAGCAGAATGGGGTTGCTGAGCGCCGCATCGGTATGGTCATGGAGGTCGCCCGTACCTCCATGATCCATGCCGATGCCCCCCATTTTCTGTGGCCGTTCGCTGTTCGCTACGCGGCTCACCAGCTTAACCTGTGGCCACGCTCCCAGCGGCCGCAGGTTTCGCCGACCCTCCTTTGGACCGGGTCCCCCGGTGACGCGTCTGCGTTCCACGTCTGGGGCTGCCTTGCTCACGTTCGTGCCTCTGGCACGGACAAGCTCACTGCCCGCACTGTCCCCTGTGTCTTCCTCGGTTTCCCCCTGGACTCGTCTGACTGGCTTTTCTACCACCCGCCGTCTCACCGCTTCCTCCACTCTCGTGACGTCACCTTTGACGAGTCCGTCTCCTTCTACCGCCGCTTCCCTCACCGAGGTCTCCCAGTTGCCCCCCCCTTTTCCTTGCTCCCTCTCCCCCGGTAGCCCCTGCCCCTCTCCCGCCTCGTCCTGCCCCGTCTGGTGTCTCCCACGTCACTCCCCTCCCGTCGGTTGTCCCCGTTGAGGAGTCTGCTGACTCTGGTGGTTCCCCCGGTCCGTCCTTGCAGCGTCCCCCTTCCCCGGTGCCTCCGCCCCCACTGTCGCAGTCGCCGACCCCGCTGCCGCCGCCGTCGCCGTCGCCGCCGCAGCCGTCGCCGCTGTCGTCGCCGCCGCCGCCGCTGTCGCTGCCGCAGCCGTCGCCGCTGTCGCCGCCGCCGCAGCCGTTGCCGCCACTGCCGCCGCTGCTCTCGGCCCCTGGGGGTGCTGGTGTGGAGGAGGGTGTTCGTCCTGCGGCTTCTGGGGGTGCCGCTGGTGTTGGAGGGGGTTCTCGCTCTGGGGGTGTTGGTTCTGGGGGTGCTGCTGTTGAGTGTTCTGCCGACGGTCGTTCTGCCTCTGCTGGTCCGAGAGTTCCGGCCCAGCCGTCGTCGCCGCCGCAGCAGCCGTCGCCGCCGGTTTCCGCTCTCCGCCTGCTCGGCCTTCCCTCCCCGGACCGCGCGCCGGTGTCTCCCCCACCGCCTCCTGACCTTCCTGTCTACGGTCCTGTGTTCCCGCCGCCAGACTCATCTCCGGCCCGTCTTCCTCCTCGTTCCCCTCCTGTGTCTCCTCCGCTGTCCCCTGACCCTACCCCTCCGTCTCACGTTTGGGCTCGCCGTCCCTCCCGTGCTCGTCCCGTCTCTCCTGTCCTGCCCACCCACCCTATGTTGCTCCGTTCCCACTCGTCTCGTCCTCCCCTCCTCCCGTCCCCTCCTCCCTCGTCCCTTGCTGTTGCACCTCCTCCGTTCTCTGACTACCTCCGTGCTGCTCGTCCCCTTGTCCCTCGGGTCCTTGCCTCTCTTGTTACCGACCCTGCTGTTCCTGTCTCGCGCCTTGACGCGCTTGTCGCTGCTGTCGCTGACTTCGCTTCTACCCGCCGCCTTGACTACGCTACCGCTCTGGTCTCTGACCCTGCCCGTCCTCTGTCCGTCGGGGGTGCTCCTGCCCTTGGCAGTGACGTCCTAGAGGACAGGCAGTACGAGCTGGCTTTCCTTTCCGAGGCTGCTCCCCATCTCTGCTCCATGCTGTTAGTCCCTGAGGGTGACCCAGACGCCTTCGACATCCCGACCCCTCGCACCTACGCTGAGGCCACCTCGGGACCTTGGGCCTCTCAGTGGATAGCTGCCATGGAGCAGGAGATGGCATCTTGGAGATCCACCGGCACTTACGTCGACGCAGTTCCCCCGCCTGGGGTGAACGTAGTCGATGGTCGGTGGCTCTTCAAGGTGAAGCGCCCCCCTGGAGAGCCGCCTGTCTTCAAGGCGCGCTACGTGGCCAGAGGTTTCAGTCAGCGCGAGGGGGTTGACTTCTTCCAGACCTTCGCCCCGACCCCGAAGATGACCACTCTTCGGGCGCTGCTACACGTAGCAGCACAGCGTGACTACGAGCTTCACTCTCTCGACTTCTCTACTGCCTTTCTTCAGGGCAGCCTACACGAGCAGGTCTACCTGCGCCGACCACAGGGCTTCACTGGTACCTTCCCTCCTGGGACCCAGTGGCTTCTCAGGCGCCCGGTCTACGGCCTGCGTCAGGCTCCCCGCGAGTGGCACGACACGCTACGTGCCACGTTAGCAGACCTGCAGTTCTTTCCGTCCTCTGCTGACCCTTCACTGTTTGTGCGTTCCGGCCAGACTCCGTTCTACATCCTTGTCTACGTAGACGACCTGGTCTTCGCTACTCCTGACAGGGACGCACTGGCCTCTGTGAAGGCTGAGCTGCTGAAGAGACACACCTGCACTGACCTTGGAGAGCTGCGTCGCTATCTTGGCCTGCAGATCTCTAGGGACAGAGCAGCACGCACCATCACTCTGACCCAGTCACACTTGGTGCGTCAGGTCCTTCAGAGGTTCGGTCTTCAGTTCTCCTCCGCACAGCCCACACCTCTACCCGTAGACCATGGGCTCTCTGCTCCCGTTCCTGAGGAGCCAGTAGAGCCCAGTGGCCCCTACGCAGAGCTGGTGGGTTGCCTCATGTACCTGATGACTTGCACTCGCCCAGATCTCGCATACCCTCTCAGCATCCTGGCTCGCTTTGTGGCTACAGGCAGACACCGACCTCAGCACTGGTCTGCCGCTAAGAGGGTTTTGCGTTATCTTGCTAGTACATCAGGCATGGGGTTAGTGCTAGGAGGACGCAGGCCAGTGGTCCTTACTGGGCACACAGACGCTTCTTGGGCAGACGACGCTGAGACGCTCAGGTCGTCGCAGGGCTACTGTTTCAGCCTTGGTTCGGGTGCTATCTCTTGGAGATCCACTCGCTCGTCGTCTGTGGCTCAGTCTAGCTGTGAGGCTGAGATCTACGCTGGTGCCATGGCGGCACAGGAGCTCCGCTGGCTGACCTTCTTGCTCACAGACTTAGGTGAGCGGCCTAGCTCTGCCCCGGTCCTGTACGCTGACAACAGGGCCATGATACTCCTGTGTCAGGAGCCTCGGCTTGAGGGCAGAGCGAAGCATATCCAGCTGCGGTACTTCCTCCTGCGCGAGCTACAGCAGCGCCGCCAGGCCCGCGTAGTTCACTTGGCCTCAGGTGCCAACACAGCTGATATCTTTACTAAGGCGCTTGCGCCTAAAGATCATCAGCGGCACTGTGTACAGCTTGGTCTTGTTCCTATAGCTGCTCCCCTGTTAGGATCCTGATTGTGTACTCTCTATTATATATGCTTGTCAGACTGGCCTTGTGGCCTTACCTCCAGTGGCTGGACTAGTAGTGCCACCCTGGCTTGCTTCAGTTTTGGTTGTATTCTTGCTGACTGGTCTCCAGACCCCTGCCTCAGTGGTTGGACTAGTAGTGCCGCCCTGAGCTGTTTGCTTCTTGTTTAGTTTCACCCCTTGTCTAGCCTAGGGGGTGTGTCAACTTATACATATTATCTATGTAGAAGTTATAGGCTAGACTGAGGTATGCTTCTAGTGAGTACAACCAACTAGTATTTGTTCTAGGTTTCCACCTCTAGTAATCATTCGTTTCTACGTTAACATAGACCCCCCCCTTTGCTTTTTTCCAGTTTTATGCAGCCAAGATTATCTAATAACATGCAAAGCAGTCACGTAGTCAGCTAAGGAGATCTGAATTCAACTACACAACAGTCAGCACACCTCTGCAGCTAATCTAACACTACCACTCTAGCGGGAGAACCACCAGTCGAGCATATCATCATGCTTCCCGCGAACGGCTTCTTTGTCAGAGCTCTCAGGCTCCTCTTATGCAGCGCTATCACCGTAGTAGTATTCCTCCATTGCGGAGACTTGCTGTGCCATGGTCAAACGAGGCGGCACCCAGGCCTCTTCCTCAACGGTTGGCTCTGCTTCCTCCGGCACAGGAAGCTCCTCCTCCTCGTAGTCTTCAAAGGGGTCGTACACTGCACGGGCAGCGTATGCAGCATCCTCGATTTCCTCCTCGTCATCCTCTGCCTCCTCCACACCGTCATCCTCCTCTGCCGCGTTGCGCATAGTGCTGTTGTCACCGTCAGCCCCGACGGGGCCCATGTTGTCAGTCACTTCGACTTCCTCCGCGGCTTGCTCCTTGAGATGGCGGAAGATTAGATGATCCTCGCTGCCGTCTAGTGCATTGGAGATCCCGCGCACCTTGAAGGACTTCTGGATCAGTGCGGCAGCCCAAGACCTGCCGACCCAGCGCAGGATCTCTTATGGCGGCAGCTTCTTCAGGTTTCCTGCCAAGTGTGACAGCGTGCGTGGAAAAAAACATGATGTGGTTAGCGAGAGCTGCAGGGTACGCAAGAAGACGGCATAAGAGGTGAATGCATACCGGCCCGCATAGAGGAGTTGATGCCGACCGAGGTGAACCAGTCTTGGTAGTCGCCTCGAACACCGGATTTGAAGGACTTGTTGACAGCAACATCCAGCGGCTGGAGGATCAACGTGCAGCCCCCTGGGATGACTGCAGGCGTGACCTTGAACAGGTTCAGGGTCTGCTTCACTCCCTCGGTGAGGTGGCCGCGGTAGGAGTCAAGCACCAACATGCTGTGAGGCCTGGGCTTTCCTGGTGGCAGCTTGATGTGAGGCGCCAAGCTTCCTCTTGAACACCACGTAGGCAGGGAGCTTGGCGCCCGTCGCCGTACATGCAAGCATGACGGGGACGCATTCTTTCTCGTAGCCGGCGGTGCACACGTGCACTGTCTTGATCCCCTTATGCTCGATCGTTCGCTCCTGTGGCATTTCGAGAAACATTGGTGTCTGGTCGCCGGGATGGCCTTGTTGAAGATGTGCTTCCTGCAGAATCGCCAGAAGCTCGTCGCCTTCGGCTTCAGGTCTGCAGGTGAGCATGCAACAGAGCACAGGGAAGAGGTTAAGCTATTGGCAAGCAAGCCCTGCAGATATTCACGCATTCGACACACACAATATGAACAGAAGATCAGCGCGTCGAATGCATGGCAAGACGCTCACCATCGGCAAGTCTCTGCCCAATCTTGGTCTTCACTCGGATGGACAGACCCCACCTGGCGCACATCCTCTGACTCCAGCGGGAAGAGGCCTTCCACTCGATGGTAGGATGCGTCTTTGCCATGTAGCTGAGACTCCATCGGCGTAGCAGAGCGACAGAGACTGGAAGCCCTTGGCAGCGGTGGTGCAGGAGTTTGCGATACACCCAGATCTTCATATCTGGGTATAGCGACTGCCTGCCCGCACCGTGAAGGCGCTTGCGATACGTTGCGGCCTTCTTGAGACGCGGGCGGTCCTTGAGTCACCTGCGAGTGGACACGGGCTGGACATCGGCCTTCTTGGCCGTAGCACGAATCAAGAGATGATTATTATCCATATACTCCAGCCAAGCGAGCTTCTCTTTCACAGTCCGCGCTCGACGAAGACCCTTGTTAGCGCGACTGCGGGGAGAGGGTGGGGACGCGTCATGGTTGGGTTCCCAATCCTCACGAGAACGTCGACCTGTCGGGAACTCGGGAAGAGGGCCATTGAAGTCGGCATTGGCGCCGGTGGATTCCGGTTCGGCATCGGCAGTGCCAGCTTCGCCAGCGCAATCAGTCTCGCCGTCTTCCTCAAAGACCCCGTTGAAGTTTGGCTAGGGGTCAGGAAAGTCCGCGTCACGAAATCGAAGCGCAAGAGGCAGGATCACCTGGGTAGGTGGGGCAGGAGGGGCTGGTGGTGCCGGTGGCGCCGGTGGCGCGGGTGACAGAGACACCCACTTGTCGAGAGTTGTTGACCTCATGTGTTTCCCCTTGATAATGGCCGCAAGGCCACTCCTAGTTACGGGAGGCATGGCGGAATCGACACGATCATTAGCAGCAGAAGACGAGCTGCCTACACACACCGGGGCCCCACGGCGTCATGGCTTTTATGCCGCCACGAACCGCCTCTGACGATTCAAGGACTTGACGTCAAGAGAGTTACAGAGATACTAGCGTCGAGCACGAATTCAGCACGAGCTCTTGTCAAGGCCCTTGAAAGAAGGACTGAACAGAGACGTGGGAGCGACGAGCCTTGTAGAACAACACGAAGAGACGCTGTCACCTCCTCCCTCTCTTCACGCACCAAACCACCATCTGAGGATAGCTGCATGCTGCTCCCTCGCGCGACCCTCCTTGACTGGCCCCCAATAGTCTTAAACGGTTCGTTCAGAGAGGTGAGATCCTCACCGTTGCTTCATGTCAAGATTTGGGTGCTGTAAAGAGCATCTTGACAGCACCGGAGTATGCTGCAGATGCGAGAGTGCTGGCGCAGCCTTCTCATCTCATAGGCTAGTGTGAGATGCACCATGCCTTGCTAGCCATCATCCCTGGCCCAGCCTCGCTGACGCGGATTCGGCGTCTGGATGACCCTCGGAGTGCATGCATACTCGATTGAAGGACAGCTGAGTTTCCGCTGTACTAGAAAACACTCTCTTTTTTCATAATCCGCTATGTACGAGCTAAGTCCTAGGACTTATATTTCCAAACCACAATATAAGACTCCCACGCAAATTTTCACGTATATGGCTCTGCACCCTAGGGTCATACAGTATATCCGGGGTTTTACGATACTTCTCTAGAAAGTGTTGTGATATAATTCATACTTAGCATTTCTGTAAGTCGATTATAGATAGATAGTGTCGAATCCTACTGTAGAAGATAAGTCCGTATGATGACGTCAGCAAATAGCGCTCGTCATGAGGACAGTCGTTTCAGTCACACGAACAGTCGCATCTCTTCAGTGTCATTTAGGGCGCATAGCGCAATAGTGACGAACATGTACATTAGCGAACAGGTACTTTCCTAGAGCTATAAATCCTTGTTATGCCTTTTCATTATTAACTTTAATTACCCACAAGTTCATGAGCTCATGTTATTCAACCTTGACTTTCACAAGAGTTATACTCAGATTCACTTTTACAAGACTTCCGCTGTCTTACTAGTCTACCATTCCAGCAAAGATCCTAGGCTAACCTTGAGGTTTTCCAAGTGCTTGTGTTTGCAGACTCTACACATAGTTTTCTGCAACACCTATCAAATTATTCCATGGTATGAGAGCTGTCTGGAATTAAGACTACTGCCAAAATGACTGGAACAACACCAGCGCAATCTACCGGATCTACTTCCGAAACTACTGGAGTACCTGTCTCCATGACCGCCACTGGTCTCTCAGCCTCTAGACCGTTTCCACTGGCTTATGCGCACATCGGTATGCAGCAGCAGCAGAATCCGCCTTCTGTCAGTACTCCAGGTATTTCATCGACTGCACCTACAGCGTAGCAACAACAAACACAGACAACAGCACAACAACAGGCATCAGTACAACAACAGGCAACAGCACAACCACAGTTTTCAACTCAGTCAATATCGTCAGCGTTTAGTGGAATGAGTCTTGATGGCTCAAGTTATATGCGTGGAGCTTCAGCTCCAAGTTCTGGCTCATTTGCCTTCTCACCTTTTGCGCAGCAGCCTCAGTCTCAGCAGCAGCACCCCTTTACATCTTCGGACGTTCACCTGCTCAGCAACAACAACAGCAGCAGCAACAGCCACAGCAATTTCAGCAACAGCAACAATAGCAACAGCCTCAACAGGGTATCATCTTTCAACCACCAAATTTACTTAACAGCACACAGATCAAGACAACTATACCTTTTAACGGTGTTGATTTGTACTCCTGGAGCTTCGAATTTGAGCTTCTGCGCAGTCTGCCGGGCTATGGCCATTCTTCACTGGCGAGTTTACATATCCTGTTACGGGAACACAACTGGAGCAGCAGAGTTTCTTGCACGCCTCTCTCGGGGCGTATACGGTTCTTGTTCGGAATTTATTTCCAGAGAAGTAGCTTAGCGTCGGATCTTTTCATTCCAGCTTTACGCCAGCTGAAGCTGCATGGAATCACTTAAAGGGGGTATACATGGCAAAAGATACAATAACAGTGAGTAAAATTCTTCCGCAACTGACAAACGTGCAGATGATGACAAACGAGAATGTCATGGATTACGTCAATCCCGCCCGTACACTACGTGATCAACTGGAGAAGAGTGGGGGATACTTCCCTCGTGAGATGTATCTCACGGTCCTTCTTGCTGGCCTTGGACCCGAATGGCGACAGACGCGCGCCTTCCTGCGCATGAATCCGAACCTCTCCGAAGCCGAGATTTCTTCGTATCTTCAAGCAGAGCAGCAAGATCTTGACCTGCAGCCACAACGCAATCAGAAGAAAGGGATACATTTACAGCGACGGAAAGTATTGCCCGGATAATTGCCTTAAAACATTTCTCGTACTGGTTTGGTGCCTTCTTTGTTTAGTTACGAATCAAATTTCGGGGTTGGATGTAAAGTAGTACTGTACTGTATGTGACGGATGCTGGTTTCAGTTTTATAGGGGTCGATTTTTTACCGAGGACGAGATTTCGTCTGCGTGGGTGCATCCTGACAGTTTAGGCCAAGCAACGTAGTAGATCTATTTCCTAACCTCGCTATTTCTTCTTACTTGCCCTCGCGACTATCGAGTAGTCAGGAGATAGGCTAGGACCGCTGCGATGATTAGGCCGTCATGAAACCGTTAGATGAGGCGCTCTACGCATAGATCATTCCCTTGTTGCGGGGGGGGTAGAGCAATCGTTGAATTGCTAAACAGCTAGCCATAGGGAAGAGTTCGGCCAATCAAGGCGATTGTAGAGTCTAGCCGCGATGACGTGCGTCCTACGATGCCCTCAGCCGGTCGCCCTCGCTTAGTGACAGAGAGAGTTCGCCGCGGCATAGTTCGGTTGATTACCCTCGAGGAGGCAGAAATCTCCGCTCACGTGGTGAAAATCGTTGAGAAGCAGCACGGCATCACGTTGCATCCTAAGACATTGCGTAACGCTTTGAATGGGAGCCGACTTGTCGCAATCAAGCATCCCAAGAAACCGCGACACTCTCGGAAAAACATACGCGATAGGCTGGAATGGGCGCGTGCCCACGCAGACTGGACGGTTGACGACTAGAAGCGAGTTATCTGTGCGGATGAAACCATGATCGGTCGTCTTGCATCCGACTGACTCTCATACGCCTGCGTTCACGAAGGGACTGCCCTCCAAAGACACCAAATCAAGCAGACCGTCAAACACGGGGGCGGTTGCTTGATAATTTACGACTGCATGTCGTAAAAGGGAGCGGGTTTCATGAGCAAAACATAAGGTAGGGTGGACGGACTGCTCTCGCTGAGTATACTGCAGGACGATCTCAACTGTACGATTGAGCTTTACCAGCTTACACCCTCAAAAACTATCTTCCAGCACGACAACGACCCGAAGCACAAGTCGCGTATCGTACAGGAGTGGCTTTGAGAGTAAGATTCAGGGGTGCTAGAGTGGCCGTCTTCCTCACCCGACCTCAACCCAATGGAGCATTTATGGGCTCATCTCAAGAGGCAGTTGGCCAAGCCTTATAAGCCTCCCACTGGTATGCTAGACCTTTGGGAGCGGGTGCAGGAGAAATGGGAGAAGATCCCGGCAGATGTGTGCACCCACCTGGTGGAAAGCATGCCCAGGAGGGTGAGGGCGGTGTCTAAGGCGAAAGGGCGGTGGATTAGGTACTAGTTTGGGATTGATGTAACTTGCTGCTTGCGCCTGGCAATAATTGTCCACATGTACCAAGATTGTTATTTTCTAGTATTTGTTGTAAACATCATTATACTTGTGTGATGTAAGGCATGGGCGTGGAGCCTTACCCCAACCTACATACACTAGGCACACCAGAAGATTAAGTCTTAATGTCCATGACCCCCTAAAATGGCAAAATTCCTCTAAGTCACAAACATGTGGACAATACTTTCCGTCGCTGTAAGTTTTTACTCAAATCCAGAACCGCAGCAACAACTTCCCCCGAAATATCCCTTCTGTCATTTCTGCAAGTAACCAGGACACACTTACCAAACTTGTCGCAGCCGACATCAAAATCGACGCAGTGCTTCACAGCCATATCATCGCTCGCAGCAGTTGCCGAAGCCACATCAGCCAACGCAGCAGTCGACGTCTCAGACACCGCAGACGCAGAAACCACAGCAGAATCCACCTTCGTCATAGCATCGACCTCCGGTTTTTGCATTTGCAACATCAGGAAAAGGGGTTTTTGGATGTGTTACAACAGTTGATGTTATAGAAACTGACTTCGAGACACAACTTGAAGAAAATACCAGTGCAGAGGGCATTCCCTTACCTCAAGTTTATGCTAACCTTGCTCGAGCCATTTCAGGACCCAATACTTGGTATCTCGACAGCTGTTGTGGTTGGCACATGTGCTCCGCTGAAACAAGCTTCATCACCAACCAGCGTCCACTTCGTCGTCCGATACCTCTCACAGTAGCAAACGGACAAACCATATTGGCAAGATCCATTGGGAGTGTAATGCTCGAATCAGTCGACACGGGATATTCCTTACACGTTACCAACGTTCTTATCGTCGCCGGCCTTGGTTTTAATCTTCTCTCCACGGCTCAACTCTTGGCACACAAGATTCGCACACAAGGGAACTGTGATACAATGGATCAGGAGTTATGGCGCAGCTTAACAAATACTTACCTCGGTCGTGCAGCTATTCAATATGGAGTGCCAGTTCTTCAGTTCACGGCACAGGGCACTTCTGGTGATTCTGAATGCGTCCTGCCTCTTGGTCCCTGGGATCACCCAGAAGAAACAGATTATCAACACGTGGATATTGATTTTCGGGCAACTACAGTACCAACAGCTTCTCGAACTGCAGCAGCCGTTCTTACCGCACTGGATACTTGGGAGTTTAATACCGCCGATGAAGGCGCCAACGCGTGGCGAACGTTTTATAATACCTGCGCGGCCTTCCAAGGAACTCCAGCTCCACTTTGGGGCGAAATCAGTGGCCTTGCAGCTGATGAACCCGACGTCGAAGAAGTCGTAGCCGAGCAGCTGAGTCCCACAGTAGCTGTCGCAGGACCGCCTGCCACCACATCAACAGAAGCAGTATCAGATGTTGCAATTACAACTACAGCAGAACCAACACATGTCCAGTTACCACTTACCCGTTTCGTCGAAGGGGAGATTGACATATCTCCAGCTCTTTCTCCTTTTATCATTTCTTCGTTTTATACTAACGCCGATTTCTATCTGCGGTCATCAGGACACAAAGCCATAGAAGACATTTGGCATCAGCGGTTAGGTCATCCGTCACAAGGTATCTTAAATGATTCAATTCGAGCATCAGTTCTTGATCAGAAAAGTCTTCTTTTACCTGATGGCACGGAGATGAAGCCGTAGTCTCGCACGACGGTTTGCACCACGTGTCCGGTCACCAACCTTACCCACGACCCATTTCCAAGTCATTTTCCTGGCTCCACACGTCATAAACTGATGCAGAAAGTCTACAACGATATTCTCAACTTACCTGAAGCTGGACCTAAAGAAGAGCAGTATGTGATAACCTTCATCGCTACGTTTGGACAGCAAACCTTCCTGCTCGTTATCTCGCACATTCCGTCTTCGTCGCGTGGCTCGCTGTCGCTGAAAGAGAGTCTGGCGTGAAACTGCAAGAATTCCAAAGTGATGGCGCAGGGGAATACATGAGCAACACCTTCACAGACTACCTCCAAACCCTCGGCATCAAACGGAAGCAGTCACTGCCGCATGCACACCAACATATGGGGGTAGCAGAACGGATGAACCGAACTCTGCAGGAGAAGATGCGTGCTCTACTGACGCAGGCAGCCCTTCCTCCTCGCTTTTGGCCATATGCGATGGACCACGCAGTGCTGTTACACAAACTGCTTTCTTCCACGTCACCGCCCGAGTTTTCTTCTCCGCACCTGCAGTGGACATGAACAGTGGGAAGTAACTTTTACGAATTTTTGGGTGTGTTGTGGAGTTTCGTCCTCCAACTGCAGCACTCGGCAAATTTTCTGAACGGGCAAAATGGGGGGTACACCTCGGCATCGAAAAACAGTATCACGCATGGAAGATTTTGGATCTTCGTTCCAACCAAATCGTTCCTTCACGTGATTGTCTCTTCTATGAAAGACTCACCTTGCCAGTTTTTCGTGCCCACCAGGCAGCAGCTGCTAACCCCGCCAGGCTGTTCGAAGGCTCGCGTGCATTTGCAACTTACGAAGCCGAAGCTGATGTCCAGGACGAAGCAGTTTCTGAAGCCTCCGAAGCTGCCACAACGGATATTCCCCAACCTGTCACGTCGACTGGCATCCCGGAACTTATTCCTCTCGCAGATGGTGACCCGGATGACGTTCGCGAAGTCCACCTCAGTTACGAACGCGATCGTCAACAGCAGCCGATGCCCGCCGTCTCCGACGAAGCAGTTCGTGTTACACCTGACAAAATTGGGGGGGAAGAAGGAGCAGAAGAAAATTTCGCAGGTGCAAACGAAGAACGTCCGCGTTTTACAGAAACTAGCTTACAGATTCTTGGATTCGCAGTCGCAGTACAGTACAACGACAGTAAAATACCTGAACCGAAAATCGTTCGCCAAGCTCTTACGAGCCCTCACCGCGAAAAATGGCGCGAAGCCATGGACAAGGAGCTAACAGTTCTCAAGAGTCGTGGCACATGGGAGTTAATACCGACATCAGAAGTAAAAGGAAGAAAGGTACTTACCGGAAAGTGGGTCTTCCGTGTCAAGACTAATGCAGATGGGTCGTTTGAAAAATTCAAGGCGCGATGGGTCGTCCGCGGGTTCGAGCAGACTTACGGCATCGACTACGAACTGACTTTTGCTCCCGTCGGTCGACATACGAGCGTTCGAATTCTACTCTGTGTCGCCGCCTGCCGCAATCTACGACTTCGACAAATCGACGTGGCAAACGCATTTCTCTACGCACCCGTCAACGCACTCATCCTGGTAGAGTACCCACATTCATATACTACTTACCCACATTCGTATACTAGTAACCCACCGAGCGTATGCCGTCTCAGAAAATCGCTTTACGGCATTAAACAGGCACCCCGGCTCTGGCAGCAGTATCTTCACTCACAGCTTATCACTACTGGATTTCGACAACTACCACATGATCAGGGGATGTATCTTCTAACCGACGGCAGCAACTATATTTTACTCGTCGCCTACGTCGACGATATTCTCTACGTCAGTACTACGGATTCGCTCGCCGATACCTTCATACTAAAACTACATAAAAATCTACAGCTTACCGTCTCCGAAACGGTTTCACAGTTTCTTGGATTAAAAATTACCTGCTCACCGACATCTATTCACCTCACCGCGTCGAAGTACGCAGCGACACTCGCTGCCCGCTTCAATCTTACCCCTACTGCAGTCACTACACCGTACCGATCACTACCGACAGACTACAAACCAAATACTACACCATTGAGTCTAACCGATCTACAGACTCATCAACAGCAGTTAGGCTGTTTACTCTTCGCCGCCATTACTTGTCGTCCAGATCTAGCCCATGCGGCTAGTCAACTCGCTCAGTTCCTACGCCGTCCTGAAGAGGAGCATCAACTCGATCTTCTCCGTGCGCTTCTGTATTTTATATCGACACCTGACATCGGTTTAGTCTACAACGTCGTCGACTATAAAACACTATACCTACACGGTTTCGTCGACGCCGATCACGCTGCTGACTCTATTAATCGACGATCGCGTACTGGATCCATCTACCGCCTTGAACCTATCGGGCCTATTTCTTGGAATTCGACAACACGCGAAGGACTTTACCTACAGGAACTCTTGGAAGAAGCTAAGTTGACGACGAGTACTCAGTTTACTCTACAGTGCGACAACCAAAGTGCAATTCGCATCGCGCACCAACCTGGCTTCGTCAACAGGACGAAACACATTTCACTGCGTTACTTTTTCGTCAAGGATGAAGTTGAGAAGGGGAGGATGCGATTGGTCTATTGTTCGACCAACGAAATGGCTGCCGACTTCCTCACGAAGAAGCTGACATGACAGAAGTTTCAGCATTGTAACAAGCTTTGCGGGATCTTCAAGAAGTGACACTATCGAACTTCCAGAAATGAAGGGGAGTGTTGTGATCAGGGTCTGAGATATCAGACGAAATCGGTCTGATGGTCTGAAAATCAGACCTGTTTTTTTCCTTTCATCTGATTTTTTGACGGGCTAAATTAATTCGTCTGATCATCCAGATAAGCCATAAGATTTCGTCTGAAAGTACAGACTAGGTGTAGACTTTCGTCTGAGAATTCAGATAGCGCAGATTTTTTCGTCTGATACATTCATCGTCTCCCCAACCCCGGCCCCCCTCCCCCCCCCCCCCCCCCCCCCACCTCCCCCCGCCCCGGCCCCCCGTCCCCCACAACCAAGAGTTTTTCCGGCTAAGTTCCCGAGTGCTAGATACATTCCTCCCACACCCCTACACAACCTCCAGTTCAGTTTCTTTGCTAGTTTCTCCGGCATAGTCCTCCAGACCAGAGATATTCCTCCAAATACCCCTCGCAGCAATAAAATTTCGGCGAAGTCCCTTACACCAGAGACATTTCTCTACACACCACGCACAACCCCGAAAATTCGGCGAAGACCCTTATTGCAAGATACATTTCCCCACACACCCCTCAAGCTATGTTTTTCCAATGAAGTCCCTCACAGCTAGACCACAAAATTTTGGCTAAAGACCCTCCCACACCCTCCCCCCAGTATACCTGCAACGGCGGTGCGTAAACTGAGGGTTGCTTGTGCATGCCACGTCACGTTACGTGCGCGTCTCTCACCGCCAAACAGAGTAAGGCCCTGGTACTGTAGGCAGATACAGTACGCAGGCCCTGGTCTCTCTCCCAAGCAGGCCTCTCGATATCCTAGGGGTCACCCTGCAGTTTCCAAGTTTGCCCGGGATCCAACTCGTCCAGGCTGGGTAGCCCTAAAAAGTTTGACTGTATTTGCAGGCAAGAGTTTCGTCAAGCTCGAAATCAGCTACTCCTGACAATGACAGGGGGGGACATTTTTACTAGGGGCGCGAACGTCTACATTAGATTTCACAGGGCGGGTCTATCCCGTACTCGGAAATTGGCCGTGGGATAATTCTGGCTTGGCTGTCCATGGACGGGTATCGATATTCTGAATTCGTCAAAAGCAGGGCTAGGTTAAATTTTCAACATGTTTACCTTGACAAAGCAGTATAATTACCCTGACTTCCAGAGGCCTGCTCGCCAGGCTCGCGCAAAAAAAAATATACGCAACACGGTTGAATGCGGTTCCGTGTGGTCTGATGCAGGGTTGTGACTGTCAATGTTCAGGCCCTGTTTTCAAACTTCTTCTCAGGCGCGCCTTTTTGAGACAGGCGCGCATCTGTACAGTACGATTTTGACGCGAGCAGATTCAAAGCAGCTGAGAATAGTGATACTGAAACGGTTTTAGCTTGACAAGGAACCTTCGAACGCGCTCGTAGGCGAGTCCAAGTCTGGGAAGACGTTCGTAGGAACAGGCTGTCAGCAAGGAAGAAAAATGGAAGTCTAAATTGCAAGTGGCGATGTTTCTTGCGGCAATTTTTTCGTCTGAATGTTCAGACTTGCGGGAAAAATTCGTCTGAAATCTCAGACTCCTTGAAAAATTTCGTCTGATGGTCAGACGAAACTTTGGAACCCCGTCTGATTTTCAGACAGCCCTAAATCCTAGCTGAAACCCTGGTTGTGATATAATTCATACTTAGCATTTCTGTAAGTCGATTATAGATAGATAGTGTCGAATCCTACTGTAGAAGATAAGTGCGTAGGATGATGTCAGCAAATAGCGCTCGTCATGAGAACAGTCGTTTCAGTCACTCGAACAGTCGCATCTCTTCAGTGTCATTTAGGGCGCATAACGCGATAGTGACGATAGTGTTTTCATTATTAACTTTGATTACCCACAAGTTCATGAGCTCAGGTTATTCATGCTAAAGTCTGAACTAGGAAGAACAGAGGAGGCCGCCATGAAATGGCGGCCAAGGGTTTAGCTAGGAAGTTGACGAGAGTGTCGAGAGAGAAGAGAATAAGATTAGGAAGAGAGAGAGTACAAGGAGGGGTTTGTACCCTCTACAGTAAGGTTCGGTAACCTACCAAGCCTAACAATTATATTAAAATATAATTTGAACACACCCCCTAGGCTTGGTAGTGGCAAACCCACACAACCCACACACACACCCCCTAACCCCGGACACCCTCATTCTCGTGAGCAGCCGGGTATCGACCTCTCGTGCTAGGCTATGACACCCCCGGTCGAGAGGCAGCTGGCCGCATCTGGGCGGCCTCAATGACGACAGCGGCGGAGCTCGTGCTCAAGGCGGCTGTGTCGATGAGGACAGGCGGCGATTGCGGCGGCTGAGGGCTCTCGGCGGTGTGGCACGGGCTGGCGACGACCGAGCCGAAGACAGCAGCTACGGCAGGAGCAGGAGGAGATGCAGGGGAGGGAGAGGTGGTGGGGCTGCTGTGGTGGGGCTGCAGGACTTCAGCGCGGCGCCATAGGCGCGGCGCTTACTGGCGGGAGGAGGAGGCGGGACGAGGCCCAGGAGGGGCGCGACTGGGCTAGGAGGCACGGCAGGGCCCAGGAGGGGCGCGACGTGGATAGGAGGCACGGTAGGGCCCAGGAGGGGCGCGACGTGGATAGGAGGCACGGCAGGGCCCAGGAGGGGCGCGACGGGGAGGTGGAACGGCGGAGCCGCCACGTCAGGGCGGCAAGCCCAGCACGGCTGCTCGACGTGGCAGCCATGCGACATGGCCGCCACGGCGGCACGGCAGGAGCGACGAACGCACGAGAACGCAGTGGAAAGCACGGAGGGGAGCAGGCCCAGGAAGGGCATCCCGCTCTGATACCATGTTAAAGTCTGAACTAGGAAGAACAGAGGAGGCCGCCATGAAATGGCGGCCAAGGGTTTAGCTAGGAAGTTGACGAGAGTGTCGAGAGAGAAGAGAATTAGATTAGGAAGAGAGAGAGTACAAGGAGGGGTTTGTACCCTCTACAGTAAGGTTCGGTAACCTACCAAGCCTAACAATTATATTAAAATATAATTTGAACAATTCAACCTTGACTTTCACAAGAGTTATACTCAGATTCACTTTTACAAGACTTCCGTTGTCTTACTAGTCTACCATTCCAGCAAAGATCCTAGGCTAACACTTGAGGTTTTCCAAGTGTTTGTGTTTGCAGACTCTACACATAGTTTTCTGCAACACCTGTCAAATTATTACAGAAAGAATGTTATGCTACACGTTGCAGAGTTTACATAACGCTTTTGAAGCATGATCATTGCTTGTAGAGACCAATAGTACAGCAGCTCCTAATAACGCAACCAATTCCCCTCATGCTGGTGCTGCTCTCCCCACAAACGAAGTGGAATTTCGGCTCCACATTTCTCCCAGTTGGAGATCCTGCCTTCCCTCTCCATAGTCCGCATATCGCTACTTGCGAGGTCACTGTTGCTCTTCGACTCGTGTGCCCGCGTGTGATCTTCTTGATACGCGCATTGCTCGATTCATCCCCCCTCTCTCCAGCCCCCCAAAGAGCGCGTCACTCACCGCCACTCGCGTTCCACCCTACCACGCGCTGCCGCCCCGCGCTTGCGGAATCGGACGTTAGAACGGCGATCCACGTCACGCGTTCCGCGGCAGGCACGGCGCATTCAACGCCAAGTGTCCATCGCCCTGTTTCTGCGCGCGCGTGCTGACCCGCCATCGCCCGGCTTCTCCGCGGCTCTCGCGCTGGCCGCCATGGACGCGGACGTCGCAGCGGGAGCGGCGGACTCGCCGGCGGCGATGGCGGAATGGCGGGGGGAGGTGGCGCGGGTGGCGCGGCAGCTGTCGGACCGCGCGGCGCTGGAGCGCGCGAACGGGCTGACGGCGCTCGACGCGCTGCTGGCCGGTGCGCGCCACTGCGAGCGCTGCCGTGGTTGCACTGCAGCCACGGCGCTACCCTCGCCGCTGTCATGTCTCCTTCCGACCCTCAACGCATTGTCCCCGCTAACTCGCTAACTCGCTAACTCGCTTTTGCGAGTGGAAGCCCTGCCCTGCGCTGCCCAGCCCACTCCAACGCCCGTGTCTCCATCTCTGTCCGCCGCATGCCACCTCCCCTAACCCCTCCCCCATTCATCCCCTCACACCATTCCCCCCCTTCCTTCTCCCACCCCCCCTCCCCCCCCATCCCCCCCAAAGGCGTGGCGCTCGGCAGTGAGGGCGCGGGCGGGCGCATGGAGGCAGTGAGCGCATGCCTGCTGGCCATGCAGGGGGGGGACCCGGGGGCAGGGGGGGCGGTGGGGGAGGGGGAAAGGGCGGAGGGAGAGGCAGGAGGCGCAGGCAAGGAAGGGCGTGAGGCGGAGATGTCAACGGAAGGGGGAGGCGGCGCCAGTGGCAGCAACAGCAGCAGCGGCGGCAGCGGCGGCGGGTGGACGGCCAGGCATGGCGGCTTTCTGGGGGCCGAGGTACGGGCGGATGGGAGGTGGGCTCTGAGGGGTGGGATAAATGGTGGGGGGTTGGCATGGTGAGAAGCCAGGAGTGTGTCACACTGGTGCAAGGTGTGGATCGCATTTATGGCAGGGTGCTGCTGCCGCTGGGAAAACATGGGAGAAGGTTCTGCGCTCTGCATGCAAGAGCCATGGCATGGCGAATCCTTCATCTTTATTGCCATTTCTCGTGCAGGTGTTGCTGCGGCATTGGAGCAGAGTGCTTGGCGCACCGCGGGAGCAGCAGCACGAGGCGCGGAGCGTCAAGAAGGGGGAGGGCAGCAGCGGAGGGCAAGCAGGGGGGCGGGGGGCGGGAGTGGTGGCGTTCTGCAGCGGGGCGGGGGAGGCAGCTCTGAGGCGCATGGATGATGAGGAGCCACGAGTCAGGTGGGGGGGGGGGCTCGGGTACATGGGATGGGATGTGCATGGGGATTAGTGACCAGCTGGGAGCGGACGACAGAGTATGAGGGATGGTGGAGCAGATGGTAAGGCCAACGTCACTATGGACAGGGATGCTCAACGCTGTGCGTCCACTCGTCCTTCCGTACCTCCTTAGTGCTGTGCCCCGTCACTTTCCCCTTCAAACCCCCCCCCCCCCCTCCCCCCCACCAGGCTGGCAGCAGCAGAGGCTCTCTGCGCCCTCGCTCACTACGGCTCGCTGCACGACGCCCTCACCCTCTTCAGGTGCCCTCTTTAGGTGCCCTCTTTAGGTGCCCTCTTGCTGTCCTAGAGCGGCAGGGGGCGGTCCTAGTGCGGCAGGGGGCGGTCCTAGTGTGGCAGGGGGCGGTCCTAGTGCGGCAGGGGGCGGTCCTAGTGTGGCAGGGGGCGGTCCTAGTGCGGCAGGGGGCGGTCCTAAAGGGGCAAGGGGCGGTCTTAGTGCGGCAGGGAGGCAGTCCTAGAGCGGCAGGGAGGCGATCCTAGAGCGGCATGGGGCGGTCCTAGTGCGGCAGGGGGCGGTCCTAGAGCGGCAGGGAGTGGTCCTAGAGCGGCAGGGGGCGGTCCTAGAGCGGCAGGGAGTGCTCCTAGTGCGGCAGGGGGCGGTCCTAGAGCGGCAGGGAGTGCTCCTAGTGCGGCAGGGGGCGGTCCTAGTGCGGCAGGGGGCGGTCTAGTGCTGCAGGGAGGCAGTCCTAGTGCGGCAGGTGGCGGTCCTAGTGCTGCAGGGGGCGGTCTTAGTGCGGCAGGGGGCGGTCCTAGAGCGGCTTGGGGCGGTCCTAGAGTGGCAGGGGGCGGTCCTAGAGCGGCAGGGGGCGGTCCTAGAGCGGCAGGGGGCGGTCCTAGTGCGGCAGGGGGCGGTCCTAGAGCGGCAGGAGGCGGTCCTAGTGCGGCAGGGGGCTGTCCTAGAGCGGCAGGGGGGGGTCGTGAGTTTCGTTTCCTCATCACCACGGACGTCTATCCTCTCCTCTCTCTCTCCTCTCTCCTCTCTCTCATCCCCTCTCTCTTCTCGCCCTCCCCGTCCCCCTCCCTGCCCCCCTCCATGTCCCTCCCCCAGGGCTGTCAAGGCTCACATCATGCACACCCTGCAGCAGCAGCAGCCGCTGCCCCCACTGCTGGAAGGGCAGGAGGAGGGGGAAGCGGAGGGGGGAAGGGATGGGGAAGGGGAAAAGGGCGGCAAGCAGGCAGTCCTGGGGGCGCAAGAAGGGGAGGGGGAGCAGGAGGGCGCCGATGGGGGCGTGGTGTGTGGAGAGGACGCCCCCAGTTCCCCCCGTGCGGATCAGGCAGGACTGGCTGCCGCCATGGGCCAGCTGGGGGGTGTGGAGGGGGTGGGGGGCGCTGGGGGTGGAGGCTGTGGAGGAAGGGCATCAAGGGCGCATCATGGCGCGACTGGCATTGGGATGGCGGTAGGCAGGCAGGGAGGGAGGGAGGAATGAAGGGATGCTTGTGGGCAGAGATGTGGTATGCTGTGAGGTGCACACGTGAGACGAAGCGCAGTGAATTGAATGCACTGCTGTTTTGCACGATGCGCCTGACAAGCGATGCATGTGCACTGTGTTCTGAGGCGCCTGACAAAGCAATGCATGTGCACTGTGTTCTGAGGCGCCTGACAAGCGATGCATGTGCACTGTGTTCTGAGGCGCCTGACAAGCGATGCATGTGCACTGTGTTCTGAGGCGCCTGACAAGCGATGCATGTGCACTGTGTTCTGAGGCGCCTGACCAAGCAATGCATGTGCACTGTGTTCTGAGGCGCCTGACAAGCGATGCATGTGCACTGTGTTCTGAGGCGCCTGACCAAGCAATGCATGTGCACTGTGTTCTGAGGCGCCTGACAAGCGATGCATGTGCATTGTGTTCTGAGGCGCCTGAAAAGCGATGCATGTGCACTGTGTTCTGAGGCGCCTGACAAGCGATGCATGTGCACTGTGTTCTGAGGCGCCTGACAAGCGATGCATGTGCACTGTGTTCTGAGGCGCCTGACAAGCGATGCATGTGCACTGTGTTCTGAGGCGCCTGGCCAGCGATGCATGTGCACTGTGTTCTGCACGCCTTGCCATCCCTCGCCCACCTTGCCTTTCAATGTCTCATCTCTTGCCACCCGCCCCTCCCCCCTCTCCCCCACTCCCCCCTCCCACCAGGCCCGGGGTCGCAGCCTGGAGACGGCCCTGCGCTCGCTGCAGCGCCTGCTGGATGGCGTGGGGGAGAGGCCAGGGGCAAGGGCGGGATGTGCCGGGGGGGAAGGAAACGATGCAAGGGAGGGGGGGGCGGGAGGAGAGGGGGGAAAGGAGGAGGGGGAGGCGGAGTGGTGTGCGGTGGTGGGGGAGATGAGTCGGGGCACGGTAGACGCGACAGGCGCGGTGGTGCGGCATGGCAACCGCTTCGTGCGCGAGGCCGCCATGTTCGCACTAGCTGCACTGTGCCGCGTCATGGGGGAGGGCCAGCTCGCCAGGTGCGCTGCTTGACTTTACCCCCCCACCCCACCCTGCCCTCCGTGCTCCACGTTTCTCCATCCGCCCCCACATTCCTCCCAGCGCTTCGCTTCGCCGAAGAGAGTAATGAAGACAGCCCATCTAATAAACAGCCACCCACCCTCCCTCTCCTTCCCCCCCTTCGCCACTGTGTGCAGTCTGGGCGAGTCCATCGCCTTGCAGCTGGCTGTTGGGCTGGGAGACAACTGGAGCCAAGTCAGATACGGTGAGAGGCAGTTCAGTGAGATGGAGTGCGGTGGGTGCAGTGCTGTGGGATGCAATGTGGTGGGATGCATTTGGTGACATTAGACATGGAGCCTCCCTCGCGCTGCTCGCCTTATTTCTCCAGTCAACCACCGTTTTCTCCCATCACCCCTCCCTCCCCACCCCCTCCTCTCCCCCCCCCCAGCTGCGTCGGTGGCGAACCGCGGCCTGTTCCTGTCAGCAGGGGCTGTGCATCACAAGGACCGCTACCTGCCCACGCTGCTGCCCGCCATGTGAGCTCATGGCATTGCATATGGCATGGTGTGGCGTGGCATGGCATGGCATGGTGTGGCGTGGCGTGGCATGGCATGGTGTGGCGTGGCGTGGCATGGCATGGTGTGGCATGGCATGGTGTGGCGTGGTGTGGCATGGCATGGCGTGGCATGGTGTGGCATGGTGTGGCATGGTATGGCATGGCATGGTGTGGCGTGGTGTGGCATGGCATGGTGTGGCATGGTGTGGCGTGGTGTGGCATGGTGTGGTGTGGCGTGGCATGGCATGGTGTGGCATGGCGTGGCATGGTGTAGCATGGTGTGGCATGGCATGATGTGGCATGGTGTGGCATGGTGTGGCATGGCATGGTGTGGCATGGTGTGGCATGGTGTGGCATCACATGGCATGGGATGTGGGCTGCTGCTGCGAGGGGTATGAGTGCAGATGGCATGCCACATATTCCATGACATGCACACACGTCAAGCCCTGCCACCCATTCCTCGCCACGCCGTGCAATGCTGTGCCGCATCACTAGGCCGGCATGGACTGTGCATCTGTGCGCTGGGTGTTTCCATTTCTCCCCACCAATATCCCTCCCCTCCCCCCCCTCTCGCCCCCCAGGGTGTTCAACCGCTACTACGGCGCGGACGGCGTGCGCATCTACTCGCAGGACACGTGGCAGCAGGTGATGGGCGGCGGCGGGCGGGCGGCGGTGGCGCGGCACATGCAGCAGGTGGTACCCTTCTACCGCCAGCAGGCGCGCGCGCAGAACTACCTCGTCCGAGAGGTGCGACTTGCATTGGGGCATGTTGAGACGCGGCAAGAGGATACGGCAGTAGAGAGGGGTTGAGTTGAGTTGAGTTGAGTGGCACTGCTGGCCTCTGGATGCCATGCTCACGCCCTTGCTGCTGCCACTGCGAGCTCTGCCCTGCTCCGATGTGTTGTGTTGTGTTGTGTTGTGTTGTGTTGTTGTGTTGTGTTGTGTTGTGTTGTGTTGTGTTGTGTTGTGTTGTGTTGTGTTGTGTTGTGTTGTGTTATGCTGCTACACTGTGTGACCGCCCTGCTGTGTGATGCCATCGCTGCACCATGCACTCACCTCCATGGGGAACCGCCTCGTGCTTCCTCTCTGCCATCCTTTCCCCCCCTACCTGGCATGCAGACGGCGTGTTTCTGCATTGCTGAGGTGGCCTCCAAGATCGACCGCCAGGTGAGGCAACTCAGCTCATAGCCTAGCTTGTACCTGCCCTGCTGCCCGCTGCCGCTGCCGCCCGCCACACTTGTTGCGTTCTGGTTACTTCTCCCTCCCCTCCTCCCTGGTCTCCTTCTCTAACTCGCCCCTTCCTTCCACCCGAATCTCCCTGTGACCTCACCTGCCTCCTCCCCGCCCCAACCACCCCAGGTGGTGCTGCCAGTGCTGCCGGACCTGCTGCCCTGCCTCCTGCAGTGCCACTCCGACCCCGTCTGGCCCGTGCGCTGCGCCGCCTGCTCAGGTGCGCCGCTGTGCTCAGGTGCGCCGCCTGCTCAGGTGCGCCGCTGTGCTCAGGTGCGCCGCTGTGCTCAGGTGCGCCGCCTGCTCAGGTGCTGCCCGCCCTCCAGCCCGTGCATTCTGCCTCGCTCTCCATCCATTCCTCCCAATCTCACTTACTTCCACCAACAACCCTTCTTGCCATTCCCTTTCCTCAGCATTCCCACTTCCTCCCGTTGCGCACCTCTCCCTGTGCGCACCACAGCGAGTGCCACTGTGGTGGAGCAGTATGGTGACATGGCAGCACAGCACATTGCCACGTGGGCGCCCACATGGCTTGCGAACCTCACAGACGGTGCGTCCCAGTGCGTCCAATCAGCGCATCGTCAAGCCATCGTCAAGCCATCGACAAGCCATCGTCAAGCCATCGTCAAGCCATCGTCAAGCCATCGTCAAGCCATCGTCAAGCCATCGCCAAGCCATCGCCAAGCCATCATCAAGCCATCGTCAAGCCATCGCCAAGCCATCGTCAAGCCATCGTCAAGCCATCGTCAAGCCATCGACAAGCCATCGTCAAGCCATCGTCAAGCCATCGTCAAGCCATCGTCAAGCCATCGCCAAGCCATCGTCAAGCCATCGTCAAGCCATCGTCAAGCCATCGACAAGCCATCAACAAGCCATCGTCAAGCCATCGTCAAGGCATCGTCAAGGCATCGTCAAGCCATCGTCAAGCCATCGTCAAGCCGTCGTCAAGCCGTCGTCAAGTCGTCGAGCCGTCGTCGAGCCGTCGTCAAGCCGTATCAAACCGTCGTCAAGCCATCTCATCCTCCCCGGCAATCCATCCTTCCCCCCCTCCCTCCCCCACCCCGATTGCCACCTTGTTGTCACCCCGTCCCTATTGGCGTCCGTTTCTTTCGTGCTTTCAAGAACCGCTTTTCCGTGCACCCCTCGCCTGGCCCCTGCCATGCTGCAGTGATCCCCGCGGTGCGGCAGCATGCAGCGGCGCTCATAGGCGCTGCGCTCAACACGAGAGAGACCCAGGGGAGGGCCGTTCAAGTGAGAATGGGGGCCTGAGAGCCTTGCTTGTTTACCTTCATTCTATACACTTTCCTGCTTGTGTCCCCTCGTCTCGCCCTTGCACTCTCTCTCGCTTCCCTGTGTCCAAAGTCCCCTCTCACACTCCTCTCACACTCCTCTCACACCCCTCCCCCCAACCCTCAGATCACTCAAGACGCCCTCCATCGTCTGCTGCCTGCCGCCCTTTCCTCTCACTCCCCCCACTCCTCCCACTCCCACGCACACACTCACCCGCCCTCCCCTCCCTCCACCGCTGCTGCCCCCTCCTCCTGCTGCCCGGCCCACCCACACTCCTCCCCCTCGTCCTCCACTCACCACGCGCATCCCCCTCACACGCATCCCCCTCACACGCATCCCCCTCACACGCATCCCCCTCACACGCATCCCCCTCACGCGCTTCCCCCTCACGCTCATCCCCCTGCTGCTGCACCGCCACCGGGGCTGCAGGCTGTGCGCATCGCCCTCAGGTGAGTGGCCAGTGCGCCACTGCTGGGCAAGTTTATCTCCATCCCTCAACAGCACTCCCTGCATTCCCTCACTCTCATCACCTTACATTCTTCCACTTGCTTCCACCCTCCCCCCGTCCCACCACAGAGACCCCGATGCACCACCAGACCCGGCACACCCCGCCTCGGTATTCATACACTTCCTGCCACCCGCCCTCCGCCTTCATCTCCCACCTCCCATCTTTTACCATCTGTCATTATTATCCCTTACCGTCCACCGTCCACCGTCCACCGTCCACCATCCACCATCCACCGGAGGACGTCCTCCGCCCACCGTCCACCGTCCACCGTCCACTGGAGGACGCCGTCCACCTTCCACTGTCCACTGGTGGAAGCCATCCACCGTCCATTGTCCATGGGCCACAGGCCACCGGCCACCGGTGGACGCCGTCCTCCGTCCACTGTCCAGTGTCCACCGTCCACCATCCACCGTCCACCGGTGGACGCCGTCCACCGTCCAAAGTCCACCGCCCACCGTCCAACGTCCAACGTCCACAGTCCACCGTCCAACGTCCACCGTCCACCGTCCACCTTCCACCGTCCACTGTCCACCGGTGGATGCCGTCCACCGTCCACCGTGCACTGGTGGACGCCGTCCACCGTCCACCGTCCACCGTCCGCCGTCCACCGCCCACCGCCCACCAACCACCGTCCACCGTCTGCCGCCCACCGTCCACCGTCCACCGTCCGCCTTCCACCGTCCACCGTCCACCGTCCACCGGTGGACGTCGTCCACCGTCCACTGTCTACCGGTGGACGCCGTCCACCGTCCTCCGTCCTCCGTCCTCCGTCCACCAGTGGATGCCGGCCACCGTCCATCGTCCACCGTCAACCGGTGCACGCCGTCCACCGTCCACCGTCCACCATGCACCGGTAGACGCCGTCCACCGCCCACCGTCCATCGGTGGACGCCGTCCACCATCCACCGGTGGACGCCGTGCGCCGTCCACCGTCCACCGTCCACCGTCCACCGTCCACCGTCCACCGTCCACCGTCCACTGGTGGAAGCCATCCTCCATCCACCGTCCACCGTCCACCGTCCACCGTCCACCGTCCACCGTCCACCGTCCTCCGTCCGCCGTCGTCCTTCCTCCGTCCACCGTCCACCGTCCACCGTCTTCCTATCCTTTCTTGCTCCATGTGATTGTGCTCCATACTGAACAATTATAGTTCCGTCAAGCCGCTTTGTCTTACTTTACTTCAGCGACAGCATGCCCCCATCTGGCTACGTCCGTGTCTCTCTCTCTCTCTTCCCATGCTCTCCCTCCTCCCCCGCCTTCAGAGGTTCACTTTTGAACCTCTGCGAATTGGTGCCTCCGCTCCTCACACTCACGCGCCTGCACCCGCTGCTGCTGCTGCTGCTGCTGCTTCAGCAGCGCCAGACGCAGCTGCCATATCTCCACCTCTTTCCATCCCCTCACAGCCACCAGCCACAGCACCGTCCCTCTCCGCCTCCCCTCCTTCTCTCCCTTCCACCGCCTCTCCACCCTCTGCCCCCACCGCACCCTCTACACCTAGTTGCTCGTGCCACCAGCACCACCCCCACCAGCACCACCCCCACCAGCACCACCCCCACCAGCACCACCCCCACCAGCACCACCCCCACCAGCACGCGGCCACAGCGGAGGCGTGGGAGCAGTCGGAGGGGGCGGTGCTGCTGCTGCCGTTCCTCGCTGCCGCCGCCCCCGCTGCTGCGGGCCCCTTCATCCCCACGCTCGCCCAGCTGGTGTGCTCCCCGCCCCACTGCCCAGCGTTTGGGCCCTCTACCATCCTGCAGTTGTGATGTCGCTTCTGCCATGCTGCCGCTATGCCATGCCATTCCTTGCTGTGCTCATCAGTTGTATTTTCCTTCCCCAACCCAACCCAACCCCCCCCACCTGACCCCACCCCACCCCACCCCCCCACACCACGAGCACCAGGCGAGCTCACCAGAAGCGGCGGCGCACGCGGCTCTGCAGGCCAGCATCATGCGCCGCCTGCCCGCCATCGCCAAGGTCGCGCCCTTTCCTCCACGTGCCTTCCACGTGCCCTCCACGTGCCCTCCACGTGCCCTCCACGTGCCCTCCACGTGCCCTCCACGTGCCCTCCACGTGCCCTCCACGTGCCCTCCATGTGCCCTCCACGTGCCCTCCATGTGCCCTCCACGTTGCCCTCCACGTGCCCTCCACGTGCCCTCCACGTGCCCTCCACGTGCCCTCCATGCATCTTGCTCTCTGCTCTCAGCCCCTCTCCACCGCACACTACCCACGCCCACACCCTCTCCACCTGTCCACCCGCCCTCACTCCACCTATCTATTCCTCATGTTCCCGCCCCCTCTCTCGCCCCACATGCATCCCCCCCCCCCCCCCCCCTCCCTCCCCCTCTCTCCCAGGCCGTGGGCAAGCGCCAGTTCAAGCCGTCGCTGGAGCTCTTCCTCGACCCGCTCTTCGCCGCCCTCACCTCCACCCAGGTCCCATCCACGATCCACCATCCCTCCACTCATGCATGCTGCTTGCCCCACCCCCTGCTTGCCCCACCCCCTGCTTGCCCCACCCCCTGCTTGCCCCACCCCGTGCTTGCCCCACCCCTTGCTTGCCCCACCCCGTGCTTGCCCCACCCCGTGCTTGCCCCACCCCTTGCTTGCCCCACCCCTTGCTTGCCCCACCCCGTGCTTGCCCCACCCCGTGCTTGCCCCACCCCGTGCTTGCCCCAACCCGTGCTTGCCCCACCCCGTGCTTGCCCCACCCCTTGCTTGCCCCAACCCGTGCTTGCCCCACCCCGTGCTTGCCCCACCCCTTGCTTGCCCCACCCCCTGCTTGCCCCACCCCGTGCTTGCCCCACCCCTTGCTTGCCCCACCCCGTGCTTGCCCCACCCCGTGCTTGCCGCACCCCTTGCTTGCCCCACCCCTTGCTTGCCCCACCCCGTGCTTGCCCCACCCCGTGCTTGCCCCACCCCGTGCTTGCCCCAACCCGTGCTTGCCCCACCCCGTGCTTGCCCCACCCCTTGCTTGCCCCAACCCGTGCTTGCCCCACCCCGTGCTTGCCCCACCCCTTGCTTGCCCCACCCCCTGCTTGCCCCACCCCGTGCTTGCCCCACCCCTTGCTTGCCCCACCCCGTGCTTGCCCCACCCCGTGCTTGCCGCACCCCTTGCTTGCCCCACCCTTGCTTGCCCCACCCCGTGCTTGCCCCACCCCGTGCTTGCCCCACCCCGTGCTTGCCCCAACCCGTGCTTGCCCCACCCCGTGCTTGCCCCACCCCTTGCTTGCCCCAACCCGTGCTTGCCCCACCCCGTGCTTGCCCCACCCCTTGCTTGCCCCAACCCGTGCTTGCCCCACCCCGTGCTTGCCCCACCCCTTGCTTGCCCCACCCCGTGCTTGCCCCACCCCGTGCTTGCCCCACCCCTTGCTTGCCCCACCCCGTGCTTGCCCCACCCCGTGCTTGCCCCACCCCGTGCTTGCCCCAACCCGTGCTTGCCCCACCCCGTGCTTGCCCCACCCCGTGCTTGCCCCACCCCGTGCTTGCCTCACCCCTTGCTTGCCCCACCCCGTGCTTGCCCCACCCCGTGCTGGGAGTTGGGCGATCCTGGGAGTTGAGCGATCTTGGGAGTTGGGCGATCCTGGGAGTTGGGCGACCTTGGGAGTTGGGCGATCTTGGAAGTCGGGCGATCTTGGGTGTTGGGCGATCTTCATATTTTACACTGGTTTGCACTTGTTTGCCACCACTCTGAGTGGTTTTTCACTGGTTTGCCACCAACGTGAATGGTTTTGCTCTGGTTTGCCACCATCCTGAGTTGTTTTGCACTGGTTTGCCACCACCCTAGGTGGATTTCCACTGGTTTGCCACCACTCTGAGTGGTTCTCCACTGGTTTGCCACCACCCTAAATGGTTTCCCACTGGTTTGCCACCACCCTGACTGGTTTTCCACTGGTTTGCCACCACCCTGACTCGTTTTCCACTAGTTTGCCACCACTCTGAGTGGTTATCCCTCCCCCCTTCCTGTCCTGCTCTCCTTATCCCCCCCTCCTTCCCACCCTCCCCCTCGTCCACGGGTGCAGCCCGAGGTGGCAGCAGCAGCAGGTGCGGCAGTGGCGGAGCTGCAGCTGCTCATAGGGCCCACCATATTCGAGGGACGCCTGTCCTCGTTACAGAGGGAAGCCATGACTCGATACAAGCACCTCATTCACCTGCGCCCTCAGCAGCCCTCGGAGCCAGGCATGCCGCCTCATGCCCACCATCGACCGGGATCATGAGATGAGATGGGTGCTTGGGCTGGGAGTTGGGCCAACGCTGCAGATTACTTTCTTACCCTTGCGTGTGCTGGCATGATTTGTATTCAAATAGAGCATGCTTGAATCTCTGGAAATCTAGTAGTTCAACAGCATTGTGCGTCATGCACATTGTAGTGATGGGTAATTCGTTTTTTTGCCGGCACATGATCATAGAACCCCATTTGAAATTATGAGTAGCTTCGACTTTATCGGGTTTGCCTTTACAAGCATCATTCTTGGCGGTTCGTCTAAGGGCGTCTCCCCCTTGCTCCTCGGTGATTCGTCAACACTGTCGCGAAAATCCTTTTCGAGGTTCGCCCACTCGTCGGTGACGCGGTCGTGGGGCCTCGTGACTGGTCAGGCAGACATGCCCGAGTGTCCGCGCGTGCAGCTGCATCAGCACTGCCCATGTCATCGTCAACACAGACCAATAGTCGTGCATCACGGCCCCTCATAACAGAAGCAGGCCACGTGGATGCAAGTAGGGGTCTGTAAGCGCGCCTCGTAAGCAGCGCCCCAGCCTCCCTTATGGCTTTGCGCCCCTCATTCCCTCACAGCAGCGGCGAGCGAGAGGGCAACCAAGCGAGCTCGCTGCGTCGACTGCATGGGCGTGATGGAACTGCCGCCAGGCACATCGCACGCACATCATAAGCCCATGCTACAGCGCCTAACACTGGAGTCCGTGCAGAGAGCTGCAAGCAAAGGAGGCAGCAGGGCAGATGTCCATCCGAGGCCGCTGCCATACCACCATCCGAAGTGCCACCGCAGCCACCGCCGCCACTCAACCTCCCTCGCGGCTATTTTGCCCCCCTCGCCGCTTTCCTCGCCGCTTTCCTCGTCGCCCTCGCCGCCAGCCGTGCGCGCCTCGAGCGTACCGCGCCCGCACGGCCACGCGTAGCTGCCGCCCTGACGGGAAACGCGGGCTCGCCCGTGAGTCGGGAAGCGAGACCTCGGTTGGATATAGAATCAATTCGCTGCGCGTGTGCCGGCCGCGAGTGCTTCGACAGCAGTTGCTTACCGCCAGCCGCTCCATCTCTCTCTCCCTCTCCCTCTCACCATCTCGCGGCACCCCTCTTCCAAATAGTTTTCCGCATGGCCTCGCACGCCCCGTGCGACACGTCGCAGCAGCCACGGCCGCGACAATCGGCAGAAGGAATGAGCGACGCGATGAGCGACGCTGTGCGATGGTGCGCGAACGCGGGTGACATGGAGTGCGCGCTGTTTCTGATGTCGCGAATGAAGCAACGCGGCGTGCGACTCAGCGACGCCTGGTGAGAGCCACCTGTCCCTCGTGCCGCCCATGGCTGCCCCTCGTGCTGCTTTGTTATGGCGATGAGCAGCTGAGATGAGGCGAACAAGGAGAAAAAGCTGCTTCCCTGTGAGTCCCCGTGAGCAAAGCTGAACTGGGAGGTGGGAGTGAGCGTCAGCGCGCCTTGGATTCACCACGTTGCGCCGCGTCCGTCACTCGCGTCATCGCCTCCCTCGGCACTCCCTTGTCTGCCTCACGCCCCCTCTTATCCCCCCCCCTTCCTCTCGCCTCCTCACCCTCCTCACTTCTCCCAACATTCTCTTCCCTGTCTTTGAACCCTGGCTTCCCCCTCCCCCCAAACCCTTCTGTCCTTCCCAACCCCTATCTCCTTTGCTCTCACCCACCCCCCTACTCCCCCACCCCCTCTCCCCTCCCTGCCCCGCCCCCAGTCTCGACCTCTTCTTCTGCCCCAGCAACGCTCCCCACCACCCCACCTCCTCCCCCTCTCCCCACTATCCGCCCTCATACCCCTCTCCCTTTGCCTCACCCCCTCCGGCCTCCACCTCCCCCTCCCCTCCTTCTTCCGCCACCCCTCCTTCCACACCCCCCCCCGCCGCCTGCCCCTCGTTGTCGCCCCCCAGCAAGTGGCGGCGGCAGCAGCAGCGCACGAGGCACGTCATCCTCCTGCACCCGCCCACGCCGCACTCGCTCTGCCACTCACACCTCACGTATGCGCCCGCTCCTCGCACCAGCAGCCACTCACACAGTGCCACGTCACAGGAGAACGAACACTGCAGCCCCAGTCCCAGCATCACCAGCAGCAGCAGTCTTCCCCTCTGTCCCTCCCCCTCCTCTTCCTCCTCCTCCCCCTCCTCCTCCCTCTCCTCCTCCCTCGCTCACACTGATGACCCTCTTCACGATTACGACACCGCTGACTCGGCATGCTCCACATCAGCGTGGCGGCATGCCACGTGTCAGGGGGAGCAGCAGGGCAGGGAGGGCTGGAGCGCCGTGCCTGGGGACCTCCTCTTAACCATTCTGGACCGCACTGACTGCCGCTCGCTGCTGCGCGCCGCTGCCACCTGCAAGGGGTGGGCCGCCGCTGTGTTTGGTCTCACCTCCCAGCTGTCGCTCGCATGGTGAGACGACATGTAACGTCGTGAGAGATGAAACATAATGCCATGAGACGTGTATTGTCGTGCATTCTGGTTTAGGGTGTTCCTTCTCTAGGAGCTGCGGTCGGTTGGTAGGGCCCAACTACCAGCCCCATGATCAGCCTAGTTCCCCCCACGGCCGAGCTGTTTGTCCCATGGCCGAGCTGCTTGCCCCACGGCCGAGCTGCTTGCCCCTTTGTGCTGCAATCTCCCTCGCCTACTCTTCCTTCCCCGATGCGCTCCGCAGGTGCGATAAGGCCGCCAACTCCCTGGCGTCCCACCTCGTGCCTCACTTCGCTCGCCTGCAGGTGAGAGTGCTCCCACACACCCCCACGCACTCCCTCACCCCCTCAATCACTCAAATTCTCACTCGCTCACAGAAATAGCCACGTTTCCTGACACGCACACATGTATGCGCGCTCACTCACACCCACTCCTGCACCCAGCCCAACCGCATCCACGTCTGTGTCTTCCCCGCCTTCACCTTCCGCCCTTTCCACGCCTTTCCGCCCTTTCCACGCCTTTCCCCTTCGCTCATCACCACTGCTCGCTGCTCCCCGCGTCCTCGCCCTTCCCCCCCCTCTCCTCCTCCTCCCCTTTAGGTCCTCAATCTGCGTCGCTGCCCCTCGCTAAGGGATGCCACGCTGGCAACCATCGCCTCCAGCTCACCCATGCTGACGTGTCTGCTGCTCAGTGGCTCCCCCCTCATCACCGACACGTCCCTGCACGCACTCGCTGCCCACTGCCCCTCACTGCAGGTGTGCCCGCCCCCTCCCCGTGTCTTCCTCCCTCTACCCTACCCTCCGCACCCCCTTCCTTCCCTTCAACTCCGCCCCCCCTCCCTCCTCCCGCTCTCCTGCTTCGCCCTCCGCGCGCCTCCCCCCCCCCGCGTCCTGCGTGTTTTCCCGCCTCTCCACGCCTCTGCTGCCCATGCCACTGCCCGCCGCCCACCTCATTGCTTCCCCGACTCACCCCCCCCCCCCCTCCCCCCAATGCGCCAGGTCGTAGACCTCAGCGCCTGCTGCGCCATCTCCTGTGCTGGCGGGAAATCCCCTTAGCCCTTACTCTACCCCCTCCCTTCCCCTCTCAACCCCTCGCCTTCGCCCGATCGCCAGCTCCCAGACCTAGACCTCAGTGCCTGCAGTGCCTGTAGTGCCGTCTCCCATGCAGCCACGAAACGTTTTTAGCCCCTACTCTCCCCCCCCCCTCCCCTCCCCCTCTCCCCCCCCTCTCCCCTCCTCTCCCCCCCCTCTCCCCTCCTCTCCCTCCCCCTTCCCCTCCCCCTCCCCTTCCCCATGCGCCAGGTGCTCGACCTCAGCGCCTGCAGCGCCATCTCCGCGGCGGGCGTTGCCTCGCTCGCTGCCCACTGCGCTCACCTCAGGGAGCTCTCCCTCTGCGGCTGCCGCCGCGCCGCCACGGACGACGCGCTCATGGTAGGCGCGGTGTGGATGGCCCTCTCGCTTCTATTCCGTTCAGCTGCCTCTCCCTCTATGGCTGTCCGCCTGCCACTGCTGGCAATGCTAAGCTCGGTGGTGGTTTGTGGAATGCTTGATTTGATTATGTCCAATTTCTTGCACGGAATTCCAATCCGTTGGGTGTTTGGTTTAGTGGCATGATTCTCGCTTAGGGTGCGAGAGGTCCCGAATTCAGCTCCCGGAGAACCTCATTTTCCAAGATGTGTCTCTGTTTTATGCCCTCTACGGTAAGTGCTCTTCCATTCGCAACGCTTGGCCGGAGTCCCATTGCCAGGGAGCAGTATACTCTTATGCTCTCCACGCGTAAGTATTCTTCCATTCACGACGCTTGGCCGTAGGCGAGGCCCGCCATCTCCCTGGTGGGCGCAGCCTCCCTCGCGGCGCACTGCAGTCAGCTGAAGGAGCTGTCGCTCCGCGACTGCTGCTGCGCCGCCAGTGCTGATGCTCTCACGGAGCGTGCAGCACGGATAGCCCACTCGCCTAAGCTGCGCTCAGCTGAGGGGGCTCTCGCTCTTAGCTGTTGGCACGCTGCTACAGGTGCCTTGCTGCTGGTAGTGACGTACTGCGGTCGACTACTGATGTTTTACTCATCCAAGTTGTTTATTTACATTACCATTCCGTGGGTGTTTGGTCTAGTGGCATGATTCTCGCTTAGGGTGCGAGAGGTCCCGAGTTCAATTCTCGGAACACCCCTGCAGTTTTAGTTTTCCACGACGCTCCACTGTGGACATTGTCAAGGAAAGGAAAATACTTTTGCAGGCAAACTCCCCTCCCCCGCCTTCCGTCCGCTGTCATCCTCCCCACCATGCCTTGTGTTCTTCCCCTCTTGCCCTTCGCGCCTAACCACTCCTCTCTCTTTCCTCATGCCACTCGCCCCACCTCCCTCGCCCCCAGGCGCTAGCCCAGGGCTGCGAGTGGCTGGAGGTGCTGAACCTGGGGTGGTGCGAGGGCGTCACGGACCGGGGGGTCACGGCCGTGGCCAGGGGGTGCGGGGGGCTGCGGGTGGTTGACCTGTGCGGCTGCTACCGCATCTCAGGTGCGCCGCCTGCCCTGTGCTGCAGGGGTTGCGGGTGCAGTCAAGCAAGGGGCGATTACCATGCAGTGATGCCTGGAGGTCATAAAACAATAGGCTTGTGCCGTTGCACTGACTGCCTGGCGTTCACTCGTCTGGGTATCTCATTTATCTCTGTTGTCCCTGTGCATTCGGATTGATCGCCTTCCCTTTCCACGCCTGCCCAAGCTGTGTTGAAGCTCTCCAATGCCAGCACATTTCGCTCCACACCATTCCCTTCCACGCCTCTCCACGCCTCTCCATGCCTCTCCATGCCTCATCCCCTCCCTCCCGTTACCCCCCCGTTACCCCCCCCACCCATTGCGCCTGTCAGACGCCTCGGTGGTGGCCCTCGCAGCGCACTGCCCCTCGCTGCAGGGCCTGGGGCTGCACTGCTGCCGCCACCTCACCAGCCACGCCATGCTGGCACTCGCTGATGGGGCGGCTGCCACGTGGCACTGCCATGCTGGCAAGCTCGGGCCTTCACAACTAATATCTGTTGGAGGAGCGTTTGACAAGTCTGCTGGCATGAGGAGAAACCTCCCTCCCAGGCTGAACCTGCCTGCCACCCCTCGCATGTGAGCAACACCAGTTCGTCGATTGTGCCTCATCCAAGTTGAGTCTGGTCTGATCCCCCCTCGTAGGAATGCCCCTTTAATCCGTTCGTTGGCTCCACTGGCAGTAAACTTCTGCACTCCTCGATCTGTCTGCGCTTCTCTCTGCATTTCGGTTCCTTGCGCTCCAGCAATGCTTCAGCCACACGCATCACAATGATGCCTGCATTGCATTGCATTGCATGGCGTCCATTACCACTCATACATGCACTATCCTTCGCTCTCCTCTCAACTTCATCCACGCCTCACTCATACCCCCCTCCCCCCTAAAACCCTGTCCCCCGATCCCCCCACCCTTCCCCCAGGGGCGATGCCACCACGGTGCTCTACTCCCGCCCGCCACGTGCCTCGCAGGGCCTGGTGTCGCTCAACATCAGCGGCTGCCTGGCCATCGCCCCCACAGCACTACAGGCCGTGTGTGTGGCGCACCCGCATCTGCACACGTGCCCAGCGCTGCGCTCGCTCAACACCAGTGGCTGCATGTCGCTGCAGGCCGTGCACTGCCGCTGTCACCGCGCCACCGCCGGGTGAGGCTGCTGTTGAGCCGAACTCAGAAGAGAGCTCAACCACCCTACCGGCGGCACGCTTTGTGCGTGAGATAGCAGCAGCGAGGTGCACTGTGGGTAGCATGCCGTTTGCAATCAATGGAGCTGCCATGGAGCCAATGGGCTGGTGAGTAACAGTTTGCGAACTTTTCTGAAAACGTTTAACCTTCAATGAGATTTGTAAATAGTGTACAGGAGGTCTCTTGAAGTGGTTAAAGTATTCACAGTTCTTGCACTCTAAGGATTGTGTGGCGACGGCAGCAATAATTGTCAGCTGCTAGTTGGTCACGTCCATTCAACGTCTCTTCTGGAATGCCTTACGGCGTGTTAATGCAGAAACCATAAGAGTGCTATTCATTGGTTATTGTGCACCCAGCATACATCCCTGCAGTTTCAGCAGCGACTCCCATACACAGCCACATCTGAGTGGGTGGGAAGAAGGCTGTGCACAGCTGCACGGCTCCCCTCCCTCCGGGGGGAACGTGTACAGTCCTTGCAGTACACCTCGTTTCCTCAGCTCAATTGCTCGCCTGCTAACATCCGGAAAGTGTGACCCAGCCCTCGTGTGGACGGAAAACATAAATCATAGCATCTTAGAATGCGTATAGAAGTCTAGCATTGCGTAAATGATCTCCTAAGCAGCAGCGCACCCGGGTATCTAAGCCTCGGCCTTCGCCTTGAGCGGCTTGATCACCTCCCAAGTGAAGTCGGGGTCGTCGCGGCCGAAGTGCCCGTAAGCCGCGGTCTTCTGGTAGCGCTGGTTGCCACCCTTCTTGAGCTCCAGGTTGATGGAGATCATGCCCGGCCGGAAGTCGAATGCCTCCTTCACCAGCGCCAGGATGTCGCGGTCGGGGATGGTGCCCGTGCCGTACGTATCCACAAAGATTGACAGAGGCTCGGGCACGCCAATGGCGTATGAGACCTGCGAGAGGACAGCGGATGAATTAGTGACGCCAGATTGCCATGCAACTCTGAACTCCCCGGGTTCCCCACTCCCCCGTTCATTTTCTGTCTTGCTACAGGATCGAGCACGGGATCGAGTGTTAAGAGGATCTGTTGTTTCACAGGGGTCAAGAAACGACTGCATGAAATTTCAGTGTTCGCTAAACCCTACACCCTTCCCGTCGGTTCTCACCTGAACGAGAGCGCGCCTGGCGAGGCCGGCGGCGACGATGCTCTTGGCGGCCTGGCGGGCCACGTACGCGCCGGAGCGATCCACCTTGGTGGGGTCTTTGCCAGAGAAGGCACCGCCTCCGTGCGCGCCCCACCCGCCGTAGGTATCAATGATGATCTTCCTTCCAGTGAGCCCGGCGTCGCCGTGGGGCCCGCCGATGACGAAGCGGCCGGAGGGGTTGAGATGGAAGATGGTGTTGTCGTCGAGGTACTTGGCGGGGATGACGGGCTTGATCACGTACTCCTTGAGGTCCGCCGCGATCTTCTCGTTGGTCACCGTCTCGTCGTGCTGCGTGGAGATGAGCACGGTGTGCACGCGGATCGGCACCATGGCGCCGCCCTCGTTCTTGTACTCCACGGTCACCTGCGTCTTGCCGTCGGGCCGCAGCCACGGGCACACACCGTTCTTGCGGACCTCGGTGAGCTTGGCGCCCAGCTGCGTGGCCAGCACGTGCGTGAGCGGCATGAGCTCGGGCGTCTCGTCCGTGGCGTAGCCGAACATGTGGCCCTGGTCGCCCGCGCCGATGTCCTCAGGCTTCTTCGTGCCCATGCCGTGCACGCCCTGCCCGATGTCGGGGCTCTGCTGCTCGATGTTGATCAGAACCTGCACCCAATCCGCCATGCAGCGAACCGTTAGTACAGATCCAGCCAAGGATTCTAAGCATCGCTTGGATGTCCGATTTAAGGAATCCTTGAAAGAGGATGCTATGATATATTCTGGAGATTTGAGTAGCACGTACATTGCACTTGTCGCAGTCGAGGCCGACGTCGTCGGAGACGAAGCCGATGTTGCGGACGGTGTCGCGGACGATCTTCTCGTAGTCGAGCTTGGCCTTGGTCGTGATCTCGCCGAAGATCATCACCATGTTCGTCTTGGTGCACGTCTCGCACGCCACCTTGCTGTCGGGGTCCTGCTCCAGACACGCATCGAGAACAGCGTCCGACACCTGCCATGCACACACGCGCTAGCTTAGTAACCTGCACTGCATATTGAAAAACCTACTACTGAATACTCAACCAAATCCAGATGGATCCGTGGATTCAGCTTCCGAATGTTATACAACATTGATTGAGCACAACGGTGAAAGGATGGTGTCCCTGATCGCTACGACAGGTACCTGATCGCAGAGCTTGTCAGGGTGTCCCTCGTTCACAGATTCGGACGTGAAGAGGAAAGTTTCCGTGGCCATGGCTCTGAATCTGATGGGAGCAAGCAGAGTCTGCGAGCGATGTGGCCTGGGCTGAGATGAAGCTGAGAAAAAGGCTGAAGCTAGCTCGAGATACTGAAGGCGTGAGTGAGTTCCGATTCTTATTATCGTCGTCGGCCTTTCCTAGGATTTTCCCGGGCGACGAAACAAAGCCCGATGGGCGATGCGATCGCTGATGGCAATGCGACGGGGTGACCCCGAGGCGACGGAAACACGGATGGCGGGAAAATGGGACCGCGGGATTGCCTCTCCGCCCTGGGATCACATTTTCGATCGCCGTGAGAGGTCAGCTTGACCGTCCGATAAGGCCACGGTGAAGTCCCAGGAGAGCCAGCTGACGCAACGGTGCGTGCGGTCGCAGCACGCTTGTCGAATCACGATTTGCCAGCTCACCTTCGGCGGAAGCGGATACCCCAGCCACCTGTTTTCGCGAAACCCCAAGCTTTGAGGAAATGCAAATCGTTCGGTGCACCTAGCCGAGAGGGAACATGTGAATAACGATTTCCAGATCAGTTACATAAAAAATATATAATACGGTACAAGACCTACTCGATTAATACTAATGTACACTGAGAATGACCAGATAATCTAGATAGCTATTACCGGTTCCCCCTTGTTCGATATATGAATTGACGTTCAAGCTTCACCCTCGCTCTTCTGTGCAGTCTTGTTTTGAAGCGCATCCAGCAACTGGTTGGCCTGCGGCACCAACAGTGAGCAAAAGAGGAGGAAAAGCGAGAGGGGGTTACGTTACGTCTTTTCGTGGTATGCCTTTCCAATATCTGACACACATGCACACTCCCTGCCCACTCCACTTCCTAGCTTGTGCAAGCCCTTGTACATCCCAAGTTCCACCCCTTCCCCCCTTACCGTGAGTCTTGCTCTTGTCGACCCCCGGTGGCGCATCTTCCTCAGCACGGGCAGGGCGCCCTCCTCCAGCATCTCCCTTCTTGCACCCTCGTCCTCCACCGCGCGCAGCAGCACCGCGCCCACGTCCTTCTGCACACGCCGCCACCGCTGCTGCTCCCCCGCCCCACTCCCACCACTCCCTCCCCCTCCCCCCCCTGCCCCCTCCCCTGTCTGCACGCTCAGCTCTGCCAGAGAAGCCATGGAGGGGGACGCCCCCAGCGCCGCACAGCTGGCGTCTAGAAGCTCCACCAGCGGTGGTATACCACCACAGGCGCGGATCTGCCTGCTGCCCTCCGTGGCCTGCGCCAGGCGCGCCAGCACTGCTACTGCCTTCTCTTCTAGCCCTAGCCGCATCCCCGGCTCTTCCTCCTCTAGCATCCGCACTAGCGGACAAACGGCGCCGGCCGCAATGACTGCCGGCCTGTGGTCGGCGCAGAGGGCGAGGTTGAAGAGCGTGAGGGCGGCGTCTTTGCGGCCGCGCAGGGAGCGGGCGGGCGAGGCCGGCAGCATGCGCACGAGGCCAGCAATGACGCCCGGGGAAGCAGCAACACGGCGGCGGATGGAGGCCAGGTCGGATGCAGAGGGGTTCAGAGCGGTGCTGGGCGGATCAGTGTGGGTAGGGTTAGGGTTTGATGCATGATTGGAGGTGAGGGCTGGCTTGTGCTGAGGTGGGAAAGAGGAGGCGGGGGGGGAGGAGGAGGAGAGGGCGCCGGCAAGAGATGAGGTGGAGGAGGAGAGAGAGGTGGAATGCACAGAGGAGAGGGAGGGAGGTAGGGGTGATGACGTCAGCATGAACAGTGCTGCTGCTGCATTCTCCCGTGCCTCCTGTGACACTAACGAAGGACGTCCAGGTGCTCTCGGCAGCTCATCACCAGCACCACTGCATGCGCCCCCCTCTCCAGTAGTCCCCCCTCTCCCCTCTCCAGTAGTCCCCCGTCTCCCCTCTCCAGTAGACCCCCCTCTCCCCTCTGCACACGCCACGATGCGTGAGAGTGCATCCACGGCGCCCTCGCCCGCCATGGCGGCGTGTGTGCCGGGCGACAGCGACAGGTTCAGCAGCGCCGTCACCGCGTGCCCCACCGCCTCCCGCGCCGCCTCTGCTGCCTTCTCCGCCTCCCCCTCCTTCCTCCTCTGCGCCATCGCCTCGCTTCCCCCGCCTTCCTTCCACCCCCCGTCCTGTCCGCGATCTGCCTCACCTTCTACCCTTTCCCCGCCGCTCCGCTCCCCGCACTCGCTGCTCTCCGCCTCGGCCGCCCCCTCTGCTCCGCGCGTTCCCCCGCTCTCCGCCAGCAGCAGCGCGTCCGCCACCCCCACGAGCGCGCCAATGGCGCCCGGCACGGCGGCCATGATGCTGCGATTCGCGTCGCTGCTCTTCACCAGCAGCCGCACCGCTCGCGCTGCCGCCGACACCGCCGCCATTTCCGCCGCGCCCCCACTGCATCCCGTTCCGGTCCCAATTTCACTCTCCCCGCTTCCCTCCGCCACATCCGCGGATAACGCTTCCGCCATTTGGTGTGCCGCCCCCCTTACCGCGCGCAGCTGCCCCATGAGGTGCGCCACCATCCCGCGCACCTCCCCCTCTAACCGCTCCCGCTCCTCCTCCTCCTCCCAGCGCCGCACCTCCTGCTCCCACCCCACGACTCCCCCCGCTCCGCCCGCTTCCTCCGGCGGACTGAGCGCCCTCTCGCTCCCCCACGCCCCGCCGCTTCCACCGTTCCCGCCAACCGCCGCCCAGCCCGCCGAACCACGCGGGTTGGGCGTGACGATAAGCGCGCCTGTTTGTAGCGAGTACGCGCACTGCACGGTGCGGGGCGACGGGGCGCTGGAAAACGACAAATAAGTGCCGCCCGGAGTACGCGCCACGCTCCCCTCGGAGTTGGTTGGCGAAACGGCGGAGTCCGGGAGATTCGCCGGGGAATGCGGAACATCCACGCGCACGGGCGCGCGGTGGAAGGGGGGAAATGCGGCGTCGGCGGAATGCGCGACGCGCGACTTACGAGCCGCGGCGGAATTATGCTTGGGCGAGGCGGGCGCTTCGAGGTTCTTCCACATGTCCATGATTCCCGCGGATGACGTGGCACCGCCAGATGCGGCCAACTCTGGGCGGGGAGAAAGAGCTTGAAGGGGGGAGCATGCGGCGCTGAACGCCGACTGCGGCGCTGACGTGGATACGCTGCTGGACACGTCGGATGCACCATGGTCGATCGGCGCATTGGTTGATGTCAGCGGCGGCTGCGCCTCTCTAGCTGCCACTTCCGCGCGTAGCGCTTTCTCGCTCGCTGCAATGTCTGCCAATCCCCTTAACAAGGCGCCGTCATCGCCGTCTCTCCGCACTTGCCGCGCCGTGTCCGCCGGCTGCTCCGCTCCCGCCGCTGCTGCCTCCGCATCTCCGCGCGCGCTGCTCTCCGCGTCCACGTCGAGCTCGTAGAAGGAGCGCGTGGCGGGGTCGCTGCAGCAGAAGAGCGACCACACCCGCCGGTGATGCGCGCCCCGCGGTAGCGGCGACGTGGACGCCGTGACAGCCATGGCGGCACCTAGCATACAGACTTCAGAAATTGAGATGAGCGATCGCTGGCAGTGTGAAATGGAGTGGAGGGGGGGTGAAGCGGCCTCCCACAAGGGAGGGACTGCTTCGCTTTCCACAGGGCAGGGCAGCATTCCGCGGGGCGGCGGGCGGGCGGGAAGTAACTGTTTCCCCCACTGCGAGGGTGGCCGAATCTGGCCCGAGCGATGGGCGGAGGAGAGGCGAGAGGGGCGAAGCCAGTAACGAGAGGTGATGCGAAAAGTGTGCGACGAAGCGAAGAAAGACGAAACCGTCGCACGGGGTGGAAGAACCGCGACGAGCACCGCCATTCGTCATAGATCCCGTTCGTGACCCGTCAGCCACCATCCCGTCCCGTTCCACCAATGGCGGATGTGGTGGCGACGACAAGAATTGTCGAACTTCCAAAATAACGGAAGTTCGGCTATTGAGGTACTCGAGCGGGTTTATACGACGAGCATAAATACACTTATTAGGGTAAAACAGATTTGTAAAACAGCCTGATTCTGAAGCAACATGACACCGCCGCAATTTCTGTAGTGTCGTTGCTGACGCAGGAGGAGGGAGCGGGAAGGCGGGACGAGCGTGTCTGGCCTGCACCCAGCGACGCCTGCGACACAGATTCCACGTCGTCAGTGGCGGGAGAAGGCGACGTCACGAAGGCGATTTGGGGAAATTGTGATTTCGAGCAGCTGACCCGGAAATTGAGAGAAATCTTTCTACAGAGCTAAGATGATCCCTCCCAGTCGGTTGCAAGTGCAGTAACGCAGTTCACAAAAAAATGTAAGCAGGAAGGCCCGTGAGGACTGTCAAAGTCCGCTTGAACTGCAATTATCCCTCTTTTGAGTTTCGATTCCAAACCGTCTTTTCCAAGAGTGCCCTGCCCTCCAAACCGCTGCCATCGTGCCCAATTCAGCGCTCCCATTTCCCAGGGCTCGCCCAGTCGCCCTTGGTGCAGCCGTTCCAGTCGCCCTTGCGCGGCCGCTCTGCATTCCTCGTGCCTTCCCTTCCCTTCCCTTACCGACTACAGTACAGACAGACGCCAACTCCATTTCCTGGCAACACGCTTTCATTCCGTTGATAGCACGCCTCGCCATAGCACCTCACTCATGGCGCCCGAAGTACAGAGGCGCCTGCAGCAGCGTATACCCTTATCCTTAGATCCGCTTATTACTGAAGCGCCTTCGCGCGAACCCTGATCGAGGCCTCGGTTGTCTTCACGTTGCCGCTGCTTCTGAAAGTTAGCACATGGCCTCAACTGCTTCACTTGTAGAACTCTAGCATACTCAACAGCCTAATTTTGCGAGTATACGACAACACGAAAATAGCCTCTTATTCTTAGTTTCATTTCTTGACCTCGCTTGTGCGATCCTCGGTTGCACGCTGCCGCCGCTTCTGAAGTTAAGGAAACCGCCTGGAGCGCGTCATTAGCGGTACTGTAGAATACTCAACAGCCTGCTTTCGCTCCAGTGCGTCAAATCGATTACTCCCTAGCCACTCGCTGTCATCCAATCAGCAGATGCCACATGGCACATCTGACGCACTTCATGCTGCAGGTCCACGCCGATTACGGAAGCCAGCAGTCCTCCCCCCCCTCAGTTACCTCCTCCCCCTCCCTCCTCACTCTCTCGCAACTCCTCGCCGCTCCGCGCGACCGCGCCGTCTTCCTCACCGCGGTGCGGCAACCACCCGACGCCGCGTCGCCATCGTCGTCGGAGTACCTCATCCGCGACCACGCGGCGCCACGCACTGCCACGTCATCAGGGCCACCTGCCACGTCACCGTTCGGCCACGGCGATTCGTTCCGAGTGGCAGGCGAGGTGGTGGGGTGCGTGCGGGGGAACTATGGCGGTACGCACTTCATCCTGGCGTCATGCACGCCGCGAAACACGGCGACCGCGGACCAGTTCAGCTCAGGAGCTAGTAGCGGATCGCACGGAACGGTTACCAGCGGCGGCGAGATGCAGCGAAGCAGTAGTTACGACGACGTCACCCGACGCAGGCCGCAGGGGGGTGCGGGCGGCGGGCGCGGAAGCGGCAGGGGCGGAGAGGCTGACCTGACCGAGAGACGCGGATCGGGGGATGAGAAGTCGCCGCGCGGCAGTACCGAAAATGTGGGTGCCGCTGCGGCCGGCGAGGGCAGTAGTCGCAAAGCCGGCAAGATGGTTCATCGCGAGAAGGGACGATCGCTGTCGGTTGGCAATTCGCTTTTCGCAAAATCGCTTTCGCACGACGAAGCCCGTGCTGATACGCCTTCCCGCCCCACCAGTAGTGCCGCAACACGCGCCGCAGGAAGCGCCGCGATCGACGGGGATGCGCGTTTGTCTGACTCCGTCGACGCGGCTCCCCGGCACGTGGCTTCCGCGCGAATGGCGCTCCCGCCGCTGCTGATCGGATGGCTGCCCGCGAAGGGCGGCAAGGGCGGGGGAACAGGGGGAGATGAAATAGCGAGAGGAGGGGAAGGGGGAGGGGGATGCGGGGGAGGCGGAGTAGGAGGGCGGGGAAGCGGAGGGGGATGGTTGGCGTGGAGCGCGAGGAGAGGCGTGGGACTGGCGGGGGAGAAGGACGAGGGGCGCACGCGCGACGAGCAGCAGATGAAGTCGCAGGGAGAAGAGTCGCAGAGGGAGGAGTCGCAGGGAGCAGAGTCGCAGAGCGAGGGGGTGGAGGGGGTGACGGGGAAAGGCAAGGCGCAAGCCGCGTTCGGCTTATCCTTGGGCCAGGTAGGCCCACGTCCCCTTTACACGCAGACTCGCTTTAGTGTCGTGCTGAAGGCTCCAGTGTGGAAGCAAGCTCGAGTAACGCCGTGTGGGATCGCCACCCCACCACCGCAGGTGACGGGTCTGCTGGCCGGAGGAAGCGCGAAGCTAAGCAGCGTGGAGTGTTCCAATAACGAGGGCGCCAGGCTGAATGGTGCAGACAGTGCGGTGTGTGACAATAAGGAGGGCAAGGTTGCGCAGAAGCTCGAGAGCAGCAGCAGCCGGAGCAGCAGCTTCGCTGTGTGGCGGCCGTTCGCCCTCAAGGATGGGGCCGGCGTGGGGCCCGTAGCCTTCAAGAGCAGCTTCCATGGCGCCGCGCTCCCTTGGGGCAGCAGCAGCTGGCGAGCACGGGGGCACAGTGGCAGCGCAGAGGGGGGCGCGGGTGGGGAAGGGAGTGGTGGTGGTGCTGCTGCTGCTGCTGCTGGGACTGGTTGGGGCGGGGTTGCGGTGGCCGGTTGGGGGAGGGCCAGTGGCAGCAGCAGGAGGAGCGGGTGGGCGTGGTGGGAGGCGTGGGGGAGTGGAGAGGCGGGCGTGGGTGCATACGAGGGGAAACAGAGCGGCGGAGCAGGGGAGGCGGGGGGGGGAGATGGGGAGGGGGAGGAGAGTAACGTATGTGGAGAGGCGGAGGGTAGGGGAGAGCGTGAGGAGCATGGAGGGCGGAGCGAGGGAGCGGCGGTGGAGGGGGATGCTGGGGATGGGGGAAAGGGCGGGGTAGCGGACGCTGGAGCAGGCATGGAGCGGGCAGGAGAAGGATGCGACGGAGGGGCAGGCAGGAACGAAGGCACAGCAGGGACCGCAGGGGCGAGGGGCGCAGGTGGCGGAGGGGGCAGCGCTACGGCAATAGAGCGCATGCACGGGGCTGACCTGGCAACTGGCGGGTCCACTCTGGCGGGGGGGCCTGAACTGGGTGGGGTGGCAGAGGGGATGCCGTGTGCGAAGGAGGGGTCAGCTTGCAGCGAGGACAGCTGCTACAGCGGCAGCAGCAGTGGCAGCAGCGGCAGCGGTGGAAGCAGCCCGGGCTGTGAGGAGCCGGATGACTCGGTGGACGACACGGCATGTTCGCATGGCGGCTCACTGCTACGAGCATCCGCCTCCATGCCGGCTCTGCAGGGGGGGCATCCCTCCCACCATGCCCACGCCCATGCGCACGCGCAAGCACCGCCCATGGTTCTAACCGCGCGGGCTGCTGCTGCCCCTGTCATACAACCGTCAGGCTCGTTCTCAACGGCAGCAGCAGCAGCAGCAGCAGCAGCAGCATCACAAACTCAAGCACTTTCAAAGTCTGGTCCTCTGATGGTGGCATCACCAGCAGGAGGGGCGGCAGCAGGGGCATCAGCAGGAGGGGCAGTTGTAGGGGCATGTGCATCCCTTGGTGGCAGTGTGAGAGGGGCGGGTGGTTCTGGCAGCAGGCGCAGCACTGGGAGCAGCACCGCCAGCACTGGCAGCAGCAGCAGCGGCAGCCTGCACCTGGTGGGCCGGGCGGAGGCGCTCATCCGCTTCATCGCCTCTCCTGCTGCCACACCCTCTGCTCCCACCGCGCCTCGCTTGTGGACCAACGGCGCACGCAGCAGCAGCAGCAGCAGCAGCAGCGGGGGAGGGTGGGTGATGGAGTGCACGCTGCTGGCAGGGCTTGGGCGGACAGCGGGGCAGGGGGCGGGGGGAGGGGGAGGGAGTGGGGGTAGGGAGGGGCAGGCAGGCCAAGGTGGAGAGCAGTTTCGAAACGTGCAGCTGCTGGCTCATGTGGGTGGCACTGCTGCTGCTGCCGGTGGTGGTAATTGTTCTGACAAGGGTGGGTACGGTAGGATCAGTGGCAGCGGTAGCAGCAGGAGAGCTGTTTTGGAGGTGCGGCTGGGAGGTGACGAGAAGGGAGAAAAGGTGGGGAATGAGGCGGGGCCAGCGGGAGTGTGTGTGGTGCGGGTGGTGAGGATGAGAGGAGGGCAAGGCGAGGCGGGCAGTGGAGGGGAGACAGCAGGGCGGAGCGCGAGTGCACCAGGAGCAATGACGGCAGGTGCAGGTGCAAGTGCAACAACGGGTGCAGCAGCAGGGGCAGGCGAGGCAGCAGGCGGTGCATTCGTGCTGTGGCTGGATGCCACAGCGGTCTCCCCCTTGCAGGCCCTTGGCATGTGCGTTGCATGGCTTGACAGCGCTGCTGCCAGGCGTCCTGCTCCTGCCATATAGTCCGAAGGTGGAGCGCCGCTCATCTATGCACGGTTAGCCCTCGCAAGCAATAGGCATGTGCGTTGCATGACTCGATAGAGCTGTAGAGCTGCTGCCAGACGCCTTGTCGCACAGACAAAGAATGGGTAGTCTATGGGGGAAAGTCCTGCTCGTGTATGTGCGTTCTATAACTGGTTCTCTAGTTGCCACGGTGGTCCTCCCCTGGCAATTCATAGGCTTGTGCATCACGTGGCTCAATAAAGTGCTGCCAGGCATCCGGCCATGCCATGACGGCGAGAAGCAGATAGCGGCCAATGGAACGATGCCCACATAGTCAGAACGCCCGCTCAAATCCTCATCAAGACTGTCGCTGCATGAGCGGCAGTACAGGTGCCCGACGGCTGCTGCCTGGCTTGGCGGCGCTGCCTAGAGCAGGCCACTGCTAGTGCGGGTTAAGTCTGATAGGTAGTATGGACGAATGCGCCCAGGGCTCCACTAGTACTGGTATATGCACAATGCTGCAATGCTACAGGGCGTGGATAGCACACGGATTATGTGCCTCTCTGTCTTGGTCCTACCCTAGAATAACGAGTGCCTGCAAACGGACACAAGCAACGCAGCAAGAGGACACGGCCGCAGCCCGCCCTTCCTTGCTTCGTGCTCCTCCCCCAACCCCATCCGCCCCTGCTCGCACCCCCGCACTCCCCCCCCCTTATCAAACCCCATTCGTCAGCCTTTCCACTTGAACACACTTGACGAATCTCCTCCGCCGCTCGCCGCGCTGATGCGGACCTGGACGATGCGGACCTGGACGAGCGTCACGAGTCGTTGATGCGCTCTACTTCGGCAGCAGCATCGGCGACGACTGCGCGCAGCACGCTCTACGACACGTTGATGCGGACTTTGATGTCGCGCGCGCAGTCGTCGCCGATGCTGCTGCCGAAGTAGAGCGTGCTGCGCGTCTCCGTCAGCTGCACCACGTACCGCTTAAAGCCCCAGTACGCTTGAGGCGACACGGTCTTGGCGAACCCGAACCAGCACGCCGTGTACCCGAGGGGCGTCGCCCACTGCAGCACGTTGCGCAGGCCGATCCAGCGGAACACTGTTTAGCGGGGATGGGCGAGGGGACGGGCGAGGGGACGGGCGAGGGGGTGGGCGGGGGGGTGGGCGAGGAGATTGGGCAGAGGGGGCGGAGGGGAATGACGTGAGGTGCGCGTGGGAGATTCGGCATTGTGGTTGCACGTGGTGTAGGGCGCGCAGGACAAACCCGTGTGCAGGACAAGCCGAATGGGTGGCATGGGCGCTACGCAGGATCGAGCTCGCCTATGCATTTGTTGAACGCAAGGGGTGGTCATGCACGGTACGTAAATGCGAGTCGTTTCTTACCGAGGACGTCCCCGGCGACGACAGTGGGCTGCTTCCAGTTGTTAACGCCGTACGCCCACGGGCTGATGTAACTCCAGAAGTCGCTGCTCTGCCCCACCGTTATCGTCTTACCCTCCGCCAAGCCTGCACACGGAGGACGAGACGAGCGGGGCAATCGCAGGGAGGGAAGGCGAATGAGAAGCCTCGTCGTGGCTTCTGTAGGAACGAGTGACTTGCAGCAGGAGGCATACGAGCTCGAATTAGATGCTGCACGCGGATAGCGGATAGCGGACATGATGTTCTGAGCCAAACAGTCTCACCGGTGCAGGCTACGGCGAGAACAAGTCCGAGGAGCAGCAGATGCCGAGAGGCCATTGGTCGCGATGGGATGCGAACGCTGACGGGGATGATGGCGACGCGTGCGAAGTCTGCCGAACAGAGGCTACTTGAGGATCGAAGATGGAACGAGTGGTGGTTATGGAATGGAGGACGGCACGCTTAGAGTCTCTCTTGGTTCTTAAGATACCTCGACGGAGGCTTGTCGGGCTGAAGCGTGAGCTTATGCGAGAGATTATCAGGCACAGGGTGCAAGTTTCCTCAGGGAATTCGAGTTCGACCGGTTTAAAAAGCTAGAAAAAGAAAAAGAAAAAAGAGAGCTAGAAACCAGAGGCGAGCAGCCCAACCCGTGCTCAGAAGTGGCGACGGCGTTTCTGCTGGGAGTGATCGGGAATTGGGATTCGGGGTGTGAAACAATTCGGTTCGCCTGTCCACAGGGCCAATTTACGAAAGTCCGGAGCGCGAATCTGAGGACATCGAGAAATTGCGGGCGCGCGAAATGTGTCAGTACTTCGGCGACTCCAGCGATGTGTCAGGGGTTCGCGAAATAGGTTCGTCAGCGTGCGAAAAGCGGTCGGTGGGCCGACCTAGGTGTCGGCGACAAAGAATTTAGGCGAAAAGTAGAACATAGGTCACTAACAGACACCCAGCAACGATACTGACCTGTAGCTGAATAGTATAACGACTGGGCACTCGAAATTCATACAATTGCAATAACGATTCCTAGAAGTGGCTTTCAAAACATCAGTTATACCCAATATTATCTAATTTCATTTCAAATTCTCTTACTATGCATCATCCCTATACTCCTAGCATTAGTGCCAACATTGCAAGTCAGGATGCTCCGGCTGGCCCAACCCTTCAGCTGCGGAATCAATCAAAATTTCTCCATACAGGCGCCACTCACCACGAGGCTTCACACAGCTGCCAACCTAACTGCACTTACTATCCTCAAGTGCAGCCTCTTGCCGAACGGTAAATGAATGGCCTGGCCCCCCTTCCCACCAGGGTCTCAGATATCAGACGAAATCCGTGTGATCGTCTAAAAACAAGCTTGTAGTACTTTCATATGAATTTTTTACTGAGCGAATTATTTTGTCTGATTGTTTATCATAGTCATAAGATAACGTCTAAAAGTTCAGACTTGGTGTACGTTTTTGTCAAACATGTGTATCTCCTATGTTTGCATAGACTGTATAGGGTCATCTCTTAGAGGGTACAACACTTAGGTATATTCACCTGTACTCTCTCTCTACTGATCATTCAGTTCTCATTCTAACATGGTATCAGAGCGGCTGGGTCACCCTCAGGGACTAGCAGCATGGAACAGAGATGGGGAGCAGCCTCGGACAGGAAAGCAAGCTCGCACTGGCGGTCCTCCAGGACGTCACTGCCGAGGGCAAGAGCATCCCCGACAGACGGAGGACAGGCAGGGTCAGAGACCAGAGCGGTGGCGTAGTCAAGGCGGCGGGTAGAGGCGAAGTCAGCGACTGCAGCTACAAGAGCGTCAAGGCACGAGACCGGAACAGACGGGTCGGTACGAGAGAGGCAAGGACCCGAGGAACAAGAGGACGAGCGGCACGAAGGTAGTCAGACAGCGGGGGGGGATGCAACAACAAGGGAGGACGGAGGAGGCGACGGGAGAAGGGGAGGACGAGACGCGTGGGAATGAAGCAACATAGGGGAGGCAGGACGAGCACGGGAGGGACGGTGAGACCAGACGTGAGACGGAGGAGTCAGGTCAGGAGACAGGGGAGGGGACACAGGAGGGGAACGAGGGGGAAGACGAGCCGGGGACGAGTCCGGCGGAGGGAACACAGGGCCGTAGACGGGAAACGGAGGAGACGGTCGGAGAGGAACAGACGCAAGGTCAGGGGACGGAAGGCCGAGCAGGCGAAGGGCTGACACCGGCGGGGACTGCTGCGAAGGCGGCATAACGCCGACACCTGGACCGCAAGCTGCTCCTCGGCTACCACCGGCACACTCCATACCAGCACCCCCAGAGGGAACACCTCCAGGGCCCGAAACCCCTCGAGGACCGGTACCACCCCCAGGGCTACCGCGACTAGCACGCACTCCAACGCCAGCACCCCCAGAGTCAACGAACGGGTGCTGCGACGGCGGCGGCGGCGGCGGCAGCGACAACGACGGCTGCGGCGGCGGCGGCAAAGGTGACAACGGCTGCGACAGCAAGGGCGACAGCGGCGGCAGAGGCGGTGGAGAAGGGGACGCCTGGGGAGGGGCGGCCGGCGAGGACTGCGCCGCAGGACCACCAGAGTCAGAAGACTCCTCAACCGGGACCACCGACGGAAGAGGGGTGACGTGGGACACACTAGAGGGGGCAGGACGGGGAGGAGGAGGGGGAGGGGTAGGGACTACCAGGGAAGGAGTGACCAGGAACAGGGGGGGGGTAACCGGGGGACCGCGGTGGGGGAAGCGACGGTAGTAGGAGACGGACTCGTCAATGGTGACGTCGCGAGAGTGAAAGAAACGGTGAGACGGCGGGTGGTAGAAGTGCCAGTCGGATGCGTCAAGGGGAAAATCGAGGAAGACGCAGGGAAGGGTGCGGGCAGTGAGCTTGTCCGTGCCGGAGGCACGGACGTGAGCAAGGCAGCCCCAGACGTGGAACGCAGACGCGTCACCAGGAGACCCAGTCCAAAGACGGGTCGGCAAAACCTGCGGCTGCTGGAGGTGTGGCCACAGGTTAAGCTGGTGAGAAGCGTAGCGCACAGCGAACGGCCACAGAAAATGGGGTGCACCGGCATGGATCATGGAGGTGCGAGCCACCTCCATGACCAAACCGATGCGTCGCTCAGCGACCCCATTCTGCTGTGGGGAGTCCGGTAGGGTGAACGTCTGGGTGATGCCCTCCGCACGACAAAAGCGACCAAGGACACCTGAGGCAAACTCGCCACCACGGTCGGAGTGAAGGCGCAAGACAGGGAGACCTCGGTGGACACGGGCAGAGACAAGCCAGGGGATGAGAGCAGCAGGCATGTCGGCCTTCCGCTCCAGGGGAAAGACCGAGGTGTAGCGAGTGAAGTCGTCGACAAGCACAAGGAAGTAGCGCTCTCGACGCGGCCCATGGACGGGGGCGGGGCCCCAGACGTCCATGTGCAGGGTCTGCAGCGGCGCGGCGGTAGGGGGAAACGAGGAGGAGTGAGGGGCACGGCAAAGCCGACCCTCGACGCAAGGCGTGCAAGGTGGGGCTGGGGAGGAGGGAAAAGCAGGGAGAGAACCAGAGAGACCAAGGACGAGACCGTGCTGGGACATGTGACGCAGACGCGGGAGCGCAGGGTGACCTAGGCGGTGGTGCCAAAGGAGAGTCGGGTGAGTGAGGGACCGACAGGAGCAGGCAGCAGCAACCTAGGTAGACGCAGCCACCTGAGGGGGGCCCCAGCCGGGGGGGTCACGGTGTCCAGAGTGAACAGGCCGGACATCGGGTCCCAGGGGAACGTGGACAGGGGGGCACCAGTGGCGGCCTCAGTACAGACAGCATACCGCTCGTGACCAGGGAACGTAGTGGTGACGCCAAGGTCCTGGAGGCAGCCGACACCAACTAGGTTCCTGGAGAACGAGGGGATATGCAGACCTGTAAGAGAGCCCGAAGGAACCGCCAGACAGGGAAGGGTGGTGGAACTGCGGGCGACTACCGGACCGCCGGAGGGGTCAGCAAGAGAAACGGCAGTAGGAACAGGAAGCGACGTCAGTGTAGTAGAGTCGCGGAAGAAGCACCGGGAAGTGCCAGAGTCCTAGGTGAAGGAAAGCAAAGCAGAGGCGTCTGGCGACGGGGCGACGGCGGAAGCACCAAGGCTAAACAAAGCAGGGGATCCTACGCCTGACGCAGTAGGGGAGGCTAAGCTAGGCACACCTATACTAGACGACAGTGAGTAATAAGCGGGAAGCGCACTAGAGTCATCAGCATACATCACATGCAGAGCAGAAACAATGGCATCCATGTCCATGTCAAAAATCTGAATCCTACGACTAAGCAAACTGTGCCAGTCCGGGAGGTCTGGCGACGGGCCGAAGCGCTGACGAAACAGGTCGTCCAGGCGACGAAAACAACGGGGAGTGGTATGACCGAGCTTACAGCAAACGAAGCCACGGCGAGGACCGGTCTGGATCTGGTACTGACAACGCACGCCTCCCGAACCACCACTCGGCACACCACCACGCGCCCGACCACCTCCAGCGCTAGGCCACCCGGGCGGGAGGACACTCGCCTGCCTCGTCTGCGGCGGCTGCTGCGGCTGCTGCGGAGGGAGCGACTGCTGCGACTGCTGCGGCTGCTGCTGCTGCTGCTGCAACTGCGGAGGCGGCGACTCAGCTGGACTGGGCAGGGTCCCCTCGTCCGCTCCAGCACCAGACGACCCGACTCCACCACCACCCCCTCATGCACCCCCGCCTCCTCCGCCGTGCCCAGCCTTGGAGCGGCGGCCCTTCCCCGAACGAAACTGCGCTGCAGCAGCAGTCTCAGCTACAGCGACAGAACCGTTGGACAAGGTACACTGAGCGGGGGCACAACCTTGAAAGATAGGGACCGATACGGTACCGCTCGCCTGGGCGATGGAGCGGTGGCGGGTCTCAATAACAGTCAGGGTGTCTACAAAATCGGTGAGGGTGAGCTCACCGGGGTGAATGCTAAGGAAGTGGTCGCGGGCGGCGGCAAGGCGGTCAGGGAGGCGGGTGGCAAGCAGGTAGAGGGTAGAGGTAATGGGCGGCTGGTGGGCTCTAAGCTGTGCGTCAGTGCAGGCAGCGCGCCAGGTCTCATCTATCGGGCGCAGGTGGGCAGCGAGGTCAGAGACAGTGGGGAAAGACGCAAGGTCGGGAAAGAGCATCGGGAGGATCAGGCGACCCACCGAGGCAGCAGGAGGGGTGGAATAGCGCTTGATGACAGCATCTAAGTAAGCCTGGGCGGTAGTGATGGACCTAAAGCGAGGGCGCTCGGACGGGGGAAGGGCATTGCTAATGGCAAGCTGAGCGACAGCGTCTCAAGAAAGCCAGACAGAGCGCGCAAGGGCAGTGGCTGCAGTAGACTCGCGCTCAGCGGGTGTGGGGTCAGCGGGCAGAATAGCAGGGGGGTCTGGGCAGGGGAGCGTACTGTCAAGGTGTGCGGAAAGCGGGTGGCCATCCTGCCGATGGCCAGAAAGGTGGCGACGGAGGTCGGCGAGCCACGCCTCGAACTCCAGAGGCTGGCCTGCAGCGTCGAAGCGAAGCTCCGCCACCATCAGGAGCAGTGCAAGACTGTACAGTGCGGTGCAGTGCGGTGCAGCGCGGTGCAGTGCGGTGCAGGGCGGTGCAGTGCGGTGCAGGGCGGTACCGCGCAGTGCAGTGCGGTGCAGTGCGGTGCAGGGCGGTGCAGTGCGGTGCAGGGATGGGGAACCGTACCAGGGAGGATGAAGGGCCGGGGCAGGGACGACGAGCGGGCCAGAAGCAGCGGGCACCAGGCCGACGGGACAGGCGCGGGGCCGGCTGGGATGGGCGCAGGGGCCGAGCAGACGGGCGCGGAGGTCGCGAGGGCGGGCGCGAGGTCGCGAGGGCGGGCGCGGGGCCGGCTGGGACGGGCGCAAGGCAGGCGCGGCGGGGCCAGGCAGGCGCGGCGGGGCGAGGCAGGCGCGGCGGGGCCAGGCAGGCGCGGCGGGGCCAGGCAGGCACGGCGGGGCCAGGCAGGCGCGACGGGGCCAGGCAGGCGCGACGGGGCCAGGCAGGGCGTGACGGGGCTAGGCAGGGTGCAACGGGGCCACGCGGGCGCGACGGGGCCGGGCAGGGCGCGACGGGGCCGAGCGGGCACGACGGGGCCAGGTGGGCGCGACGGGGCCGGGCAGGGCGCGACGGGGCCGGGCAGGGCACGACGGGGCTAGGCAGGGCGCGACGGGGCCAGGCGGGCGCGACGGGGCTGGGCAGGGCGCGACGGAGCCAAGCGGGCGCGACGGGGCCAGGCGGGCGCGACGAGGCCAGGCAGGGCGCGACGGGGCCGGGCAGGGCGCGACGGGGCCGAGCAGGGCGCGACGGGGCCGAGCGGGCGCGACGGGGCAAGGCAGGGCGCGACGGGGCCAAAAGGCGTGACGGGGCCCAGGAGGGGCGCGAGGGGGCCCAGAAGGGGCGCGACGAGGCTAGGGGGGGCGCGACGGGGCCCAGGAGGGGCTCGACTGGGCTAGGGGGTCGCGACAGGGCCAGGAGGCGCGACGGGGCCCAGGAGGGGCGCGACGGGGCCCAGGAGGGGCGCGACGGGGCTAGGGGGTCGCGACGGGGCCAGGAGGCGCGGCAGGGCCCAGGAGGGGCGCGACGGGGCTAGGAGGCCCGACGAGGCCCAGGGGGAAGCGGCGGGGCCTAGCTAGGGTACGGGCGGAAGCGGTAGGTGGGGGATCCTAACCTACGCGTGACACCGACCGCAGCACTGGTCTGACGCTAAGAGGGTTTTGCGTTATCTTGCTAGTACATCAGGCATGGGGTTAGTGCTAGGAGGACGTGGGCCAGTGGTCCTTACTGGACACACAGACGCTTCGTGGGCAGACGACGCCGAGACACTCAGGTCTACCCAGGGCTACTGCTTCAGCCTTGGTTCAGGTGCCGTCTCGTGGAGAGCTACCCGCTCCTCGTCTGTTGCCTAGTCCAGCTGTAAGGCCGAGATCTACGCTGGTGCCATGGCGGCACAGGAGCTCCGCTGGCTGACCTTCTTGCTCACTGACTTAGGTGAGCGGCCTAGCTCTGCCCCGGTCCTGTTCGCTGACAACAGGGCCATGATCCTCCTGTGTCAGGAGCCTCGACTCGAGGGCAGAGCGAAGCATATTCAGCTGCGGTACTTCCTTCTGCGCGAGCTACAGCAGCGACGCCAGGCTCACGTAGTACACTTGGCCTCAGGTGCCAACCCACAGCTGATATCTTTACAAAGGCGCTTGCGCCTAAAGATCATCAGCGGCACTGTGTACAGCTTGGTCTAGTTCCTGTAGCCTCTCACTTGCTAGAGCCTTGACTTTGTACTGTCCTTTATATGTGTACTCAGACTGGACTTGTGTCCTCTCCCAGTGGCTGGACTAGTAGTGCCACCTTGGTCTTGTTCTTGTCTTGTCTGTACTCCTTCTGACTGGTCTTTTAGACCCTTGTCTCAAAGGCTGGACTAGTAGTGCCGCCCTGAGCTGCTTGTTCAGGACATGCCCCTATGCAGTCTAGGGGGTGTGTCAAACATGTGTATCTCCTATGTTTGCATTGACTGTATAGGGCCACCTCCTAGAGGGTACAACACTTAGGTATATTCACCTGTACTCTCTCTCTACTGATAATTCAGTTCTCATTCTAACAGTTTTCATCTGAAATGTCAGATAACATGTACATTTTAGTCTGACAGCGACAAAATCACACATCACCCCACTGCTCCAATGAGTTCTTCAAGTGAAATAATTACTAGAACAAGGCATACAAGGGAATATACCCTAATGGGTTGTACTCCCAAAGGCACAACCCTATATAGTCTACCGAAATATACAATATATGTTTGACACACCCCCTAGACTGGATAGGGGCAATGCCTAATGAGAGAGAAACAGCTCATGGTGGCACTACTAGTCCAGCCTCTGAGGCAGGGGTCTAAAGACCAATCAAACAAGTACAGACAAGACAAGAGCAAGACCAGGGTGGCACTACTAATCCAACCACTGGGAAGAGGCCACAAGGTCAGTCTGGGTAATATGTACAAAGGTCTGTACACAATCAAGGTCCTAGCAAATGAGAGGCTACAGGAACGAGACCTAGTTGTACACAGTGCCGCTGATGGTCTTTAGGCACAAGCGCCTTAGTAAAGATACCAGCTATGTTGGCACATGAGGCCAAGTGTACTACACGATCTTGGCGATGCTGCTACAGCTCGTGCAGGGGGAAGTACCGCAGCTGGATGTGCTTCGCTCTGCCCTCAAGTCGTGGCTCCTGACAAAGAAGGATCATGGCCCTATTGTCAGCGTACAGAAACGGGGCAGAGCTAGGCCGCTCACCTGATTCAATGAGCAAGACGGTCAGCCAGCGGAGCTCCTGTGCCGCCATGGCACCGGCGTAGATCTCAGCCTCACTGCTAGACTGGGCAACAGACGAGGAATGGGTGGACCTCCACGAGATGGCACGTGCACCAAGGCTAAAGGAGTAGCCCTGTGAGGACCTGAGAGTCTCGGCGTCGTCTGCCCAAGAAGCGTCTGTGTGCCCGGTAAGGACCACTGGTCTCCGTCCTCCTAGCACTAGCCCCATGCCCGATGCACTTGCTAGATAACGCAAAACCCTCTTAGCTACCGACCAGTGCTATGGTCAGTGTCTGCTTGGGGCCATAAAGCGAGCCAGGATGCTGAGAGGGTATGCGAGATCTGGACGAGTGCAAGTCATCAGGTACATGAGGCAATCCACCAGCTCCACGTAGGGACCACTAGGCTCTACAGCCTCCTCAGGGACTAGGGCAGAGAGTCTGTGGTCTACTGACAGAAGGGTGGGCTGTGCGGAATAGAACTGAAGGCCGAACCTCTGAAGGACCTGGCGCACCAAGTGTGACCGTGTGAGACTGATGGTGCGTGTTGCTCTGTCCCAAGAGATCTACAAGCCAAGGTAGTGACGCAACTCTCCTTGGTCAGTGCAGGTGTGTCTTCTCAGCAGCTCGGCCTTCAGGGCGACCAGTGCGTCTCTGCCTGCAGTAGCAAAGTCCAGATCGTCTACGTAGACAAGGATGTAGAACGAAGTCTGACCGTAATGGACAAAGAGCAAGGGGTCTGCAGATGAAGGGAAGAACTGCAAGTCAGCAAGTGTAGCACGCAACGTGTTGTGCCACTCACGAGGCGCCTGTCGCAAGCCGTAGACAAGGCGCCGGAGGAGCCACTCGGTGCCAAGGGGGAAGGTACCGGAGAAGCCCTGGGGGCGGAACTGATAGACATGCTCGTGTAGACTGCCCTGGAGGAAAGCTGTGGAGAAGTCGAAGGAGTGGAGCTCGTAGTCACGCTGTGCTGCTACATATAGCAGCGCTCGAAGAGTGGTCATCTTCGAGGTCGGGGCGAAAGTCCACCCCCTCACGCTGACTGAAGCCTCCAGCGACGTAGCGCGCCTTGAAGACAGGCAGCTCTCAAGGAGGGCGCTTCACCTTGAAGAGCCTCTGGCCATCGACTACGTTTACCCCACTCGGCGGAACTGCGTCGACGAAGGTACCGGTGGATCTTCAAGATGCCATCTCTTGCTCCATGGCAGCTACTGTATCCACTGAGAGGCCCACGGTCCCGAGGTGGCCTCATTGTAGGTGCGAGGGGTCGGGATATCGAGGGTGTCTGGGTCACCCTCAGGGACTAGTAGCATGGAACAGAGATGGGGAGCGGCCTCAGACAGGAACTTGAGCTCAAACTGCTTGTCCTCTAGGACGTCACTGCCAAGAGCAGCCGCACCCCCGACGGTCGGAGGGCAGGTAAGGTCAGAGACCAGAGCGGTGGCGTAGTCCAGGTGGCGGGTAGCGGCAAAGTCAGTGACAGCAGCGACAAGAGCCGACAGACTCGAGACAGGAACGGACGGGTCAGTAACGAGAGAGGAAAGGACACGAGGAACAAGGGGACGCGCAGCACGAAGGAAGTTGGGGAATGAAGGCGGGGCCACAGCAAGTGACGACGGAGGAGGAGACGGGAGGAGAGAAGGAGCACAAGACACGTGAGAGCGTAGCAACATAGGGTGAGAACGCGGGACAGGGGAGGTAGGACAAGCATGAGACGGACGACGAGACCAGACGTGAGACGGAGGAGTCGGGTCAGGAGAGAGGGGAGGAGACACAGGAGGAGAACGGGGAGGGAAACGAGCCGGAGAGGAGTCCGAGGGAGGAAACACGGGGCCGTGGACTGGCAGAGGAGGAGGCGACGGCAGTGAGGGAGGCAACGACGGGCGGTCAGGGGAAGGGAGACCAAGGAGGTGAAGAGCCGACACCGGCGGCGACAACTCTAACTGCTACCCGACTCCAATACCCAAACCTCCAGCGACAACACGGCTCCCTCCGAGAAGCCCCACACCAGCACCCCCAGAGCTCGCTCCAGAACCAGCTCCAGCCCGCTCCCCAGCACCCCCAGAATGCACGAACCGCAGCGACGGTAACGAAGGCGGCTGCGGCTGCGGCGGCTGGGGCGGGGACAGCAGCGGCGGCGACAAGGGAGGCGAGACTGAGGCAGGGACAAGCGAGGGAAGAGACTCCGCTGAGCCGCGAGAGTCAGCGGAGTCCTCAGCAGGGACAACCGACAGGAGGGGGGTGACGTGAGACACACCAGACAGGGCAGGGCGGAGAGGGGGGTGGACAGGGTTGACCAAGAGAGGGGGGGCCACCAGAAACTGGGGGGGAGTGACCGGGGGACCACGGTGGGGAAAGCGGTGGTAGAAGGAGACGGACTCGTCAAAAGTGATATCACGAGAGTGAAAGAACCTGTGAGAAGGTGGGTGGTAGAACTACCAGTCCGACGAGGGGGAACCTAGGAAGACACAGGGGATAGTGCGGACAGTGAGCTTGTCCGTGCCAGAGGCACGAACGTGTGCAAGGCAGCCCCAGACGTGGAACGCAGACGCGTCACCATGGGATCCGGTCTAGAGGAGGGTCGGCGAAACCTGCGACCGCTGAGGGTGCGGCTAGAGTTTAAGCTAGTGAGCAGCGTAGCGAACGGCGAACGGCCACAGAAAATGGGGTGCACCGGTATGGATCATGGAGATACGAGCCACCTCCATTACCAAACCGATGCGTCGCTCAGCGACCCATTCTGCTGCGGGGAGTCTTGCAGGGTGAACGCCTGGGTGATGCCCTTCGCACGACAGAAGCGACCAAGGCAGCCAAAGGCAAACTCGCCACCACGGTCGGAGTGTAGACGCAAAACAGGGAGACCTCGATTAATACGCGCAGAGACAAGCCACGGGAGAAGCACGTCAGGCACGTCGGCCTTCCGCTCCAGGGGAAAGACGGTGGTGTAGCGGGTGTAGTCATCGACAAGCACTAGGAAGTAGCACTCGCGACCCGGCCCATGGACGGGGGCGGGGCCCCAGACGTCCATGTGCAGGGTCTGCAGCGGTGCGGAGGTAGGGGGGAACGAGGAGGAGTGAGGAGCACGGCGGAGCCGTGACAGAGACGGGTGAGGGCGGGGTGACCTAGATGGTGGTGCCACAGAAGTGACGGGTGATTAAGCGACTAGAACAAGGCATACAAGGGAAGACAACCTAATGGGTTGTACTAGGCACAACCCTATATAGACTACAGAAACATACAATATATGTTTGACATGGGTCACCTGCCCACTGACCCACACTCCACCATCCAAGACGTGGTCGGTGGGCTGGTGCATTTCACGTGCACCGCGAATGCCACCGCATAGTTACGAAATCAAATCGGCAACAACCTGACTCACGTTGTTGGCATGCGCTCGTCAGCTAGTGTGTCACTAGCACGGCTGCCAGCTTCCTTGCATCTTCAAGCTGGCAGCAATGTGCCAGCGCACAGCTGTGCAGCTGGGAAAGCCACCCACCGCGCTCCAACAAGATAGAGCTGCTCGTAACCAAGCAGCAACCTCGCCATGCTGCAGCTCGGCGAGGCGCCTCAAGGAAAAGGTAGTGGGGCAAGAGCCTTGCAGGCACTTCTCCTGCTCCACCTCTTGCTTCCAGCCCACTCAACATGGTTCCACTCTTGGTTGGCTCACACCCTGCCTAAACGCCCTCTAGCTTTGTGGCTAGGCAACGATGGCGTCAGAGAGGGCGCAATCGAGCCCCTCCCCAGTTAGGCAGCCAGTTGTGTTAACGTTCATAAATATTAGGTAACATAAGAACTATATCCTAGCTAGGGTTCAGGTTTATATAAGGTACAACTATTTGATATGCCAAACTAATTTGATTTGCCTAGTCATAAATTCTCTCAACATGCTATCAAAGCTGGGTGACTCGGGCTCAATTCCAGTGCCAGCGCTACAGAGGCGCTTGCATCTTCCGCCTATCCCAGTGAGGGGGGGTGTCGAGACCCGCCGGGGTTGCCCTTGAGATCCTTGGAGAAGGCCTACAGGCCTTTCGGAGGATCTCAAGGGCAACCCCAGCGGGTCTTTCGACAAGCTGTAGGCATGGAGCCCCCAAGCTCAACCCCTCCGATTGTTAGTGGTCTAGATCTCCTCACTGGCAAGCTGAACCGAGCTGTAATCGACGATGCGCCGATTGCAGCCATGGGCGAGGCACCTTCCTCGCCTCTCTTACCGTTAGACGAGGAGCCATGGGTTTTCTTCGACAAAGGAAAATCTACGTGTGATGCTCCGTCCTCACCCATCCCCGTCGTCAACACTTGGGTGTTCGTCCGTGCGAGCTGTCTCCCCTTCCCGCGTGACGTGCAGTCCTGTCCTACCTGTCCGCGCCCCTGGCAAGAGGAATTATTGACATCGCAAGCTTACTTTCGGTCGACCAGCGTTGGCTCGATCTACACCCTCCATCAAGCTGCGATCTCGCTCTGCCGAAGCAGCTCCTGTCGACTCTGAAGACGACGATTGTCCCTTTCTCCTCACAGTCGTCGAGCTCCAGTTGAAAGCAAAGGGACAGTGGTAGCAGAACTTCTCATGGCTGCTGATTTTCGAGACCTCTAAGGTGTAGCGTCTGTATTGCGTACGACGACCACCCAGACTACCAGTATGGGCGCAATGGTGAAGGCGGCATCGACATACAAAAGAAAATGATGTGTAAGCACCATCACCGTCAGAAGCATGAGGCGGCAATGGCGCGGAAGGAGCAAAAGGACGGCAGGAACGCGAAGCATAAATCCATCGCCAACTACGAGAACGGGGACGACGAGGCAAAGCGTCTGAAGCATTTCAGGGCCATTATTATGTTCCCTTGCAAATCTGACGCCCCCGTACTGTTGTTTGTGTTACTTGTCCAGTTCATGGTTAGAGCAGGGAACACCAGACCTGCCTGTGAAGGACAACCGTACCTATAAGAGCGAGTAAGTGTTTTATGTACAACTAACTCTTTGGGACTGTTGATTTTAAACCTCGTATCCAGCTTACTAACCAATTACGAATATGCCCGCACATGTACGGCATTAATCAAATTATCAACAACATCGTCACCTATCTGCGTGCCAAGCAAACGAAACACATCAAGGCTTCACCATTCCTGAGCATTCAATTCGACGAGTCAACCGACCGCCGACGGGGTAAACATATGATTGTTTACCTCACCTTCCTCCGCGACACGACAGTGGTGACAGAATTCTTCGGGCATCTCACCATCAAGAGGTGTGACGCAGCGTCTCCGCAAGCCGTTCTACTCACCCACCCGGAGTCTCAAGGCATCGACCTCAACAAGATTTGCGGCATGAGCACCGATGGTGCCAGTGTGATGACGGGTGTGCAAGTAGGCCTCGTGGCTAGGCTGCACACCCGAATTCCGCACCAGGTTTTATGCCACTGCATCGCTCATAGGTGAGTTTGACATTCTTCTTATTTGCTCTTTTTTACAATTGAATTCCGAACTAATAAGGTTGTACTGTTAATGTGCAGGGAGGCTCTTGCTACCAAGGATACTGCTGAAGATTTCCCTGACTTAGGCATCCGCGACAAGGTCTTTCGGTCACTGGCCGAGGTGCTTGGCCGGTCCATCGTTGTTCACAACCACTTCAAGGAGCTGTAGGAAGTCATCACTAAAACTAACCTCGGGATAGAAGGAATCTACAAGCTTCATTGGCTTAGTCGCAGTGAGGCGATCCAACAGCTTGTTGATGTGTTTCCTGCCGCCATCCTCCAGCTGTACGAGTGTGATAGAAAGATGTATCACATAGTTATCTCGTTGAAGTTTCATTTCTTGCTCTACTTTCCGGCGGATGTCCAGCGTCGCCAGGTGAGCCACTTGGTGACATGTCTTTGTTTTGAGGGGGGTGTGAATTTTAATAAGCAAATGCATTTCCTCTCTGTCTGTGAATGGCAGGTCGACGTCACCCAGGTGCTTAGGATGGTTGACAACACAATCATGACACTGCGTGCCCGCTACATCAACCACGGCGCGCAGTTCGGCCCTGCTGAAGGGGACTTCACAGACTTTCTGCATCTGTACGGGGGGGGCGAGGACGCGACGATCGAGGGGGTTGACGCACATGGGGCGCTGACTGTGCACACCTACAATCTACACGTAAAGCCATTGGACGGGCAGAAGAGCAAGGGGGGTCTTAAGTCGCTACAGCAGCTCGTCACGTACGTTGTCAAGGGCATCATCAACCACCTTCAGGAACACCTTAAGGACCTGTCGAAGCTCAACGATACAAGAATCTTCAAGCATACGATGTATCCGAAGTCCACCGCTAGGCGCAAGCGGGAAGTTTCTCGAATGGCTTCAGTCTCTACGCGGCCTCTCAAGTGTGATACGTGAGCGCCTGACACTCTGCCGGGTGAGTTCCAGGAGCGTTTAAGTGGTCGCCTTAGCAAGGGTGTCTTCCGGTGTTTGATTTGTGGTTGGCATTAACGAACTGCTCTTTGCCTATGTTTCACTCCCCCTTCAAGTGTCCACTGGGGCAAGGCGAAGGGCGAGCTCGTCAGTTTCGCCACCATCATGTCGACACACAACGACGAGCTTGGTTTCCATGACGTGCTGAAAAACATGCTCTCCACGCCGGACTAGATGACCACCTACCCCAATCTGGTGCTCATCTAGATTGCCTGTGCCGTACTTCCGCTCAGCACTGTGGAGTGGGAGCGCGGGTCTAGTCGCCATAACGTCATCAAAAGCTGGCATCACGGCAATATCGGTGATGCGAAGCTTGGCCACTTAACGACGGTGTCGCTGCTGGACTACCCGATGGACAGGGGGAGTATGTGGCGAGCTGCCGCAGCATGAAGAAGTGGCATGCCAAGGAAGTTGTCATGGATCAGAGCACGCGGCAGTTGAAGCGGCCCAAGACGTTGGCGGCATTGAAGGCGGCAAAGGCAGCAGCAGAAGCAGCCAGAGTGTTTGAACAGGTTGGTGCGGCTCGCCCAATCTGGAGGAGGAAAGGCAAGATCCAGAGATTGACAGTGATGAAAACATCGAGGAGGTTGGAAGTGATATCTCAGACTCTGAGTAGGCAGGCGGCGGCATGGCACAGGCCGCACAGCATGTGTGTAGTACAAGGCTAATTCCTAATGTAGGTTGTAGCGTAGGTAGTGCAGCAGCAGTACATCATAATTGTAGGCTGCTAGTATTTGTCCGCTATTCCCAGAGAAGATGTTGTTGCAGTAGCAGTTGTTTGTGTAACATTCCAATGCAGTTGATTTGGCATTGTTAGTACAGGGGAACGTACGCTAGGTTCCATCTGAAATGTCAGACCGTGCCAAAAGTTTTGCCTGAAACGGCAGATCGGCCGAAAATTTCGTATGATGATAATGTTAAAGTAGCACTAGGCTAGGAACAAGGCCGCCATGAATGTGGCGGCGGGTTTTAGCTAGGAGCGAAGGAAGAGTGTCGAGAGAAAAGGGGTTGGATTAGGAAGAGAGAGGAGTACAAGGAGGGGTTTGTACCCTCTACAGAAAGGTTCAGTAACAACCTACCAAGCCTATATTAAATTATAACTTATATAATTTGAACACACCCCCTAGGCTTGGTAGTGTCAAGCCCACTCACACCCCCACACCCACACCCACACCCACACCCCCTAGCCCAGCACCCCCATTCCCAGCAGGAGACGCAACGACTCCATAAGTGGGCAGCTCCCACGGCCCGTGGGATGGCAATGGCGGCAGCAGCGACATTGACGACAGCGGCGCCGGTGGCGGCGTGCGGCGGCGCCCGGCCCGCGGCAACAGCAACGGCAGCGGCGGCTTGGACGTCAGAGGCTGGTGCAGCGGCCCCCGCCCTCTCGGCGGCATGTCCAGTCACCTCGGCAGTGGGGAGGGCCCTCAAGAGGCAGTCGTTGGCTGCAGCAAGGAAGGGGGGGGGAGCAGGGGAAGGAGGGGGGGAGGAGGGGGGGAGAGGGGCGCGGGGCGTAGTCCAGAATCACGCCGGCGGCTGCAGGGCGGGCGGCAGGTCCGGCGGCACCATTGACGATGCGCGGCCGGCTGTCGCCCGATGACGCCGCCACGGCAGCCAAAAGACGCCGCCACAGCGCGACGTCGAAGCCGCGGCGGCGAGGCGGAGGTGCGACAGTAGCTCGACTAAGCCGCCGCGGCATCTCAGAGAAGTCGCCACGGCGGCACGGAAGGGCAAGGCCGCCACGGCGGCAGGAAAACTAAAGGCCGCCATCGGCGGCACGGTACGAAGTGAGACGCAAGACAAGTACGAGGCGGAAGCGTGGAAGACAGGACCGGAAACGGCCGGCTCTGTTACCATGTTAAAGTAGCACTAGGCTAGGAACAAGGCCGCCATGAATGTGGCGGCGGGTTTTAGCTAGGAGCGAAGGAAGAGTGTCGAGAGAAAAGGGGTTGGATTAGGAAGAGAGAGGAGTACAAGGAGGGGTTTGTACCCTCTACAGAAAGGTTCAGTAACAACCTACCAAGCCTATATTAAATTATAACTTATACAATTTGAACAGATCATACCAAAGTTTGAAACCCCGTCTGAACGTTAGGCGGGCCAAAATCCTAGCTGAAAACCCTGCTTCCCACCCCCATGCACTCGTCTCTTCTACCTCCTCCCCGCATGTTTTTTGAGACGTCTAAGGAGCGCTCCCAGTTTCCCAACCTTCCCCTCGCCATCCTAGGTGCTGCTGCCCATTCCCATCCCATGTGTGCCTTGCTATCACGAGCAGCGCAGTCGGGTCCAGTCCAGTGTGGTTCTGTGGCCTTATCTGAAAGGGATAAGCGTAGAGGGGCCACACCGAGCGCCCTGTCCATGCAGGTCAATGTGTCATGACACAGGGGCAGCAGCAGCGTGTGCGTGCTATAAGGGGTTTTGCAGGGTCATAAGAGGAGCGAAACTTCACCGTGCAACCCTGGATAGACATAGCACCCAGGCAAAGCAATATCAGCCTGCAATGCTTATGTGCCACCCGTCTACAAGTGCTTGGCGAGTATCATGCGGCCGCAAAGGAGGCACGTGGTTGGAAGGAGCACGCAACACAGGTGTGGCCGGCAGACATGGCATGACAAAGCTCTTTCCTTCGGTGGAGCTCTCTGTAAATTCTGGTTATTATTTTCTCTGGACTGGCGCTATAGCCCTTGGAGCGAGAGGCAATTCTCACAGGAGAGTTCCAAAGAGAGAGGAGGGTATGTATGGAGTGGAAGCACAAGCGGTGTGCTCCATGCAGTTACAATTGAGCCCCCAACTGTTTGGGTACACACAGGTGTACCGCTACCACAATGGTTACCTAACCCAGTTACCCCTGCTACCCTAACCCCTAAATCGTAGTAAGCTTGTATCGATCACATTTCAGCGTCCCGCACAGACGACGCTGCTTCATGCAGGCTCCATTTCGCCAAGAAACTGGTTACCACGCCCCTCGTTTCGCCCTAGGGTATGGGAATGGCGACCTTCATGTCGCGCTGGCAGTCGTCGCCGATGCTGCTGCCGAAGTAGAGCGTGGAGCCCTTGTCCGTGGGCTTGACGACGTAGCGGTAGAAGCCGAAGTAGGAGCCGGGCTGCAGCACCTTGGCGAGGAAGAAGCTGCACGTGCTGTACCCGATGATGGTGGGGAACTGCCGCACGTCGTGCCGCCCCAGCCACCGGAACACTGCATAGCGGGGATGGGATGGGATGGGATGGGCGGGCGGGCGAGCGAGGGAAGGAGGACATGGGTGCACGGGATGGTGAGCGGGAGAAAGCGGGGATCGAGGAGCGCTGGGCGATGGGAGCACGGAGTTTCTCTTGTGCGCAAGAAACGGAAGACGGCGCATGAGGCGGCGCACGCTATGGGTATGGGCGCGATTGAGACGGGGCCCTGGTTTGCGTTTCGCCACAAATGCGCGAGGGTCAAACTCGGTCAAACGCGGTTAATTGGGGTCACGCAAATTTGCGACGCCCAGGGATGGTAACCTCCTCGTCGCCCGCGGCTTACGAAGGATGTCGCCAGGCTTGACATTCTTCGGGGGGATCCACCCCGCCACGCCCTGGTTCCACGGGCTGAAGTACCGCAGCAGACCGGACCCCACCTCGAAGAGCTTTCATTGCGTCTGCGCCAACGCGGCGGACCGGGGGTGGGGGGGTGCGGGTCGGCAGGGAAGAGGCTATGAGTGAGGCCCTGTGTTAGCGCGACTTACGGATGATGTCGCCCGGCTTGATGTTCTTTGGCGGAATCCACCCCGCCACGCCCTGGTTCCACGGGCTGAAGTACCGCAGTAGACCGGACCCAACCTCGTACAGCTTCCCTTGCAGTTGCTGGCAGTGAAGGGGGGGGGGAGGGGGGAAGGGGCGAGCGAGGAAACCCATGGTGAGCAGAAGAACGGTGGAAGGGGAGGGCAGGGGAGGGCGGTTGCGGTGTGGCGCCTAGGGGGGAGCGGCGGAGGGAGAGTGGTGGAGCCATGGCAAGGGCGGGAGCGAGGGCAACGCGAGGGCGGAGCGAGGGCGGAGCGAGGGCGGAGCGAGGGCGGAGCTGTGGCAAGGGGCGGGAGCGAGGGCAACGCAAGGGCAGAGCAACGGCAAGGGGCGGGAGTAGTACCTGTGCCTCGGCAAACCCTGCAGGCGACGACGTGAGGAAAGGCGCCGACGAGAAGCAGTCGAAAGGCGGGCGGGAGCAGGGGGGAAAGGGAGAGAATGAGAAAGAGAAGATAATCGATTGTCTCAATTGGTGCGACGTAGCCTCTGCAACGAAAGCGTGGGAGATTCTATTAGGGATACCACACGTGCGAACCGCAGCGACACTTCAAATGCACTTTGGATCAACCGAGCCGTGCGTCTCGCTTTAAGGAGCTTCAAAAGGTGACTTGAAAGCTGAGCCGCGCGTCTCACCTGCGTGGAGCGCGCACACGAGCAAGCACGCGGCGAGGATGGCTGTGAGCCGCGCCATGACGAGTTGCGCGAGCGGACGGCGAGGCGAGGCGCGAACGTGTTAGTTGCAGCCTGGACGTGCTCGGCTAGCTACGGGAGAACGCGGGTGCGCGAGTAATGCACTCAAAAGGGAGCGATGAGAGAAGAGCCCTGTGGGAGCTAGCTGGACAACTTCGCAAAGAAGTGACCGTTTTACAGATTTGATTAGAGTCGTGGCTATTTATACTCGAGCTGGAGTAGGCTACTCGTGGGACGCCTTACACAAGTGACTAGTGTCTCAAACTAGAAGAAATGACGATGAAGAAAGAACACCACCATGGGCGGTCAGGTCGCCTGCTGGGTCAGCGAAATTCCTTGTGATAACCTAGCCACCAAAGCAGAGTGGGTACGGGAGCTGTAAATCGGGGCAGAGACAGTGTCTGTACCTATGGTTTTAGGACGGTGACTAGGGATATGTGTGTGCAGGGATAGATGGCCCGTTGCTGGATCCAAGTGAAATGGGCGCGCACGCGAAGGCGCCACAAGCACGGCTCCACAATGCACCCAGCGAGTCGTTGCTGCTGAAATGTCGACTCGGAAATTGGAGAAGAAACGGATGCGGCTCGGAATGTGCGATTCGAGATAAGACAGGGGCCAATTATCAGCGGCTCGTTTCGTAGGAGCCAATCACATAACAAGCAGAACGAAAACGGTGTCGCGAACAGGCGTCTGACATTCAAGGAAGGAGCGATCGGACGGCACACGACGAGCAACAAAGGTCTACAATTTGATTTGGACGACGAGAAAGTGTCCCTGCTCTGCAAGGACCAGAGCCAAAGACGCCGAAAGTCATAACACAGAGAGGAAAAATTATCGCGCCAGCAAGGGGTCGAACCTTGGACCTCTCGCTTAGGAAGCGAACACTCTATCCACTGAGTTACAGGCGCATGTCAAGCTTGAGTATTATTTAAAATTGAATGTTATTAAAAAATTGCAGTCACGAACCATCCAACCAACTGGCAGTGTACTGCATGTCTCACATCACAAAGACGGCACGTCGTAAGAGTCCACTCGAGTGCGGTTGAGTGAGTAATTAAGCGTTCTAGAGAGATTGATCTGACATGTACTTCGTTTAGGTAGGGTCGAGAGGGTAATTGAACTCTTATGGCACGCCCTGGGGCGGCCAGCAGCCGTCGCACTCTTGAGCTGCGACTGGTGGGACTACACCTTATTTCCTTTACAATTTCATCCGTTTCAGGTGACAAAACTTCTACAGTCCAAGTTGAAGTTCTACACTGCTTATGTCCCCCTATATAGTGTCCACCTATAACTGTACAGTTGCACTATCCAGCCAGCGTGGTGACCAATGGACCGGAGAAATCTTCCAAGAAACCAATGGGGGAAGTAGCTACGATTGCGTGCGATACGACTTGGTGGTTTAGCGAAGCACGAACGAAATGCGCGGTGAACACTCGCTTTCCATTGGGCACAAAGAACCCCACGTCGGATTTTGGGTATCGGGTGTGGTCCATTTACTCAATTTAACTGCGTGCCATGCCTCCACGTATGCAACTACGTACCTCCCCCCCCCCCCGTGCCCAGCTGGCAGGGCCTATAACCGAACACCCTCTGGCCATGCAGCCTTGGATGTTGGCGATCGAGGCAGAGCGTCCACTTGGCTGTGCAGCTGAAGTTCGTATTTAGAACGCTATCAAACAGCTGTGGACATTCTTTCCACCACCCCGTAACCAGAACCACCCCATTTCTCTACTTCCGACAATGCCTCGCATCCACCGTAGGGCACAGATTCCGATCGTCACCAAGCGGGAAATATGCAAGCATCCGGCTTCGAATCCGCACCTTCGCCTCGACGATCTTGCCCGCTGGTGCTTCACTAGGTTCGGCCTCTTGCCGGACCGAAGCACCATCGGTAAGATTTTGAAGCACGAGACGAAATGGGCGGCAACCTCCAAGGACAAGCGCATTCGCGTTCGCGGGTGTCACCACCCCAGCCTCGAGAACGAACTGAAGATTTGGATACGAAATTCCGGTTCTGCTGGAATTCCCTTGACGTTGAGTCTTATTCAGATAAAAGCCAAAGGTCTTGCGTGTATTTTGGGCATTCCATCCTCGTTTAAATGCTCCCTGAACTGGTGTCACAAGGCTGTGGACCGCATGGTTTCAAGAGCCTCACAAGCAAAGGCGAAGCTGCAGACGCTGACATGGCCGCTGTCAACTGGGCGCGCCAGAAGCTTCCGGAGCTGCTTCTCTTCCTCGGTGTGCACCTCAAGGATCTCTACAACTTGGACGAGACGGCACTGTTCACGTCCTTCCAACCCCATCGCACGTGGACCGACGAGACCCTGTCCGGTCGCAAATTTGCGAAGGACCGCGTCACCGTCGTCTTCACCTGTAACACCGACGGCTCGTCGATGCTTAAGCCCATGATGATAAGCAAGGTTCGACGGCCGCACGATTTCAATGAAGGGAATTTCGATCCTGAGCCCTGGGTCCATTGGCGTTACAACAAGAAAGGGTGGATGACGAGCGAGGGAAGGAACACGCCCTGCCAAATCAAACTCCTGCGTTTTTCCATGTGTTGCAAATGTGTGCTCCTACTTTGTGACTGCACCTCTCGTATTCAAATTAGCCGTAGCATAATTTCGTAACCGCTTATCTCACCTCCATTTATCGCGATGACTCTCCCCATTTTTTTTAAACCTGTAGGTATTTATTGCGTACATGGAGTCGCTCAACGCAGCCATGTTCGCCGAGGGACGCTCGATCGTGCTCCTCGTCGACAATGCAAGTAGCCACCGCATCACCACTCCGGGTGCCATAACCGAGGACCTCTGTGGCTTTCACACCCGCAAGCTGAGTAACATACGTATTGTATATTTGCCACCAAACACGACCGCCTTCATCCAGCCGCTCGACCAGGGCCTGATCGCGACGGCCAAGGCGAGGTACCGCGTGAAATGGCTCGCGGTCCTCACTCAGATGTGGGAAGCGCGCGGCTGCCCGGCGGAGCTGCAACGGATGAAGCCGAAGATGCGCGAGGTGGTCGTCTGGCTACATGACGCCTGGTTCTCCATCGAACAGAGCACGGTGGAGCGCTGCTGGTGGCACGCGCGGATTCTGCCCGCGAGCTGGATGCCCGCCGCTGTGCAGATGGAATCCCCTGCGACCCATGCGAAGTGCAGCCCAAGTTGGAGGCCATGGCGGCGTGCATTCCTCGCCTTCAGCTCGGGCCAGTCGCGATGGCAGCGTCGGAGTTTCTCGAGATCGACGATAACCATCCTACTTGCGATCTCGAGGGTTCCGACCCTCTCGCCGTCGAGCCACCTCGAGCCGACCCGCTCCCCGCTGCTCGGGAGGCCCCGTTCGATATCGTCACTTGCCGCGAACACACGAGGGCCATAAGGCACATCGCGCGCCGGGCCACGGAGATGCTTGTGGGCTATGCCCGGGCTACGGGCAGTAGCCCGAACGACCTCCGCCACTTGTTCGACATCCGGAATCCGGTGGTTGTCGACAGTTTGGCTAGGGCGTCGGGGAATGCTCTGAACCTGAATCTTCCCCCGCACGTCCTGCCCCCTACTCCCGCCGCCGCTATAGATGACCCTGATGCCATCGCCACGCGGCGCCACCTGATCCGCATGGCGGGAGTTTTGGACGGCCACGCTGACGACTCCGACCTGCTTGGCTTCTGAGACTGCCGCATACTAAGCATGCGGCACATGGCCGCGGGTCACGCTCCGTATCTCTTTTTATCTCTGTGTCTCTCTAAAAGCCCTATGTCTCTCTACTTCGACCCTCTGTCTCTCTCATCTGTCATCTGTTTCACTAGTTGTCCGCGTCTCGTTTTGTTGGTGCTTTCGTGCTTCTTTAATCGCGTTCTGCGTGAATGTCGCTACGATTTGTGTGGGGTTGTTCTGCGGTGTTCACCTGCTGCATAATCTTAGTGTGTCTTTTTGCGTGTTTTGTGGGAAGGTAGAGACGCTGGTTGACAGTGCAACATGGTGTGCCTTTCCAGCGATGGACTCGTGTTGCAGACAGTGTGACTCGGCAGTCGTGAGTGGTGGGTGGTAGGCTGTTCTGCTGGTTATAGCGTTGCATGTGTCGGACACGTAGGCCTTTGTTGTAACCAGTGTCACTATATGGACGGTTTCTTTTTAATCTGATGGTTGTGAGCTGGATAATATTCATAATACGAATGTCAAGATGAGATGTTAGGCGAAAGTCGCTCAACACGTTTGGAATCCACCGGCAATAATATGGTAACATCGTTGTGACCGCATGGGTTAAAGTATGTTACCCCGCAATCATTTTGGACACGTGCCGATTTCCCCTCTATTGTCGATTTTGGCTGTGTTACCAGCTTTGCGACTTTCAGTCTCGCGCCGCGCGAGTTTTGAGCGGGACTCAAAAGGAGAAATGGTGTATCTTCGATCCCTCCAGCTTTCCCTCTGCGGCCTGCTTACCTCCAAGTCATCACCTTTCGAACGCCTACTAGCGATCGACCTCGTCGCCAAGTATTTCCGTTTCTCGCACCCATTCGCGATTCCTCGTCTCCCATCGCCTACCCACCTCATTCTCCGCTCTCACATCCGCTCTTTCCCGTACATCACAGCCGCCCTTTGTCTCGATAGAACTTGTTTTCAGCATGGATCGGCCTTACCAGGACGGCAGCGCGGCTGTAGCGTGCGTAGAGGAGGGCGGGAGGAAAGGCGAGACCTTTGACGAAGCCGCTGCGGAGGAAATGGTGGCGAAGCTTCGTTCGAAATTCCGGTCCGGCGAGACACGAAACCTAGCGTGGCGGGAGCAGCAGCTGCGGAATCTGGCGCGCATGGCGGAGGAGCACGAGGACGACATCATGGCCGCTCTTAAAGCCGACCTCGGCCGCGGTCGCATGGAGGTCCTGATCGAGGTAGCGCCATTGGCAGGCTGACATTCAGAGAGTGACATTGGGAGAGTGACATTGGGAGAGTGACATTGAGAGAGTGACATTGGGAGAGTGACATTGGGAGAGTGACATTGAGAGAGTGACATTGGGAGAGTGACATTGGGAGAGTGACATTGGGAGAGTGACATTGAGAGAGTGACATTGAGAGAGTGACATTGGGAGAGTGACATGCAGGGGAATGACCTGCCTTTCTGTTCTGGCTTCCTTCCTCCCACCCGCACCAACCCACCCGCACCGATCCGGCACCAGGTGCTGGGCGTGTGGAAGGCGGCGAGCCACATGCTCAAGAACTTCAAGAAGTGGGCCAAGCCGCACAAGGTGGGGCTAGGAGGACGGCAGAGGGTGGGCCGGGAGAGGGAGAACACTTGGGACTTGAGGTCACTGGTGGGAGTGGGAGCGTTGAGGGGAGGGGGGGTGTGGCTGGGAATAGCTGTTCCAGTGATCTGCCACAAATGCGCCCGCTGATTGGCTCATCAGTGATGTGGCGCAGTGCGTTTGTTCCATTTCCGCACGCACTTGTTCTTGCTGCTGCCATGCCACGACGCCCTTCCCACACCACACCATACCTCTCCGCCCAGATTCACTCCCATACTCAATCCTTGCATCCTCTCTTTCCTTTGTCATTCGCTATCTCTGCATTCCTCTCCCCCCCCTCTATCACACCAGGTGGGCACGCCCCTGTCGCTCAAGCCTGGCCGCTCGGAGGTGGTGTACGAGCCGTTGGGCCTCGTGCTCATCATCTCGCCTTGGAACTTCCCCTTCTGTGCGAACCACCTTCCACCATCATCTCCCCACCATCATCTTGCGCATCATCTTGCGCATCATCATGCGCATCATCATGCGCATCATCTTGTGCATCATCTTGCGCATCATCTTGCGCATCATCTTGCGCATCATCTTGCGCATCACCTTGTGCATCATCTTGTGCATCATCTTGCGCATCATCTTGCGCATCATCTTGCGCATCACCTTGCGCATCATCTTGCGCATCATCTTGCGCATCATCTTGCGCATCATCTCCCCACCATCAACTCCCCCCCTTCCACCGTTCCTTGCTGAGCTACTCCTGTCTGTGCGTTTCTGCACGCTTCTGCTGGTCACTGCACTTGACATACCCGCCTGCCCCTCGCTCTGTGCACCCCCCACTGCCTCTCCTGAAATCCTCTTCCTCTCTCTCTCCCCCATCCCATTCCAACAGTGCTGAGCCTGGAGCCGCTGGTGGGTGCGCTGGCAACGGGCAACGTGGTGGTGCTCAAGCCGTCCGAGCACGCTCCCGCCTCCTCGCACCTCCTCTCGCGCCTCCTTCCCCTCTACCTTGACTCACAAGCTGTACAGGTAGGTGCTTGCGAGCTTTCTCTATGTGCTTGCGAGCTTGCTCTAGGTGCTTGTGAGCTTGTTCTAGGTGCTTGCGAGCTTGTTCTAGGTGCTTGCGACCTTGTTCTCGGTGCTTGCGAGCTTGTTCTAGGTGCTTGCGACCTTGTTCTCGGTGCTTGCGACCTTGTTCTAAGTGCTTGCGACCTTGTTCTAGGTGCTTGCGAGCTTGTTCTAGGTGCTTGCGACCTTGTTCTAGGTGCTTGCGAGATTGTTCAAGGTGCTTGCGAGCTTGTTCTAGGCGCTTGCGAGCTTGTTCTAGGTGCTTGCGAGCTTGTTCTAGGTGCTTGCGAGCTTGCTCTAGGTGCTTGTGAACTTGTTCTAGGTGCTTGTGACCTTGTTCTAGGTGCTTGCAACCTTGTTCTAGGTGCTTGCGACCTTGTTCTAGGTGCTGCTAGGACCTTGTTCTAGGTGCTTGCGACCTTGTTCTCGGTGCTTGCGACCTTGATGTAGGTGCTTGCGAGATTGTTCTAGGTGCTTGCAAGCTTGGTCTAGGTGCTTGCGACCTTGTTCTAGGTGCTTGTGATCTTGTTGTAGGTGCTTGCGAGCTTGTTCTAGGTGCTTGCGAGCTTGTTCTAGGTGCTTGCGACCTTGTTCTAGGTGCTTGCGACCTTGTTCTCGGTGCTTGCGACCTTGTTCTAGGTGCTTGCGAGCTTGTTCTAGTTGCTTGCGAGCTTGTTCTCGGTGCTTGCGACCTTGTTCTAAGAGCTTGCGACCTTGTTCTAGGTACTTGCGACCTTGTACTCGGTGCTTGCGAGCTTGTTCTCGGTGCGTCCGACCTTGTTCTAGGTGCTTGCGACCTTGATCTCGGTGCTTGCGACCTTGTTCTCGGTGCTTGCGACCTTGATGTAGGTGCTTGCGAGATTGTTCTAGGTGCTTGCAAGCTTGGTCTAGGTGCTTGCGACCTTGTTCTAGGTGAAGGAACTAGCTTGGAAGAGAAAAGATTGAATTGAGTAGGGAGCCAAGAGGCTCTTTTGTACAAAACAAAAGAAGAGTTGGAAGGGAAGCTCTCCTATTGGCCATAAAGTGGACCAATGGGAGAGGTTGCTTGTAGGGCAAGCAACCACAAAGTGTTGTGCTCTCCGATTGGCCACAATGGACCAATGAGAGAGATTGCTTGGAAGGCAAGCAACCACAAAGTGTGGTGCTTGGTGATTGGTTGGTTCCTACGACCAAGGACCATTTGGTTGGAATAGTGCCAACCAAATGTCTAGGACCAAATCCAATCTTGACCAACCCAAATGTGGGGTTGGTCAACCCAACCAACAACCCCCCAATAATTATAATGACTACACCTCCTAATCTAGGCATGCATGTTGTATAGATATATATTTTACAACACTAGGTGTTTGTGATCTTGTTCTAGGTGCTTGCGAGCTTGTTCTAGGTGCTTGCGAGATTGTTCAAGGTGCTTGCGAGCTTGTTCTAGGTGCTTGCGACCTTGTTCTAGGTGCTTGCGAGCTTGTTCTAGGTGCTTGCGAGCTTGCTCTAGGTGCTTGCGACTTTGTTCTAGGTGCTTGTGCCCTTGTTCTAGGTGCTTGCAAGATTGTTCAAGGTGCTTGCAAGCTTGTTCTAGGTGCTTGCAAGCTTGTTCTAGGTGCTTGCGAGCTTGTTCTAGGTGCTTGCGAGCTTGCTCTAGGTGCTTGCGAACTTGTTCTAGGTGCTTGTGACCTTGTTCTAGGTGCTTGCGACCTTGTTCTAGGTGCTTGCGACCTTGTTCTAGGTGCTGCTAGGACCTTGTTCTAGGTGCTTGCGACCTTGTTCTCGGTTCTTGCGACCTTGATGTAGGTGCTTGCGAGATTGTTCTAGGTGCTTGCAAGCTTGGTCTAGGTGCGTGCGACCTTGTTCTAGGTGCTGCGATCTTGTTCTAGGTGCTTGCGAGCTTGTTCTAGGTGCTTGTGAGCTTGTTCTAGGTGCTCGCGAGCTTGTTCTAGGTGCTTGCGAGCTTGTTCTAGGTGCTTGCGAGCTTGTTCTCGGTGCTTGCAACCTTGTTCTAGGTGCTTGCGACCTTGTTCTAGGTGCTTGCGACCTTGTTCTAGGTGCTTGCGACCTTGTTTTAGGTGCTTGCGAGCTTGTTCTAGGTGCTTGCGACCTTGTTCTAGGTGCTTGCGAGCTTGTTCAAGGTGCTTGCGAGCTTGTTCTAGGTGTTTGCGAGCTTGCTCTAGGTGCTTGCGACCTTGTTCTAGGTGCTTGCAAGCTTGTTCAAGGTGCTTGCGAGCTTGTTCTAGGTGCTGCGACATTGTTCTAGGTGCTGCGACCTTGTTCTAGGTGCTGCGACCTTGTTCTAGGTGCTTGCGACCTTGTTCTAGGTGCTTTCAACCTTGTTCTATGTGCTTGCGACCTTGTTCTAGGTGCTTGCGGTCTTGTTCTAGGTGCTTGCGAGCTTGTTCTTAGTGCTTCCGAGCTTGTTCTAGGTGCTTGCGACCTTGTTCTAGGTGCTTACGAGCTTGTTCTAGGTGCTTGCAACCTTGTTCTAGGTGCTTGCGAGCTTGTTCTAGTTGCTTGCGACCTTGTTCTCGGTGCTTGCAACATTGTTCTATGTGCTTGCGACCTTGTTCTAGGTGCTTGCGTCCTTTTTCTAGGTGCTTGCTAGCTTGTTCCAGGTGCTTGCGAGCTTGTTCTAGGGGCTTGCAAGCCTGTTTTAGGTTCTTGCGAGCTTGTTGTAGGTGCTTGCGAGCGAGCTTGTAATAGGTGCTTGCGAGAGTGTTCTAGGTGCTTGCGAGCTTGTTCTAGGTGCTTGCGAGCTTGCTCTAGGTGCTTGCGACCTTGTTCTAGGTGCTTGCGAGCTTGTTCTAGGTGCTTGCGTGCTTGTTCTCGGTGCTTGCGACCTTGATGTAGGTGCTTGCAACCTTGTTCTAGGTGCTTGCGACCTTGTTCAAGGTGCTTGCGAGCTTGCTCTCGGTGCTTGCGAGCTTGTTCTAGGTGCTTGCGACCTTGTTCTAGGTGCTTGCGACCTTGTTCTAGGTGTTGCTAGGACCTTGTTCTAGGTGCTTGCGACCTTGTTCTAGGTGTTGCTAGCACCTTGTTCTAGGTGCTTGCGACCTTGTTCTAGGTGTTGCTAGGACCTTGTTCTAGGTGCTTGCGACCTTGTTCTGGGTGCTTGCGACCTTGTTCTAGGTTCTTTCGAGCTTGTTCTAGGTGGTCGCGACCTTGTTCTAGGTGCTTGCAGCCTTGTTCTAGGTGCTTGCGAGCTTGTTCTAGGTTCTTTCGAGCTTGGTCTAGGTGCTTGCGAGCTTGTTCTCGGTTCTTGCGACCTTGTTCTCGGTACTTGCGACCTTGTCCTAGGTGCTTGCGACCTTGTTCTAGGTGCTTGTGAGCTTGTTCTTGGTGCTTGTGAGCTTGTTCTCGGTGCTTGTGACCTTGTTCTAGGTGCTTGCGAGCTTGTTTTTAGTGCTTGCGAGATTGTTCTTGGTGATTGTGAGCTTGTTCTCGGTGCTTGCGAGCTTATTCTAGGTGTTTGCGAGCTTGCTCTAGGTGCTTGCGACCTTGATGTAGGTGCTTGCAAGCTTGCTCTAGGTGCTTGCGACCTTGTTCTAGATGCTTGCGACCTTTTTCTAGGTGCTTGCAACCTTGTTCTATGTGCTTGCGACCTTGTTCTTGGTGCTTCCGACCTTTTACTAGGTGCTTGCAAGCTTGTTCTAGGTGCTTGCGAGCTTGTTCTAGGTGCTTGCGAGCTTGTTCTAAGTGCTTGCGAGGTTGTTCTAGGTGCGTGCAACCTTATTCTAGGTGCTTGCAAGCTTGTTCTAGGTGCTTGCGACCTTGTTCTAGGTGCTTGCCTGCTTCTAGTAGGTGCTTTCGAGATTGTTCTAGGTGCTTGCGAGCTTGTTCTAGGTGCTTGCGAGCTTGCTCTAGGTGCTTGCAACCTTGTTCCAGGTGCTTGCGACCTTTTTCTAGGTGCTTGCGAGCTTGTTCAAGGTGCTTGCGAGCTTGTTCTAGGTGCTTGCGAGCTTGTTCTTGGTGCTTGCGAGCTTGCTCTAGGTGCTTGCGAACTTGTTCTAGGTGCTTGTGACCTTGGTCTAGGTGCTTGTGACCTTGGTCTAGGTGCTTGCGACCTTGTTCTAGGTGCTGCTAGGACCTTGTTCTAGGTGCTTGCGACCTTGTTCTCGGTTATTGCGACCTTGATGTAGGTGCTTGCAAGGTTGTTCTAGGTGCTTGCGAGCTTGCTCTCGGTGCTTGCGAGCTTGTCCTAGGTGCTTGCGACCTTGTTCTAGGTGCTTGCGACCTACGTTGGAAAAAACGCGTTTGGCGTTTTAAACGCTAGCGTCTAAACGCTAGCGTTTAAACGCAAAACGCTTAGCCAGGAGTGGAGCAAACGCTAGGAAAACGCTGGCCCGGGCAGGGTTAAAAAAAAGTTCGGGCAGGGCAAAAAAACGGGCTTCGGGGGGAGGAAGGGGAAAGGCACTTTCATCCACCACCCCCATTAATAAAATATTAAAAGTTTCAGGGTACATTCACAAGCCAACCTAACATCCATTCATCACATCACACACACCTACCCCCTCTCCCATGCAACACAACCAGGATGCATCTTTCCCACAACCAGCCGCTGCGAGTACTCCACTTCATGCTCTGCAACACTATGCTGCGGGCAAACCCTAACACGAGCCTCCCCTGCCACCCCTGCCACCTCTTCCCCCCCCAGCCCCTCCCAACCCTCCCATCTCCAACTCCCTTGATCCTCAAAGCTCCACTAACAATACTCATCATCCAACTCTTTGCCTTCCCCCTCCTCCTCGACCACGTCCTCCTCATCCACCAACAAGTACCCCTCTGGAAGCGGGAGGTCAGGGATGTTCCCAGCCACAATCCCAAGTCCCTCATCCCTCTTGTGCCAGTTGCGCACAACCCCCCAGTTGTGCGCAATGTAAACCAGATCCTTCAGCTTCTCCGAGCCGAGCTTGTTGCGCCGAGCAGTGTGGACCGAATCCCACACTGCCCAGTTGCGCTCGCATGCAGAAGCAGACACCGGCTGAGTGAGGACACGGCAAGCAAGTTTGGCCAGCTCCGGGCAGTCGGTGCCGTGCCAGGTCCACCAATGCACCATGCAACCCTTCCCCTCCTTCACGGCCAATCGATCTCTAATGGCACCAGGCATGCCAAAGCTGCCCTCGAGTTTCAGGAAGGACATGAGTCCCTCCTGCAAGACGAGGGTGGCGCGCCTCTCCCCCACACCCTTCCTGGTAATGGTCTGTCCCTCGTAGTGGCGGGAGATGAAGTCTTTGAAGACTTTGGTGCACTCCACATCATCCAGGAAGATCTCTTCCACCTGGTTGCCCGGATTAAGGATCCGACCAACCACGTGGAGGGGGCAGGCAAGGCTGCCATCCCAGCGCGTCTTGACAAACTTGTTAATCTCCCTTTCCTCCCCCCTCGTCAACAGCTCCTGCCCATCCTCCCCCTCAAGCAGCTGCTTCACATCCACAGTCAGCTGCAGCATGTGATCATAGATTCTGCCCATCATCCCTTTCGCCGTGGAATCGGTTGCTCGCATTGCCATGAATGGCAACTTCATCAGCTTCACAAAGAAGGCAGCCGCCTTCCACCAAATCTTGTCCTCGAGGTGGGCTTGGAAGGCTTCCCCTGCACTCCTCCGCACCCCCGTTGCCCACAACTCCCACCCCTCGCTGTGCACCATCTGTAGCAGCGACAGTTTGACCTCACAAAGCCGAGACAATGCGATAAATTGTGTCCCGAACCTTGTTCCGGCCGGACGCACCACCTGCAAGCCCTTTCCGCCTTGCACCTCTGGACTCCTCAAGAATCCACGCGTCCAGTGATGCTTCCGAATGTAAGCGATGATTTCGCCGCCCCGCTCGACCACCCCCTTGGCCCAAGCCATCTTACCCACATCCTCCATGAGGAGGTCGAGCACGTGCGTGGCACACGGCACATGCTCGATGTGGGGCCACTCATTGAAGATCTCCTTGTAGGCGGCGGCGTAGTTGCTGCCCCCATCCATGCAGAGAGCAACTATGTTCTCCGCTCCGACTTTCTCCACTATCGGCCTTAGGATACTAGCGATGTACCCGCCTGTTTTTTTTTCCATCTTGCAATCCACGCTTTCCATAAAGACGGCGCCGCTGTCGTTGATCATCAAGACGTTGGCCTGCGGACGACCGCATCTGTCGGTCATCATGTCTGAGGCTATCGTCACTCCATGCACCCAGCTGGCCACAACCGGTCCCAGCGCCATCTCAATCCGCACGCGGCATTGCTGCAAGCCAGCGCCGCCGACGTTCTTGCGCTTAGGGGGGACATAGCCACTTCCTGCGAGGCCGATGCACTCCACGGCGTTGCGCCAGAGAGGGTGGTCCGCGAGGTGCTCCGGGAGGCGAAGGCCCGCGAACATGAGGCAGATTGCCTCGTCCGCAGCCTTCTTCGCATCCGCCTTCTTGTCGCCAAAGAAGTCGGTTATGCGGTTGCGCTTATGGCCGCTAACCGCTTCAATGGCGGCTACCTCGGCGGAGCGGATGTCTTCGGCCTCCTGAAGCCTAGCTTCGTAGTGAGTGCGGACCTCTTCAGCCACCTTCTTTGTTACTGCAGTGCAGAGTTTCACCTCACGGCGGCGCCCCCCCGTCCAATTCGTGAGATGCTGAGCCAAACGCCCCACGGATCCGCTAAACTTGTGGGTGCAAAACTTGCAGACGTACTGCTTACCGCGGGAGCTAGAAACTAAGGGCACTCTGAAGTGCTGGTAAACTATGTGCGTGCTATCTTCCTCAAATTGGGGAGAACTTGAGGCCTCACCTGAGGCAACATTAGCGTTGGTCGCCATTGAAATAGGAGTTTCGCCAGCGTCAGCCATAGCTTAGCATGAAAGAAATAAGGGGCTGGAAAAAACGAAACACGCTGAGATCTCGGGAAATGACGTGAGGAGTGAGATCCCGATCTGGGTTTAGCACAATGGTTGGAGTCTACGATGCCTCTCTGTTGAAGAGAGGGTTTGTAGAGACGTGGTTGGGTTGACTAGATAATTTGTGGTCTAGTGCGGTTGGGTGTTTTTCGGGGGTTGGGAGTTGGGAAGACATCTTGAGATTGCGAGGTGGCGAGTCATTCCGTTTTTCCCAGCGCGTCGCAAACTGGTTTCGAAAATTCAAAATTTCAGAATTTTTTTTGCGGGCAGCCCGCTCTTGCGTTTGCGCGTTTGCCTAGCGTTTGGGCGTTTGCGTTGGAACGCTAGCGTTCGAACGCAAAACGCTTGGCTGTTCGAGCGTTTTTTCCAACGTAGCTTGCGACCTTGTTCTAGGTGCTGCTAGGACCTTGTTCTAGGTGCTTGCGACCTTGTTCTAGGTGCTTGCGACCTTGTTCTAGGTTCTTACGAGCTTGTTCTAGGTGCTTGCGACCTTGTTCTAGGTGCTTGCGGCGTTGTTCTAGGTGCTTGCGAGCTTGTTCTAGGTGCTTGCGAGCTTGTTCTAGGTGCTTGCGAGCTTGTTCTAGGTGCTTGCGAGCTTGTTCTAGGTGCTTGCGAGCTTGTTCTAGGTGCTTGCGACCTTGTTCTAGGTGCTTGCGAGCTTGTTGTAGGTGCTTGCGAGCTTCTAGTAGGTGCTTTCGAGATTGTTCTAGGTGCTTGCGAGCTTGCTCTAGGTGCTTGCAACCTTGTTCTTGGTGCTTGCGAGCTTGTTCTAGGTGCTTGCGAGCTTGTTCAAGGTGCTTGCGAGCTTGTTCTAGGTGCTTGTGAGCTTGTTCTAGGTGCTTGCGAGGTTGTTCTAGGTGCTTGCGAGCTTGTTCTCGGTTCTTGCGACCTTGTTCTCGGTACCTGCGACCTTGTCCTAGGTGCTTGCGACCTTGTTCTAGGTGCTTGTGAGCTTGTTCTTGGTGCTTGTGAGCTTGTTCTCGCTGCTTGTGACCTTGTTCTAGGTGCTTGCGAGCTTGTTTTTAGTGCTTGCGAGCTTGTTCTAGGTGCTTGTGAGCTTGTTCTTGGTGCTTGCGATCTTGTTCTAGGTGTTTGCGAGCTTGCTCTAGGTGCTTGCGACCTTGTTCTAGGTGCTTGCGAGCTTGTTCTAGGTGCTTGCGAGCTTGTTCTAGGTGCTTGCGACCTTGTTCTAGGTGCGTGCAACCTTATTCTAGGTGCTTGCAAGCTTGTTCTAGGTTCTTGCGAGCTTGTTGTAGGTGCTTGCCTGCTTCTAGTAGGTGCTTTCGAGATTGTTCTAGGTGCTTGCGAGCTTGTTCTAGGTGCTTGCGAGCTTGCTCTAGGTGCTTGCAACCTTGTTCCAGGTGCTTGCGAGCTTGTTCTAGGTGCTTGCGAGCTTGTTCAAGGTGCTTGCGAGCTTGTTCGAGGTGCTTGCGAGCTTGTTCAAGGTGCTTGCGAGCTTGTTCTAGGTGCTTGCGAGCTTGCTCTAGGTGCTTGCAACCTTGTTCCAGGTGCTTGCGAGCTTGTTCTAGGTGCTTGCGAGCTTGTTCAAGGTGCTTGCGAGCTTGTTCTAGGTGCTTGCGAGCTTGTTCTAGGTGCTTGCGAGCTTGTTCTAGGTGCTTGGGAGCTTGCTCTCGGTGCTTGCGAGCTTGTTCTAGGTGCTTGCGACCTTGTTCTAGGTGCTTGCGACCTTGTTCTAGGTGCTTGCGACCTTGTTCTAGGTTCTTACGAGCTTGTTCTAGGTGCTTGCGACCTTGTTCTAGGTGCTTGCGGCCTTGTTCTAGGTGCTTGCGAGCTTGTTCTAGGTGGTTGCGAGCTTGTTCTAGGTGCTTGCGAGCTTGTTCTCGGTTCTTGCGACCTTGTTCTCGGTACTTGCGACCTTGTTCTAGGTGCTTGCGACCTTGTTTTAGGTGCTTGCGAGCTTGTTCTAGTTGCTTGCGACCTTGTTCTAGGTGCTTGCGAGCTTGTTTTTGGTGCTTGCGAGCTTGTTCTAGGTGCTTGCGAGCTTGTTCTAAGTGCTTGCGAGGTTGTTCTAGGTGCGTGCAACCTTATTCTAGGTGCTTGCAAGCTTGTTCTAGGTGCTTGCGACCTTGTTCTAGGTGCTTGCCTGCTTCTAGTAGGTGCTTTCGAGATTGTTCTAGGTGCTTGCGAGCTTGTTCTAGGTGGTTGCGAGCTTGTTCTAGGTGCTTGCGAGCTTGCTCTAGGTGCTTGCAACCTTGTTCCAGGTGCTTGCGAGCTTGTTCTAGGTGCTTGCGAGCTTGTTCAAGGTGCTTGCGAGCTTGTTCTAGGTGCTTGCGAGCTTGTTCTTGGTGCTTGCGAGCTTGCTCTAGGTGCTTGCGAACTTGTTCTAGGTGCTTGTGACCTTGGTCTAGGTGCTTGCGACCTTGGTCTAGGTGCTTGCGACCTTGTTCTAGGTGCTGCTAGGACCTTGTTCTAGGTGCTTGCGACCTTGTTCTCGGTTATTGCGACCTTGATGTAGGTGCTTGCAAGGTTGTTCTAGGTGCTTGCGAGCTTGCTCTCGATGCTTGCGAGCTTGTCCTAGGTGCTTGCGACCTTGTTCTAGGTGCTTGCGACCTTGTTCTAGGTGCTGCTAGGACCTTGTTCTAGGTGCTTGCGACCTTGTTCTAGGTGCTTGCGACCTTGTTCTAGGTTCTTACGAGCTTGTTCTAGGTGCTTGCGACCTTGTTCTAGGTGCTTGCGGCCTTGTTCTAGGTGCTTGTGAGCTTGTTCTAGGTGGTTGCGAGCTTGTTCTAGGTGCTTGCGAGCTTGTTCTAGGTGCTTGCGAGCTTGTTCTTGGTGCTTGCGAGCTTGCTCTAGGTGCTTGCGAACTTGTTCTTTGTGCTTGTGACCTTGGTCTAGGTGCTTGCGACCTTGGTCTAGGTGCTTGCGACCTTGTTCTAGGTGCTGCTAGGACCTTGTTCTAGGTGCTTGCGACCTTGTTCTCGGTTATTGCGACCTTGATGTAGGTGCTTGCAAGGTTGTTCTAGGTGCTTGCGAGCTTGCTCTCGGTGCTTGCGAGCTTGTCCTAGGTGCTTGCGACCTTGTTCTAGGTGCTTGCAACCTTGTTCTAGGTGCTTGCGAGGTTGTTCTAGGTGTTTGGGAGCTTGCTCTAGGTGCTTGCGACCTTGTTCAAGGTGCTTGCGAGCTTGTTCTAGGTGCTTGCGAGCTTGTTCAAGGTGCTTGCGAGCTTGTTCTAGGTGCTTGCGAGCTTGTTTTAGATGCTTGCGAGGTTGTTCTAGGTGCTTGGGAGCTTGCTCTCGGTGCTTGCGAGCTTGTTCTAGGTGGTTGCGAGCTTGTTCTAGGTGCTTGCGACCTTGTTCTAGGTGCTTGCGACCTTGTTCTAGGTTCTTACGAGCTTGTTCTAGGTGCTTGCGACCTTGTTCTAGGTGCTTGCGGCCTTGTTCTACGTGCTTGCGAGCTTGTTCTAGGTGGTTGCGAGCTTGTTCTAGGTGCTTGCGAGCTTGTTCTCGGTTCTTGCGACCTTGTTCTCGGTACTTGCGACCTTGTTCTAGGTGCTTGCGACCTTGTTTTAGGTGCTTGCGAGCTTGTTCTAGTTGCTTGCGACCTTGTTCTAGGTGCTTGCGAGCTTGTTTTTGGTGCTTGCGAGCTTGTTCTAGGTGCTTGCGAGCTTGTTCTAAGTGCTTGCGAGGTTGTTCTAGGTGCGTGCAACCTTATTCTAGGTGCTTGCAAGCTTGTTCTAGGTGCTTGCGACCTTGTTCTAGGTGCTTGCCTGCTTCTAGTAGGTGCTTTCGAGATTGTTCTAGGTGCTTGCGAGCTTGTTCTAGGTGCTTGCGAGCTTGCTCTAGGTGCTCGCAACCTTGTTCCAGGTGCTTGCGAGCTTGTTCTAGGTGCTTGCGAGCTTGTTCAAGGTGCTTGCGAGCTTGTTCTAGGTGCTTGCGAGCTTGTTCTTGGTGCTTGCGAGCTTGCTCTAGGTGCTTGCGAACTTGTTCTAGGTGCTTGTGACCTTGGTCTAGGTGCTTGCAACCTTGGTCTAGGTGCTTGCGACCTTGTTCTAGGTGCTGCTAGGACCTTGTTCTAGGTGCTTGCGACCTTGTTCTCGGTTATTGCGACCTTGATGTAGGTGCTTGCAAGGTTGTTCTAGGTGCTTGCGAGCTTGCTCTCGGTGCTTGCGAGCTTGTCCTAGGTGCTTGCGACCTTGGTCTAGGTGCTTGCGACCTTGTTCTAGGTGCTGCTAGGACCTTGTTCTAGGTGCTTGCGACCTTGTTCTCGGTTATTGCGACCTTGATGTAGGTGCTTGCAAGGTTGTTCTAGGTGCTTGCGAGCTTGCTCTCGGTGCTTGCGAGCTTGTCCTAGGTGCTTGCGACCTTGTTCTAGGTGCTTGCAACCTCGTTCTAGGTGCTTGCGAGGTTGTTCTAGGTGTTTGGGAGCTTGCTCTAGGTGCTTGCGACCTTGTTCAAGGTGCTTGCGAGCTTGTTCTAGGTGCTTGCGAGCTTGTTCAAGGTGCTTGCGAGCTTGTTCTAGGTGCTTGCGAGCTTGTTTTAGGTGCTTGCGAGGTTGTTCTAGGTTCTTACGAGCTTGTTCTAGGTGCTTGCGAGCTTGTTCTAGGTGGTTGCGAGCTTGTTCTAGGTGCTTGCGAGCTTGCTCTAGGTGCTTGCAACCTTGTTCCAGGTGCTTGCGAGCTTGTTCTAGGTGCTTGCGAGCTTGTTCAAGGTGCTTGCGAGCTTGTTCTAGGTGCTTGCGAGCTTGTTCTAGGTGCTTGCGAGGTTGTTCTAGGTGCTTGGGAGCTTGCTCTCGGTGCTTGCGAGCTTGTTCTAGGTGCTTGCGACCTTGTTCTAGGTGCTTGCGACCTTGTTCTAGGTGCTTGCGACCTTGTTCTAGGTTCTTACGAGCTTGTTCTAGGTGCTTGCGACCTTGTTCTAGGTGCTTGCGGCCTTGTTCTAGGTGCTTGCGAGCTTGTTCTAGGTGGTTGCGAGCTTGTTCTAGGTGCTTGCGAGCTTGCTCTAGGTGCTTGCAACCTTGTTCCAGGTGCTTGCGAGCTTGTTCTAGGTGCTTGCGAGCTTGTTCAAGGTGCTTGCGAGCTTGTTCTAGGTGCTTGCGAGCTTGTTCTTGGTGCTTGCGAGCTTGCTCTAGGTGCTTGCGAACTTGTTCTAGGTGCTTGTGACCTTGGTCTAGGTGCTTGCGACCTTGGTCTAGGTGCTTGCGACCTTGTTCTAGGTGCTGCTAGGACCTTGTTCTAGGTGCTTGCGACCTTGTTCTCGGTTATTGCGACCTTGATGTAGGTGCTTGCAAGGTTGTTCTAGGTGCTTGCGAGCTTGCTCTCGGTGCTTGCGAGCTTGTCCTAGGTGCTTGCGACCTTGTTCTAGGTGCTTGCGACCTTGTTCTAGGTGCTGCTAGGACCTTGTTCTAGGTGCTTGCGACCTTGTTCTAGGTTCTTACGAGCTTGTTCTAGGTGCTTGCGACCTTGTTCTAGGTGCTTGCGGCCTTGTTCTAGGTGCTTGCGAGCTTGTTCTAGGTGGTTGCGAGCTTGTTCTAGGTGCTTGCGAGCTTGTTCTCGGTGCTTGCGAGCTTGTTCTCGTTGCTTGCGACCTTGTTCTAGGTGCTTGCGAGCTTGTTTTTGGTGCTTGCGAGCTTGTTCTAGGTGCTTGCGAGCTTGTTCTAGGTGCTTGCGAGCTTGTTCTAGGTGCTTGTGAGCTTGTTCTAGGTGCTTGCGAGCTTGTTCTAGGTGTTTGCGAGCTTGCTCTAGGTGCTTGGGACCTTGTTCTAGGTGCTTGCGAGCTTGTTCTAGGTGCTTTCGAGCTTGTTCTAGGTGCTGCGACCTTGTTCTCGGTGCTTGCGACCTTGTTCTCGGTGCTTGCGACCTTGTTCTTGGTGCTTACGAGCTTGTTCTAGGTTCCTGCGAGCTTGTTTTTGGTGCCTGCGAGCTTGTTCTATGTTCGTGCGAGCTAGTCTCTTGGACGCCGTGACCACTACTGCCTCTGTGCTATGGGTCGTGGCGTCCCGATGACTTCAGCCGTTGCAGCCTAGGGTGTGTGTTGGAGATAGGCTTCAATGTTGCACATTTGTGTATTAGTCATTTGTTTGTTTAGGGTTAGGAATGTTTGTTAGGTTGGGTGTAGCTTTTTTATCCCCAACCTATCCCAACCCAATCCATCCCAAATCTCCACGATTTGGGAGGATTCCCTTGGGATTCCCTTCGATTCCCGTTATCCCTTCCAACCCTCTCCTATGGTTAGTACTTAAGCTTGTATGCCCTCTCTCATTTTAATGAATCAAAGTCCCATTTTCTTACATGGTATCAGTGCTCGTTTCCGCCTAAGCGGCTCTTGTCAAGAATGTCCTGCTCAACCGCGGCAAAGGGAAGATGCCCACTCCACCCAAGGAACTCCCGGCGAATGCCAGTGAAGAAGAGTCCAAGGCGCACGAAGATTTGACAACCAAGTACGAGGAAACTTACAGTGTGTGGGAGCAGGCCGACGCTGCTATCATTGGCGTGTTCGTCAGCACCACTCCTTCCGCGCTAGTTAAAACGTATCATAACTACCCGTTCGCCCATGCCATCTGGGAATACCTCAATGACCGCTTCCTCAACAAAACTGCTGTGGGGGTGGCAATCCTCTTTCCTCGCATGTTTCAAGTGCACTTGGAGGAATGCGCTGGCATGGCGGACTATGTGGCGGAGATTCAGGGTATTCACCAGGAGCTGAAGCAGCTTGGCATTGTTTTCCCAGAACAAGCCCCTGTAGCAGCTCTCCTCGTTGGGTTGACTCAGTCCTACAATGTCACCCGCTCCACGCTCCTCCACCTCCCGTTGGAAGAGCCCACCTTCGCTAAAGTCTCTTCAACAAGGTCGCAAGCACCTAGAACAAGTTCCGCCGAAAAAGACAATACCGCCCAGGCTCGAGCAAATGCACTTCGCGCGCCAAGCTCCTCCCTAACTGCGCGTCCCAATGCGCCTCCAGCTCGTAACCGCTACCTGCCTTGCCCCTACGTCATTAAAATGGGCCCTCGCGCAGGGCAGGTCTGCGGTGGCACCAACCACCCACTCGGCACGTGCTTCAAAAAGAAAGACGACGAGTGGTTTGCGAACAATGGCATCAATTCCAAGCCACCCAATTGGCTCCGCATGCGCCAGGCCAACCAGGTTGAAGTTCAGACTAGTCAGGATGCAATTGTTGACAACCCTAGTCCTGATGTTCGTCTCAACCTGTTGTTCCCAGGCGTTGCCATGATCAATGAAACCACTTCGCAGTACTCGGTGCCTGAACGCTCCTCGACACTCGAATTCGTCCCTGATAGCGGAGCAACCCACACCGTCCTCAAGGACAAAGAGTCATTCAAACCATATCAAGCACCCATCCCTTTACTTGGTGCCGACTCGAGCTTCACCACCCTCGCCCATGGCTCATCCACACTTCCATGCCCGGCATTCTCTTCCGGCTCTGTCACTGGTATATGCCTTCCCACGCTAAGGCACAATCTCCTCGCACAGCACGAAATTCAGCGGGCAGGGGTCACCACCATCTTCCGCGCTCACTCCAACCACTGTGATCTCATTGATCCAACCTGCAACACGCGTCTCGCGCGCTTTACTCTCTCCTCCAACAACCTCTACACGCTTCAAGCGCCTCCACCTCGCACTGAAGTTCACACAACCTCCACGTGCTCGTGTCGCCACCTCTCCGACCCTACCTTGCTTTTCCACCACCGGCTCGGGCACCCCAATTTTTGCACCTTCTCGATCTTCCCGACTCTGTTCCCCCACCATCGCCTTCACCAGCACCTCCCTGTCTGGACTGTACACAAAGTAAATTGCGTCAATTGCCTCACCCTCCATCACCCTCCGCCGCGGCCGCCTTCCTTGATCTCATCCATTTGGATCTCTGGGGGCCGGCGCCTGTTCTAATCCCGTGGCGCGCATTCATACTTCTTGGTACTCGTGGACGATCACTCTCGCTACGCATCCGTCCACCTCCTTTCCTACAAAGCGGCGGTCTCTGATGCCGTCATCGCCTGGGTTCGGCAAGCTCAAACCCACTATCGCACCTCCGTCAAGTGTCTCCATTCCGACGGCGGTGGCGAGTTCCGCAATCACACCCTTCACACATTTTGCGCTTCGCAAGGAATTCGCCAAACCTTCACTCTCCCGCACAGCCCGGAGCAGAATGGCATCGCGAAAAGCCGCAATCGCACTCTTGTGCAAATTGCCCGCTGTCTTCTCACGCACGCTGCCGCTCCACCCTCCCTTTGGGGATACGCTCTCCTTCACGCCACCCTCCTCTACAACCTTCACCCTCATCCCCTTCGCCCCGAGGTCACGCCTGCCGAGCTCTGGACAGGCTCCAAGCGAAGTGCACGCCCGCTCCGTATCTGGGGGTGTACTGCTTATGTCCTCCTCAATCGTCATGATTGCCGCGCCCCATGGCGGCAAGTTCGCTCCCAAGACTCAGACATGCGTCTACCTTGGTCTCAACCTCGATTCTCCAGCCTACCTTTTTCTCAATCCATCCATTAATCTACTCATCCGTAGCCGAGATGTCGCTTTTGACGAGACTCGCCCATTTTATCTTTACTTGTCTCCCGCCCCCTCTCCACCTTCGCTCGTCTGGGCCGATTTCGACGCCTCGCTCTCCATCCCCGCTGCCACCACTCCTGATTCCTCTACCCTCTCCTCCTCACCCGCTCTGTCTCCTTCCGCTGTTTCCCACCCTCCTTCCCCCGCCACCTCGGGTGCTCCCTCTTTTCCTCCTCCCGCGCTGTCACCATTGCCTGCGCCTTCCTCCCCCCCTTCTCCGGCATCCGCACCTGCCGCTCCCCCTCCCGCCGCCCCACGCATCACCTATCGGCGTCGTCGCCAAGGTCGTTCTTATGTTTCCGTCCAACCTACTCCTCCGCCGCCTCCTTCCTCCCCCGTCGCTCATCGTACCCGTTCTCATAGTCCCATCCAGCCTCTCGCTCTCTCCGTCCGCATCTCCCTCAATCCGCCTCCTCCTGCCGGGGGTGCACTCATGCCTGGCCTACTGGAAGATAGGCATGATGAGTTGATTGATATCGATGCGGCCATTCACCAGCTCTGCTATCTCTTCCCCGATCTTGCATATGCTCCAACCCTCGACTTCTCAGAGAATCCATCCATCCCGATCCCGAACATGTACGATGAAGCCATCTCTGGGCCGCACTCCCCGCAGTGGCTCGTAGCCATGATCGTTGAGTGTGAAGCATTCATTCGTAACAACTCCTTCACCGACGTCTCTCCTCCTCCAGGAGTGAACATTGTCTGCGGCAAATGGGTGTTTCGTGTCAAACAGCTACCTGGTGAACTTCCGGTCTATAAGGCACGTTACTGTGCCAAAGGTTTCACAGAGAAAAAGGGGTTGGATTTCTTTGACACCTTCTCCCCAATAGCTAAACTGCATACCCTTCGCACTCTCCTTGATGTCGCTGCTCGAGGCAAATTCAAGGTCCAATCTATGGATGTCTCAGCGGCATTCCTGCAAGGAGACCTCCCTGAGGATATTTTCATGGAACGGCCTCAAAGGTTCCCCTTACCCTTTCCATCCGGCACACTCTGGAAGTTGAATCGACCCGTCTACGGGCTGAAGCAAGCTCCTCGCAAATGGCACAAGAAGCTGAAGGCCACCCTCGAGTCACTCGACTTTCATCCTTCTGCCGCCGATCCGAGACTTTTCATTCGCAAGAACGAGAAGCCGTTCTTCATTCTCGTCTATGTTGACGACATGATCCTTGTCTCCAAGGACTCCGATCAGCTGGCAGCAGTCAAGCAAGCCCTAGGGGACGCGCTCGCGATGAAGGATCTCGGCGAACTCAAGAACTACCTTGGGATGGAAATTACGCGGGATCGTGAAGCCCGAACCATTACTCTCTCCCAAGAGTTCTACGTGAACAACGTCCTGAAGCGCTTTGACATAGACGAAGCCAAGTCAGTGGCTATGCCGCTTCCCCTGCAGCACGATCTGACTGCCCCGCCAGTTCCATCACCTGAGCCTTGTGATGCAGCTTATCTCGAGCTCATCGGTTCACTCATGTATGCGATGATGTGCACAAGGCCCGACTTGGCCTATCCCATCAGCGTGCTCTCACATTACGTTGCTGCTGGCCGTTACACCAATCGCCACCGGTCAGCTGCTAAGCGTGTCCTTCGCGACCTTCAAGCCACCAAGGACTTTATCCTCACTCTCGGTGGCACGTCCCCTCCTCACCTCGAGGGGTACAGTGACTCCTCATGGGCTGACGACCAAGCTGACAGACGCTCCTCTCAGGGCTATTGCTTCACCCTTGGTAGTGGTGTCATCAGCTGTCGATCTACACGCTCATCGTCCGTCTCTTTGTCGTCCTGCAAAGCAGAGCTGTACGCAGGCACCATGGCAGCCCAAGAAGCCCGATGGCTTACCTACCTCATGGCTGAGCTCGGGTATCCTCAATGGACCCCGACCCAATGGTGTGACAACGAGAGCACTATACACCTTACCAAAGACCTCCACCAACGGACCAAGCATATCGAGCTTCGGCACTTCTTTATGCGCGAGTTGGTCCAGCGTGGCCAGTTGTGGGTGAAGCACATTTCTTCTGACTGCAACCTCGCAGACCTGTTCACCAAGTCTCTTGGACGCCGTGACCACTACCGCCTCCTCCGTGCTATGGGTCTTGGCGTCCCGATGACTTCAGCCGTTGCAGCCTAGGGGGTGTGTTGGAGATAGGCTGCAATGTTGCACATTTGTGTGTTAGTCATTTGTTTGTTTAAGGTTAGGAATGTTTGTTAGGTTGGGTGCTTGCGAGGTTGTTTAAGGTCTTTTTGCATCCTTGTTCTAGGTCTTTGCGTCCTTGTTCTAGGTGCTTGCGACCTTGTTCTAGGTGCTTGTGACCTTGTTCTAGTGCTCGCGAGCTTGTTCTAGGTTCTTGCGAGCTTGTTGTAGGTGCTTGCGAGCTTGTTCTAGGTGCTTGCGAGCTTGTTGTAGGTGCTTGCGAGCTTGTTCTTGGTGCTTGCGAGCTTGTTCTAGTTGCTTGCGAGCTTGTTCTCGGTGCTTGAGAGCTTGTTCTCGGTGCTTGCGACCTTGTTCTCGGTGCTTGCGAGCTTATTCTAGGTGCTTGCGACCTTGTTCTAGGTGCTTGCGACCTTGTTCTGGGTGCTTGCGACCTTGTTCTAGGTGCTTGTGAGCTTGTTCTTGGTGCTTGCGACCTTGTTCTAGGTGCTTGCGAGCTTGTTCTAGGTGCTTGCGAGGTTGTTCGAGGTCTTTGCGAGCTTGTTGTAGGAGCTTGCGACCTTGTTCTAGGTGCTCGTGACCTTGTTCTAGGTGCTTGCGAGCTTGTTCTAGGTGCTTGCGAGCTTGTTCTAGTTGCTGCGAGCTTGTTCTAGGTGCTTGTGAGGTTGTTCTAGGTCTTTGAGAGCTTGTTCTAGGAGCTTGCGGCCTTGTTCTAGGTGTTCGCGAGCTTGTTCTAGGTGCTTGCGACCTTGTTCTAGGTGCTTGCGACCTTGGTCTTGATGCTTGAGAGCTTTCTCTAGGTAGGTTCCTTCTCGGGTAGTTACTATCTGATATAGAGTCGGTTTGTAAACACATCAAGTGGCCAGTGGTGGTGTTGGTAGCAGCTGGCGTTCTGGGCTCTTCCTGTCTTCCTCCCGCCCTGCCCATCACCCGCAGATGAGAGTGCCCGCAGATGAGAGTGCCCGCAGATGAGCGTGCCCGCAGATGAGAGTGCCCGCAGATGAGAGTGCCCGCAGATGAGAGTGCCCGCACATGTGAGTGCCCGCAGATGAGAGTGCCCGCAGATGAGAGTGCCCGCAGATGAGAGTGCCCGCAGATGAGAGTGCCCGCAAATGAGAGTGCCCGCAGATGAGAGTGCCCGCAGATGTGAGTGCCCGCAGATGAGAGTGCCCGCAGATGTGAGTGCCCGCAGATGAGAGTGCCCGCAGATGAGAGTGCCCGCAGATGAGAGTGCCCGCAGATGAGAGTGCCCGCAGATGAGAGTGCCCGCAGATGAGAGTGCCCGCAGATGAGAGCGCCCGCAGATGAGAGTGCCCGCACATGTGAGTGCCCGCAGATGAGAGTGCCCGCAGATGAGAGTGCCCGCAGATGAGAGTGCCCGCATGTGAGTGCCCGCAGATGAGAGTGCCCGCACATGTGAGTGCCCGCAGATGAGAGTGCCCGCAGATGAGTGTGCCCGCAGATGAGAGCGCCCGCAGATGAGAGTGCCCGCACATGTGAGTGCCCGCAGATGAGAGTGCCCGCAGATGAGAGTGCCCGCAGATGAGAGTGCCCGCATGTGAGTGCCCGCAGATGAGAGTGCCCGCACATGTGAGTGCCCGCAGATGAGAGTGCCCGCAGATGAGAGTGCCCGCAGATGAGAGTGCCCGCAGATGAGAGTGCCCGCAGATGAGAGTGCCCGCAGATGAGAGTGCCCGCAGATGAGAGTGCCCGCAGATGAGAGTGCCCGCAGATGAGAGTGCCCGCAGATGAGAGTGCCCGCAGATGAGAGTGCCCGCAGATGAGAGTGCCCGCAGATGAGAGTGCCCGCAGATGTGAGTGCCCGCAGATGTGAGTGACCGGGCTGCGTACAGGCAGGGCGCTGGTGTGCCCCTTAGCAGACGCTAATAGGCGCCCTCTTCATCCCCCGCCTTCTGGCCCACTTCTCGCCCTCGTTCCCTGGGTGAATCAAACCTGCCTCTCTCCCCTCCCTCTCTCCCCTGCCTCTCTTCCCTGCCTCTCTTCCCTGCCTCTCTTCCCTGCGTCTCTGCCTCTCCGCCTCTCTGCCTCTCTACCTCTCTGCCTCTCTGCCTCACTGTCCCCACTCGTCCCCAGGTGGTAGAGGGCGGGCCCGAGACAGGCAAGGCGCTGTTGGGGCGGCGTTGGGATAAGATCTTTTTCACGGGCGGCACAGCACTGGGGCGCATCGTGATGGAGGCGGCCAGTAGGCACCTGACACCTGTCACCCTGGAGCTGGGCGGCAAGAATCCACTGTTCATCGATGATTCCGCAGACCTGGAGGTGCGCACCCTGAACTATATGCCCCATGCCCCATGCTGCATGCTCCATGCCTCATGCCCCATGACCCATGCTCCATGCCTCATGCCCCTTGACCCATGCCCCATGACCCATGCCCCATCATCGATGCCCCATGACTCATGGCCCATGCCCCATGACGACCCATGACCCATGCTGCATACTACATTCCCCATGCCCAATGACCAACGTGCATGCTCCATTGGCCAAGCACCACAGACTGCAAGTGTGTCCTTCTCCCCTTCCCTAAACCGTCCCTTACCACTTTGCACCACTCTCAACCTTCACAGATCTCAGCGAAGCGAATCATCTCGGGCAAGTGCACCAACGCAGGGCAGGTGTGCCTCGTGCCGGACTACATCCTCGCCACCAAGGACGTGGCTGCTCGCCTGGTGAGGACAGAGGGGGCTAGGGAAAGAGTTGTGACATGGGGGAGGGGAGAAAGTTGTCACTAGCTGTCGTGGTGCTCCCTGAGGTCATCTCTATGGTTCTGAGGTCAGCTCTTCGTGTGTGAGATGCTGTCACTAGCTGTCACGAGCTGTCAAGAGCTGTCACTAGCAGTCCCCGCACCCTCTTTCCTCCAAGCAGCCATCGGGCAGTCCTCAGCTCCGATTTCTCCCGCTGCTGCGACTTCCTTCCTGCTCCCCCTACTGCTCTCCCGTTCGATTTCCATCTGCTTCCGCAGATCCCCCACCTCAAGGCGGCTACTGAGCAGTTTTAGAGGACAGGCCCCTCTTGCTGCCTCAAGCCTCTCTCATGCTCTCCCCTCCGCGCTCCCTCTCATGCTCTCCCCTCCACGCTCCCTCTCATGTCCCTTCCTATCTCTTCCCTTCTCTCACATCCCCCACCTCAAGGCAGGCATAGAGCAGTTCTACGGCACAGACCCCTCTTGCTGCCCCGATTTCATTCGTGCTCTCGATTCGTGTTTCCCTTTTGTGTCTTCCCCCATCCCCCACCATTTCCCCCCATCCCCCACCATTTCCCCCCATCCCCCGCCATTTCCCCCCATCTTCCCCCTTCTCCTCCCTTTTCTCCCCGCAGATCCCCCATCTCAAGGCGGCCATAGAGCAGTTCTATGGCACGGACCCCTCGCGCTGCGCGGACCTCGCGCGCATCATTAACCACAGCCACGTGCGGCGCCTGCAGCACCTGGTGGAGCACGCTGCCACGGCTGCTTGTGTTGTGCACGGGGGGGAGAGCGATGTGGAGTCAAAGTGAGTCAAGGTGTTTCAAGGTAAGTCAACCCCATGGCTCTCTCCCCAATGCCCTGTCACTGTTTTTCCTGAGCCAACTCACCCCTCTCTCTTAACCCCCTTATCCTCTCCCTCACTTTGTTGTTTCCTACCCTCGCCCTACCCTCCTCCTCTCCTCCTCTCCTCCCCCCACCAGGTACTTCGCCCCAACACTGCTCCTCAATGTGCCCTGGGATGCCCCCATCATGCAAACCGAGGTCTTTGGGCCCATCCTAACCATCCAAACTGTAAGATCCCACATCCTAGCTGTCCATTCTCCCTGCCTCCTCTAATTTCTCCTCGTCCTTCAAGCCGAAGCCCCATGACCTCCCTTCCCGTTCACCATTGCGCCTCTGGCCATGGCTGCCCACTCTCCTGCTCTGCTCCCTCTGCTGCTCCCGCCTGCCATTCCTACCATCAGGAGTCAGGTACAGTCGAGGCACTAGGCGCATCCAAGCCACACCCCAAGGCCCGACTGATAGTCGTCTCCTGTTTGTGCGCCCGTCTGCTCTCTCTGCTGCCAACTCTCGCCCGCCATCAGGCGTCGGGCATAGACGAGGCTATCGACATGATCACGGCGCGCCCCAAGCCCCTCGAGGTGACAGTGCTTCCTCGTGCCCCTCTTTCCCTTCCACTCCCTCTCGCCCGCCATCAGGTGTCGGGCATAGACGAGGCCATCGATATGATCACGGCGCGCCCCAAGCCGCTCGTGGTGATGGTGTTCTCGTCGCGCGAGGCAGTGCGGCAGCGCTTCCTCAAGGAGACCAGCTCGGGGGCCATGGTGGCTAACGAGATTATATTGCAGGTGAGTGAGAGTATGAAATGAGATCATAGTGCAGGTGAGTGAGAGCACCAAGTGCCCTGCCAGCCCCTGGTCGTGATGATGTTCTCATCCGGGAGGGCATGTGGCAGCGCTTCCTCAAGGGGACCAGCTCCCGGGCCATGGTGGCCAACGAGATCATACTGCACGTGAGAGAGCAGGGAGGGGAAGAGAAGGAGGAGGGGAGAGGAATGAAAGGAGAGGAAGGAACGGACAGGCAAGAGGGGACAGGCAAGAGGGGCACTGAGCTCTTCTGTGGCCCTATGCCAATTCTGTTTCCTTCTGCTTCACCCATACCTTCCTCCCTTTCGCACACCGTGCACCTTAAGCCCGAACCCCCTGACCCCATGTCTCTTGTCACCACCTGCATTTCCCCCTTCCCCACCCCCAGGCAGGCAGGCAACTTGGAGCTGCCATTCGGTGGCGTGGACGACAGCAGCGTGGGGCGGTTGGTACCAGGGGCGGTTCTCCGTGCAGCCGACCCGACATGCTGAACAGTGCATCATAAACCCTGATCCTCTGACCTCTGCCTTCACCCACCTCCCTTCCCACCCGCAGGCGGCCAACCTGGAGCTGCCGTTCGGCGGCGTGGGCGAGAGCGGGATGGGGCGGTACAAGGGGCGCTTCTCCTTCGACTGCTTCAGCCACTGCAAGGCCGCTTTCACCAAGCCACTGGGGCGCGACCTGGCACTGCGCTTCCCCCCCAGCACACGGCGCGGGGAGATGATCCTGAAGGCAGTGTTCAGAGGCGCATACTTCTCCCTGCTGCTGCTGCTGCTGGGGCTCAAGAAACACTAGAGCAGGCGCACCACCACAGCACAGGCCCCATTGCTGTTGTGCGTTAGGCGTGGGTGGGAGGCAACAGTTCATTCTGGTTCATTCTGCATGGGAGAGCATCGTGATTTCTTTGGTTTGAGGGTGATCAACAGAGATCAACAGAAAACTAGACTCCTTCTGCATGGGAGAGCATCCTGATTTCTGTGTGGGGAGTCGAGTCTTATTGCCGTGCAGTACATTGCTGGATGATGGGGTCTTATTGCTGTGCAGTACATTGCTGGATGATGGGGTCTTATTGTCAACTTATACATATGTTGTATGTAGAAGTTATAGGCCAGCCTAGGTGTGTGCTTCTAGTGAGTACAACCCCAACAGGTATATGTTCTAGGTTCCTCACACTAGTCAATCATTCTTGCATTCTGACATGGTATCACGAGTAGGTTAGGTCCACCCACCCGCTTCCGCCCGCGCCCTAGCCTCTCGCCCCCTAGCTAGCCCTAGCGCCCGCCCGGCTCGTAGCGCCGCCTGGCCCGTCGCGCCCGCCTGGCCCCGCCGCACCCGCCTGGCCCCGCCGTACCCGCCTGGCCCCGCCGCGCCCGCCTGGCCCGTAACGCCCGCCTGGCCCTGTCGCGCCCACCTGGCCCGTCGCGCCCGCCTGGCCCCGTCGCACCCGCCTGGCCCCGTCGCGCCCGCCTGGCCACGTCGCGCCCGCCTGGCCTCGTCGCGCCCGCCTGGCCCCGTCACGCCCAACTGGCCTCGTCGCGCCCGCCTAGCATGTCGCGCCCGCCTGGCCCCGTCGCGCCCGCCTAGCCTGTCGCGCCCGCCTGGCCCCGCCGTGCCCGCCTGGCCCCGTCGCGTCCGCCTGGCCCCGACGCGCTCGCCTGGCCCTGTCGCGCCCGCCCGGCCCGTCGCGCCCGCCTGGCCCCGTCGCGCCCCCCTAGCCCCGTCGCGCCTGCCTTGCCCTGTCGCGCCCGCCTGGCCCATCGCGCCCGCCTGGCCCCGTCGCGCCCGCCTGGCCCATCACGCCCGACTGGCCCCGTCGCGCCCGCCTGGCCCCGTCGCGCCCGCCTGGCCTAGTCGCGCCCGCCTGGCCCCTCCGCGCCCGCCCGGCCCGTCGCGCCCGCCCGGCTCACAGCGCCTGCCCGGCCCCTCCTAGCGCCCGCCCGGCCCTCCTAACGCCTACTCAGCCCCTCCCATCGCTAGCCCGGTCCCGTGGCGCCCACTCGGCCCCTTCTAGCGCCAGCCCGGCCCCGTTACGCCCGCCTGGCTACTCCGGCCCCCATGTCCTCTGCTCGCCCGCGCTGGAGCGTCTTGCAGCCGTCCTCCTGGAGCTGTCCTGCTGTGTCCCTGTGCCACTGTGTCCCTATGGAGCTGTGCCGCTGTGTCCCTGTGTCGCTGAGGAGCTGCGTCGCTGACCATGCACGATGGCTGACTTCGTACTCCGTCTGGACGCAGAGGGCTATGCGGTCGACTTCGCCGCCTGGCTGTCCGATCCCCGCCGTCAACTCACAGGTCAGCGCTAGGATGGGCACCCCTTAGTTGTCCATGCTGATGGCTTGCTCCCCCGCCCCCCTGCGCCTGCTCCCCTCCCTGCTGACCCCACCTCTGCTGAGAGTGAGGCTTTCACTGCTGCTGCGCTTGCCGGTGCCGTCTGGGACTCTCGCGATGCAGTTGCTCAGGTCGCGATCTGTCACGTCCTCCCTGTGTCTGAGTGTTCGCGTTTCGCTACGGTTGATAAAGCCAGGGCTTACTTAGATGCTGTTGTTGCTCGCTATTCCACGCCTGCCTCCGCTACTGCAGGCCGCCAGCTCTTCCCTATGCTTTTCCCAGACCTTGCTTCCTTCCCTACTGTTGCTGACCTTGCCACTCACCTCCGAGCCCTAGAGTCTCGCTACCGAACTGCTAGCACTGCTGCCCAGCTCACTGCGCTCCCCACCCTCTTTATCGCTATGCGCCTACCTGATCGCCTTGCTAAGTGCACGCGACCACATCCTTAGCCAGCACCTGGGTGACCTCACCCTGCCAGCCTTTGTCACCGCCCTGACCGAGATCGAGACTCGCCAGCGCACTATCGCTCAGTCGAGCGGTGCGCTGGCAGTCTCTATCTTTCACAGCTGTGCCCCCTCCCAGTGCACGTTTACTGACGTTTCGGCTGCGGTCGCCACTACGACCCCTCTGACCAAGACTGCAGCTGCGGTCCACCCGCAGCAGCGCTCGCGCCGCGCCGGTCGTGGCCGCCAGGGAGGGCGTGGTGGTGGAGCTGGTGGTAGTGGTGATGGTGCCGGGGACAGTGGCTCTACTGAGGGAACTGCCGTAGTTAGTCAGGAGCAGCAGCCGTCGCCCCAGCAGCAGGAGCAGCCGCAGCAGCCGTCGCAGCAGTCGCAGTCGTCGCAACAGCTGTCCCAGCCGTCCTCTGCTGACCCCTCACTTTTTGTGTGTTCTGGCCAGACTCCATTCTACATCCTTGTCTACGTAGACGACCTGGTCTTCACTACTGCTGACAGGGACGCACTGGCCTCCGTGAAGGCAGAGCTGCTGAAGAGACACACCTGCACTGACCTTGGAGAGCTGCGTCGCTATCTTGGCCTGCAGATCTCCAGGGACAGAGCAGCACGCACCATCACTCTGACACAGTCACACTTGGTGCGTCAGGTCCTTCAGAGGTTCGGTCTTCAGTTCTCCTCCGCACAGCCCACATCTCTACCTGTAGACCATGGGCTCTCTGCTCCCGTTCCTGAGGAGCCAATAGAGCACAACGGCCGCTACGCAGAGCTGGTGGGTTGCCTGATGTACCTGATGACTTGCACTCGCCCAGATCTCGCATACCCTCTCAGCATTCTGGCTCGCTTTGTGGCCACCGGCAAACACTGACCACAGCACTGGTCGGCCGCTAAGAGGGTTTTGCGATATCTAGCAAGTACATCGAGCATGGGGTTAGTGCTTGGAGGACGCAGGCCAGTGGTCCTCACTAGGCACACAGACGCTTCTTGGGCAGACGACTATGAGACTCTCAGGTCGTCTCAGGGCTACTGTTTCAGCCTTGGGTCGGGTGCTATCTCTTGGAGATCCACTCGCTCGTCGTCTGTTGCTCAGTCCAGCTGTGAGACCGAGATCTACGCCGGAGCTCCGCTGGATGACCTTCTTGCTCGCCGACTTAGGTGAGCGGCCTAGCTCTGCCCCGGTCCTGTACGCTGACAACAGGGCCATGATTCTCCTGTGTCAGGAGCCTCGACTTGAGAGCAGAGCAAAGCATATCCAGCGTCGACAGGCCCGTGTAGTTCACTTGGCCTCTGGTGCAAACACAGCTGATATCTTTACTAAGGCGCTTGCGTCTAAAGATCATCAGCGGCACTGTGTACAGCTTGGTCTTGTTCCTGTAGCTTCTCACTTGTTAGGACCCTGATTGTGTACTCTCTATGTATATACCTGTCTGACTGGCCTTGTGGCCTTACCTCCAGTGGCTGGACTAGTAGTGCCGCCCTGGCTTGCTTTAGTCTTGTTTGTACTCTTGCTGACTGGTCTCCGGACCCCTGCCTCAGTGGTTGGACTAGTAGTTCCACCCTGAGCTGTATGCTTCTTGCTTAGCACCACCCCTTCCCTAGCCTAGGGGGTGTGTCAACTTATACATATGTTGTATGTAGAAGATATAGGCTAGCCTAGGTGTGTGCTTCTAGTGAGTACAACCCCAACAGGTATATGTTCTAGGTTCCTCACACTAGTCAATCATTCTTGCATTCTGACACTTATTGCCGTGGAGTACATTGCTGGATGATGGGGTCTTATTGCCGTGCAGTACATTGCTGGATGACGGGGTCGCCTGTGAGGCAAGTTGGAACGGAGAGGCAAGGTGACAAAAGGGCAAGAAGGGCAGCTAAACACGTTTCATCTCTATCGCATGCATGGGTCACAGATATTGCAGATACTTTCGAACTGCATCGCTGCCTCTTTACGGCCACTCAGGTGACGGGGGCAGCTTGTTTGTAGCACTGCTACTGAACCTAGTGTCTGCGTCACTTGGTTAGCTTCTCTTTTGTAACTACATGATCCTTGTCGAGTGACCCGCTGGGGTTACCCTTGAGAAGATCCTCGGGGAAGGGCCACAGGTGCAGAGCCTAGGGGGCTATGGGCGCACTGACCCGCCCTTTTAACTCAGTGGTTAGTGGCTGAGTTCTGACATGCTATCAGAGCGTTGGTGACTCGGGTTCAATTCCCAGTGCTAGTGCTGCAGAGGCGCTCGTGTCTTCCACCTATCCCAGCGAGGGGGGGTGTCGAGTGACCCGCTGGGGTTACCCTTGAGAAAATCCTCGGGGAAGGGCCACAGGTGCAGAGCCTGGGGGGCTATGGGCGTATTGGCCTGCTATTAATAAGCCCTTTTAACTCAGTGGTTAGTGGCTGAGTTCTGACAATCCTGTCATGCTTGTGTCAACATGAAAGAATGATGAATACAAGTGGAACAAGGGAGATATATGCATTCTGGTTATACCCTTTAAGAACATACAACTATCTAGCCTATAACTTCTACATAGCAACATATGTATAAGTTGACACACCCCCTAGGCTAGATAAGGGGTAGTGCAGAGCAAAAAACACACAGCTCAAGGTGGCACTACTAGTCCAACCTCTCAGGCAGGGGTCCAAAGACCACTTAGCAAGAGTACAAACAAGACAAGAGCAAACTAGGGCGGCACTACTAGTCTGACTAATGGAAGAGTAGCCACAAGGCCAGTCTGGAAGGCATAAATATAGAGGAGTACACAATCAAGGTCCTAGCAAGTGAGAGTCAACAGGAACTAGACCAAGCTGCAAGCAGTGCTGCTAATGATCTTTAAGCGCAAGCACCTTAGTAAAGATATCAGTTGTGTTGTCACCGAAGGCCAAGTGTACTACGCGGGCGTGGCGCCGCTGGTGTAGCTCACGCAGGAGGAAGTACCGTAGCTGAATGTGCTTTGCTCTGCCCTCAAGTCAAGGCTCCTGACACAGAGGATCATGGCCATGTTGTCAGCGTACAGGACCGGGGCAGAGCTAGGCCGCTCACCTAAGTCGGCGAGCAAGAAGGTCAGCCAACGGAGCTCCTGTGCCGCCATGGCACCGGCGTAGATCTCAGCCTCACAGCTAGACTGGGCAACAGACGAGGAGCAAGTGGACCTCCACGAGATGGCACCTGAGGGTCTCAGCGTCGTCTGCCCAAGAAGCGTCAGTGTGCCCAGTAAGGACCACTGGCCTGCGTCCTTCTAGCACTAGCCCCATGCCCGATGTACTCGCAAGATAACGCAAAACCCTCTTAGCGGCCGACCAGTGCTATGCTCACTGTCTGCCTGTGGCCACAAAGCGAGCCAGGATGCTGAGAGGGTATGCGAGATCTGGACGAGCGCAAGTTATCAGGTACATGAGGCAACCCACTAGCTCTGCATAAGGACCACTGGGCTCTGCTGACTCCTCGGGAACTGGAGCTGAGAGCTTGTGATCTACTGGCAGAGGTGTGGGCTGTGAGGAGGAGAACTGAAGACCGAAACTCTGAAGGACCTGGCGCACCAAGTGTGACTGTATAATAGTGATGGTGCGCGCTGCTCTGTCCCTGGAGATCTGCAAGCCAAGGTAGTGGCCTAGCTCTCCCAGGTTAGTGCAGGTGTGTCTCCTCAGCAGCTCAGCCTTCATGGAGGCCAGTGCGTCTCTGTCTGCAGTAGCGAAGACAAGGTCGTCTACGTAGACAAGAATGAAGAACGGAGTCTGGCCAGCACGAACGAAGAGCGAAGGGTCTGTAGAGGACGGAAAGAACTGCAGGCCAGCTAGCATAGCACGCAGCGTATCGTGCCACTCACGAGGCACCTATCGCAGGCCGTAGACCGGGCACCGGAGGAGCCACTGGGTCCCAGGAGGGAAGGTACCGGTGAAGCCCTCAGGACGGCGCAGGTACACCTGCTCGTGTAGGCTGCCCTGAAGAAACGCAGTGGAGAAGTCGAGGGAGTGGAGCTCATAGTCACGCTGTGCTGCTACGTGTAGCAGCGCCCGAAGAGTAGTCATCTTCAGGATCGGGGCGAAGGTCTGAAAGAAGTCCACCCCCTCTCGCTGACTGAAGCCTCTACCCATGTAGCACGTCTTGAATACAGACAGCTCTCCAGGGGGGCGCTTCACCTTGAAGAGCCACCGGCCATCGACTATGTCACCCCAGGTGGGGGAACAGCATCGACGTAGGTGCCGGTGGATCTCCAAGATGCCATCTCCTGCTCCATGGCAGCTATCCTCTGAGAGGCCTAGGGTCCCGAGGTCGCCTCAGCGTAGGTGCGAGGGGTCTGGATGTCAAAGGCGTCTGGGTCACCCTCAGGGACTAGCAGCAGGGAACAGAGATGGGGAGCAACCTCCGACAGGAAAGCAAGCTCGTACTGCCTGTCCTCTAGGACGTCACTGCCAAGGGCAGCAGCACCCCCGACGGACGGAGGACGGGCTAGGTTAGAGACCAGAGCTGTGGCATAGTCAAGACGGTGAGTAGAGGCAAAGTCAGCGACAACAGCGACAAGAGCGTCAAAACTCGAGTAAGAAACTGACGGGTTGGTAACGAGTGAGGCAAGGACCCGAGGAACAAGTGGACGAGCAGCATGAAGGTAATCAGATAGAGGGGCAGGCATGACAGCGAGCGACGACGGAGGAGGTGAAGGCAGGAGGGGAGGACGAGACACGTGGGAACGAAGCAATATGGGGTGCGAATTCGTCCTGTCTCGCTCCCCGACGAGACAGGATGAGCGAGACCAGACGTGAGACGGAGGCGTCCGGTCAGGAGACAGAGGAGGAGAAACAAGAGGGGAACGAGGTGGGAAACGGGCCGGGGACGAGTCCGACGGAGGAAACACAGGACCGCGGACAGGAAGAGGAGGAGGCGGCGGGGGAGGCGCCGACGAGTGGTCGGGGGAGGGAAGGCCAAGCAGGCGAAGGGCGGACACCGTCGGCGACTGCTGCTGCTGCTGCTCGACGCCGATACCTGGACCACCAGCTGCACCATGGTCACCTCCGGAACACTCCAATCCAGCACCCCCAGAACAAGCACCCCTAGAGCGAGAACCCTCTCCAGCACCGATGCCACCCCCGAGCCCTGCAGGACAAGCCACGATAGGAACCCCAGGACTAGCACTCTCCTCAACGCCAGCACTCCCAGAGTCCACGATCGGCTGCGACTGCTGCGACGGCGATGGCTACTGCGGCGGCGGCGGCAGCTGCTGCGGCGGCGACGATGACGGGGGAGGATGAGACACCGGGGGAAGGACAGGCAGCGCAAATTGCGCCGCGGGGCCACCAGAGTCAGCCGACTCCTCGACCGGGGCAACCGACGGGACGGGAGTGACGTGAGACACACCAGACGGAGCAGAACGGGGAGGGAGGGGAGCAGGGGCGACCGGGGGAGTGGGAATCAGGAACAGGGGGGGGGGAACCGGGAGACCTTGGTGGGGAAAGCGGTGGTAAAAGGAGACAGACTGGTCGAAAGTGGCATCACGGGAGTGAAAGAAGCGGTGAGACAGCGGGTGGTAAAAGTGCCAGTCAGACGAGGCAAGGGGGAATCCAAGGAAGACACAAGGGACAGTGCGGGCAATAAGCTTGTCCGTGCCAGAGGCACTAACGTGAGCGAGGCAGGCCCAGACATGGAACGCAGACGCGTCACCAAGGAACCTGGTCCAAAGAAGGGTCAGCGAAACCTGGGGCCGCTGGGAGCGCGGCCTAAGGTTAAGCTGGTGAGCGACGTAGCGAACGGCAAACGGCCACAGAAAATGGGATGCACCGGCATGGATCATGGAGGTATGAGCCACCTCCATGACCAAACCGATGCGTCGCTCAGCGACCCCATTCTGCTGCGGGGAGTCCGGTAGGGTGTACGACTGGGTGATGCCCTCCGCACGACAGAACTGTCCTAGCCGGCCAGAAGCGAACTCGCCGCCACGGTCGGAGTGGAGACACATCAAAGGGAGACCGCGGTGGAGGCGCGCAGCTACGACCCACGGGATAAGAACGGCAGGCACGTCGGCCTTCCGCTCCAGGGGAAACACCGTGGTGTAGCGCGTGAAGTCGTCGACGAGCACGAGAAAGTAGCGCTTGCGACGCGAGCCAGGGACGAGAGACGTCCAAGTGCAGGGTTTGGAGGGGTGCAGTGGCAGGGCGAAGCGACGAAGAATGAGGAGCATGGCGCAGCCGGCCCTCAACGCAGGGCGTGCACGGCGGCGCAGGCGAGGGAGGGAGGGTAGGAAGCGACACAGGGAGGCCTAGGATGAGACCGTGCTGAGACATGTGATGCAGACTCGGAGCGCGGGGTGACCTAGGCGGTGGTGCCACAGAAGCGACGGGTGAGTGAGCGACCGACACGAGCAAGCCGCAGCAACCTGGGTAGACGCAGGACCCGAAGAGGACGTGCCCACCGGGGGGGAAGCAATGTCCAGCGTAAATAGGCCAGACACCGGGTCCTGGGGGAACGTCGCAAGTAGGGCACCTGAGGCGGTCTCGGTACAGACCGCGTACCGCTCATGACCAGGGAACGTAGTGGTGACGCCGAGGTCCTGAAGTCAGCCGACACCAACTAAGTTCCTGGAGAATGATGGGATGTGCAGGCCTGTAAGGGAACCCGAGGGAACCGCCAGACAAGGAAGGGTAGTGGAGCTCCGAGCAACTACAGGACCAGAGGAGGGGTCAGCAAGTGCGATAGCGGCAGGCACGGAAAGCGGCGTGAGGGTGGCGTGGTCGCGGAAGTAGCAGGTTGACGCACCGGAGTCAAGAGTGAAGGACAGCGAAGCCGTAGTGGCAGACGAAGGAGGAGCAAGTATAGAGCCTAGGCTAGACAAAGCAAGCTGTCCTACGCCTGACGCAGCAGGGGAGTGTGGACTACACACAGATGCTACGCCTAAGCTAGAGAACACAGGGTAATAAGATCCGGAAACACTCGAAGCGTCTGCATACACAGAATGCAGGGCATAACTTATCTGATCCATGTCTAAGTCAAACACAGGCACACCGTGGCGCAGCAGACTGGGCCAGTCGGGGAGGTTCGGGGCTGGACTGAAGCGGCGACGGAAGAGGTCGTCGAGGCGGCGGAAGCAGCGGGCGGTCAGGTGCGGGCGACAGCACACCGTGCCACGGAGGGGCCCGGTCTGGAGCTGGTACTGGCAGATCATAGAACCGAAGCCGCCGGTGGACGCGGAGCTGCGAGGGCCACCACCACGACCACCACCTCCAAGGGCTCCTGGCCACCCCGGCGGGAGGCGAGCCCACGGTTGCTGCTGCGGCGGTTGCTGGTGCTGCTGCGGCTGCGACTGCGACGACTGGTGCTGCTCCTGGACACCAGCTCCAACCCCCTCGTCAGAAACACTGTCCCCGCCACCACCACCACCACCAGCGCCACCACCACGTCCTCCCTTGGGGCCACGGCGGCCCCGGCGCTGGCGCTACTGCGGGTAAGCCGCAGCTGCTGTCTCAGTGGCAGGGGCAATCGTGGTAACTACGGCGGAGACGTCAGCGTATGTGCACTGGGAGGGAGCACAGCCCTAAAAGATAGGAACTGCCGCAACACCGCTCGACTGAGCGATTGTGCGCTGGCAGGTCTCTATCACAGACAGAGCAGTGACAAATGTGGTTAGGGTGAGGTCTGCAGGGTGCTGACTAAGGAAGTGGTTGCGGGCAGTGGCTAAGCGGTCCGGAAGGCGCATGGCAATCAGGTACAGGGTAGCGCAGAACGTTGGGGGGAAGGCAGTGAGCTGGGCGGTAGTGCTAGCAGCGCGGTAGCTAGTCTCTAGTGCACGGAGGTGAGTAGCGAGGTCAGATACAGTGGGGAAAGCGGAAAGATCAGGGAAGAGTATGGGGAGGATCAAGCGGCCAGCAGAGGCGGAAGCAGGTGTGGAGTAACACTCATCTACTGCAGTGAGGAAGTCCTTGGCGTTCGTGACAGTGGTGAAGCACGGACGCTCAGACAGGGGAAGTGCATGACTAATGGCAAGCTGCGCTACAGCATCGCGAGAATCCCAGACAGCGCGAGCGAGCGCAGCAGCAGCAAAGGCCTCGCTCTCAGCAGTGGTGGGGTCAGTAGGGAGGGGAACAGGCGCAAAAGGGCGGGGAAGCAAGCCATCAACATGCATAGCCAGGGAGTGCCCATACTGGCGCTGACCTGTCAGGTGCCGGTGGAGGTCGACGAGCGAGGCGGCGAAGTCGATCGCGTGCCCCTCAGCGTCCAGGCGAAGAACGGCGTCCGCCATCGCATAGTGCGACAGTGGCACAGCGAAACGGCGGCTCAGGGTCACGGCGGCTCAGCGGCTCGGTGGCACAGCGACACGGCGGCTCAGTGGCTCGGCGGTAGGGCGCTCTAGCGGGGAAACAGGGCAGGAGGCCGAGGAGGGTAGGAGGCGTGCAGGGCCGGTGGGGCGAGAAGGGCCAGCGGAGCGCTAGTGGCCAGGAGGGCGCGTAAGGAGTCGGTGAGGTGGCAGGCGGGCACACGACTAGGAGCGACGGGCCGGCTAGGCGCGACGACGGTGCAAAGGGCTGGCTAGGGCTCAAGGGGCGGGCTGCTACTCGAGAGGCCAGCGAGGGCGCGAGGAGCCAGCTAGGGCGCGAGGGGCCGACGAGGGCGCTAGGGGCCAGCTAGGGCGCAAGGGGCCGGCGAGGGCGCGAGGGGCCGGCTAGGGTGCAAGGGGCCGGCGAGGGCGCGAGGGGCCAGCGAGGGCGCGAGGGGCCAGCTAGGGCGCAAGGGGCCGACTAGGGCGCAAGGGGCCCGCTAAGGCGCGAGGGGCCAGCTAGGGCACAAGGGGCCAGCTAGGGCACAAGGGGCCGACAAGGGCGCGAGGGGCTCGCTAAGGCGCGAGGGGCCAGCGAGGGCGCGAGGGGCTGGAGACAGTGCGAGGGGCCCGCTTAGGCGCGAGGAGCCGGCTGGGGCGCGAGGGGCCAGCTGGGGCGCAAGGGGCCAGCGACGGCGCGAGGGGCTGGCGAAGGCGCGAGGGGCGGCTAGGGCGCGAGGGGCTAGCGAGGCGCGGTAGGCTAGGGCGCGGGGCGGAAGAGGGTGGGTGGACCTACCTACTCATGATACCACGTCAACATGAAAGAATGATGAATACAAGTGGAACAAGGGAGATATATGCATTCTGGTTGTACCCTCTAAGAACATACAACTATCTAGCCTATAAATTCTACATAGCAACATATGTATAAGTTGACAGCTTGTACCAAAAGCATCTCTTTCAACTCCATTCCATGCTTCCACAGTTCACTTCTGACTCGTTATGAGTTTGTGGTCCTATCACACTTGGCTGAGAATTCACCTGATTTCAGTTGCAGTCAATGCCATTCTAACGTCCAAGACCATTTCCAACAGCCTCCCCAAGACTACCTGGTTTCCATTCCCAAGACAAATTCAACTACTGTACATTGTGTGAAAACATAAGGATACAATACCGTACAGCACACGCATGTATCTACGCCAGGGCACTGGGCACTGGGCACCACGCACTACATAATCAGTGGAAGCAAGAGCCACATTGCTTGCTCTCTAGCCTGTGCAGGTCATTGTGCGAGCTAATGTGCTCCAGAGTTGGCAGCAGCCAGTGCAGTCAATGCAGTCACCACATGATCAAGGCCAGCAAGAGCAAACAATCATGCCTTATCTACACTCTAGGCAGTGCTCTGTGGTGCACTGCACATGTGCTTGAGAGTAGGCAACAGCCCGTGCCTGAGCACAACAGCATGGGCAGCTCTGTGTGAACTGAACCCATCGCCACACACCGGGGATGCACCAGTGGACATGAAGGGATGAGCCCACACCACACACAGCAAGCACGCCATACCCACCTACACTCTGGGCAGGGTGCGATGCATGCGAATGTGCTCCAGAGTGGGCAGCAGCCCGTGCTTCAGCACGGCAGCATGGGCAGCTCTGAACCCATCGCCGTACACCGGGGAGGCATCCGTGGAGATGGAGTGCAGGCAGAAGTCCACGAAGCGCTGCTGGAAGCTGCTGTGCGCGTCACGAGCGGTGAGAGCGTCAGAAGCCCCCGCGGCATTGGAGAGTGCGGGAGCATGATGGGATGAGGCCTGGGATGGGGCTTGGTTGGGTGCGGCTTGGGTCTGCAGCCACAGGTACGCCATGACCTGGCACATGCCCTCCTCCAACTCGCTGGGCAGGTGGCGGAACCCGCCTGGTGAGGCAGGGGGGAAAGGGAAAGAAGGGGGGTGCGGTGGGAGGTGGGATGGCTGCGAAAAAGGGGACCGCAGCTGCGCCATGGACTGCCGCACGCCCTCCTCCACCTCCGCAGGCTGGTGCTGGGTGGAAGCCACCTGGTGTGGCAGATAGGGGGAGGAAGTGGTTCGGATGAATGAGGAAGTGGTTCTGAGGATATGAGGGCATGGGGAGAACTGGGAGAGAGGCGAGTTGGAAGGCGGAGAGTGTGGAAGAGCAACAGCGATGCGTACCGTCGAGCTTGAACCACGCGTGCATGAGCTCGTGCGCCAGGATGGATGCTGTCAGTGCCCTGACGGGGTGTGCAGAGGGGTGCAGAGGGGTGCAGAGGGGTGCAGAGGGGTGCCGGGGGGGAATATACAAGCAAAGATCGGCGTGGAGGTGAGGTGGGGGGAGAGTTCGAGCCAGGCGTGCATGAGCTCGTGTGCCCTGATGGGGGGGCGGCGTATACAGGCAGAGGGGGGCATATACAGGCAGGGGGAGGCATATACAGGCAGGGGGGCATATACAGGCAGGGGGGGGCATATACAGGCAGGGGGGGGCATATACAGGCAGGGGGGGGATATACAGGCAGGGGGGGCCATATACAGGCAGGGGGGGGCATATACAGGTAGGGGGGGGCATATACAGGCAGGGGGGTGCATATACAGGCAGGGGGGGGCATATACAGGCAGGGGGGTGCATATACAGGCAGGGGGGGCATATACAGGCAGGGGGGGCATATACACGCAGGGGGGGGCATGTACAGGCAGGGGGGGCCATGTACAGGCAGGGGGGGCATATACAGGCAGGGGGGGGCATATACAGGCAGGGGGGGGCATATACAGGCAGGAGGGGGGGATATACAGGGAGGGGGGGGATATAAAGGGAGGGGGGGCATATACAGGGAGGGGGGGGCATATACAGGCAAGGGGGGGCATATACAGGCAGGGGGGGGATATACAGGCAGGGGGGGCCATATACAGGCAGGGGGGGGCATATACACGCAGGGGGGGGCATGTACAGGCAGGGGGGGGCATATACAGGCAGGGGGGGCCATATACAGGCAGGGGGGGCCATATACAGGCAGGGGGGGGCATATACAGGCAGGGGGGGGGATATACAGGGAGGGAAGGATATACAGGGAGGGGGGGGCATATACAGGGAGGGGGGGTGCATATACAGGCAAGGGGGGCATATACAGGCAAGGGGCGGGGGGGGAGGAGGAGGGGCAATACACAGGGGGGGGGTGGGGGGGGAGGATATACAGGCAGGGGGGAGGGGGGGCATATACAGGCAGGGGAGAAGAAGGAGGTTCGGAAGGTGAGATTGCAAGTGACAGAGATCGAAGCATAGCAGAAGGAGCAGGGTGGCAGTGGTCTGCTGCAGAGCAAGTGCAGAGAAGGGAGAGGCATGGGAGGTGTGGAAGGGGGCACGTGTGTGGAGGCGTGTCAAAGCGCCCGTGCATACACTCTGCCAGCCCAGAGCCTTGTGACTGACAGCACTGTCGCCATGTGTCTCAGGTGCCTCAACACATCTATACGTTCCTGGGCAGGCAGTACCTGGGCAGGTGGTACCTGGGCAGGCGGTACCTGGGCAGGCGGTACCTGGGCAGACGGTACCTGGGCAGGCGGTACCTGGGCAGGTGGTACCTGGGCAGCCCATAGAGCACGAGGATGGCGGTGACAGCACAGTGGCGCGACACCGTGGTGGTCTGCTGGCCCATGGACGCAAAGGGCGAGGCGTGCGCGAGAGAGCCGGGGAGGCGCACCACCTGGTGCCGGGGCGGGGGGGGGGGGGGGAGAGGGGGGGAGCACGAAGCAGACGAAGGGGGAAGAGAAGGCACGACAAGGTCGAGCGGCATGAGCTGGAAAGGCAATGTGAATGAAGGAAGGGCACAGGGCTCAATGTGAATGATGAAGGGCACATGGAAGGCGTTGGAAGAGTGACAGGCATAGGCTAGGGAAGAGAATCGGCGGGGCCTGCATCTCAGCACACGCACGAATGGCAGAAGTATGGATGTCGCCCCATCCTACCAGCCATGGCGACCCACCATTTGGATGGTCTGCTCCTCAGACAGACACAGGCCTCGAGTGAGCGACCCGTGCTCGTGGCCCTGCATGGCAGTGTGGGGAGAGGGGGCAGCGGAACGGGAAGGGAAGGGGGCCCGGGTGGTCAGATGGAGGGGAGGGAGGGGAAGTAGGGACGAGATGCGAGGGGGTGTGGGTGGGGGCAAGCAAAGGCCTAAAGCAATGACACATGCTCACGGCCCTCACTATAGCGAGGGAGGGGAGGGGGCGGAGAAGATGTCACAGGGCGAGGGAAGAAAGAAAGAGAGGCGGGGAGGAAGGGGCGAGTATCCGTACAATCTAATCGCATAAGCCATCAGCACGCCCAGGCACTCAAGGCCTGTGTGTCTCAAGAGACCTGTTGCTCCAATGCTAGTGCAAGTGTCTGCTGCCTTGCTGCCTCACTGCCATGCTACGAGGCAGTTGATACACAAATGACCTCGCACCCACTCCTCTCACTCAGCTCTCTGTGCGTCATTGAGTGCCTTGCTCTCACATGCCACAGAACCAACACCCTGACCCGCGCACCTCCTTCTCCGCTCTCTGACCATCATTCAGCGCATGTTACTGCACTGCAAGCACGGGTAACGGCGGTGGGCAATAGGCAGTGACGTGCGGTGGCAGGCAGTGACGGGTGGTGGCGGGTGGTGGCGGGCGGTGGCGGGCGGTGGCGGGCGGTGACGGGAAGTGACCGGCGGTGGCGGGTGGTGACGTGCGGTGGCGGGCAGTGACAGGCGGTGGCGGGTGGTGGCGGGCGGTGGCGGGCGGTGATGGGCGGTGATGGGCGGTGACGGGAGGGGACGGACGGTGATAGGCGGTGAGGAGTGGTTACGGGTGGTTACGGGTGGTGACGGGTGGTGACGGGCTGTGACGGGCGGTGGGCATAGGGCAGCAGTGGGCGACGATGGGAGGTGATGTGCGGTGGGTGGTGGTGGATGGTGGGCAATGACAGGTGGTGACGGCAGGTGGGCACTCACCTTTCTCTTTCGCTCTATGTGTGTCGTTCAACGCCTGCTGCTCCACCGCTGCTTCCCTGCCATTCCCAGGTAAGTGTCTTAAGCCCGCTGTGCCATCATTTTACACTCACCTCTCGCTCCACTCTTTGTGCATCGTTCAGCGCCTGCTGCCTCGCTGCAATGCTGTGACGTGCCTTTGAAAGCAGCGTGCCGTCATTCCGCACTCACCTCCCTCTCTGCCCTCTGTGCGTCATTCAGTGCCTGCTGCTCCACTGCCAGCACCGGTATCTGCTGCTTCACTGCCATGCCCAGCTGAGCAAAGAAGGCACTAACGGACGAAAAGAGCGGGCGGCAGTCTGCTGAATCAAGCACAGCAGAATCAACGCAGTCAAGACAGAGATGCCGCCCGTCTGGCAAGTCAATGAAGGGCGGAGAAGCGCGAGACTGCAACCAAGGGGAAGAACGAAGGGGAATGCACAGGGATAAGGCTTTAAGTCTCAAACCACTCAGAAACCACTCAGGTTGGTAGCGAACCACTCAGAAACCACTCCGGGTGGTGGTAAACCAATCGAAAACCACATAGGGTGATCACAAAACACTCGGAACCAACTCAGCGTGCCGGCGAACCACTCGAAAACCTACAGCTGGACGCCAGCCACCCTCAGCTGGACGCCAGCCACCCACAGCTGGACGCCAGCCACCCCTAGCTGGACGCCGGCCACCCATAGCTGAGGGCAAAGTGGTGGCAAACCAGGGCAAAACCACTCAAGGTGGCGGCAAGCCAGTGGAAAACCACTCACAAACCAATGGGAAACAACTCAAGGTGGCGGCAAACCAGTTGGCAACCACTCAAGGTGGTGACAAACCAGTGGAAAACCACTCAAGGTGATGAAAAGCCAGTGGAAAACCACTCAACGTGGTGGCAAACTAGTGGAATACCACTCAAGGTGGCGGCAAACCAGTGGAAAACCACTCAAGGTGGTAGCACACTAGTGGAAAACAACTCGAGGTGGCGGCAAACCAGTGGAAACTACTCAAGGTGGCGGCAAACCAGTGGAATACCACTCAAGGTGGCGACAAACCAGTGGAAAACGACTCAGGGCGGCGGCAAACCAGTGGAGATCCACTCAAGGTGGCGGCAAACCAGTGGAAAACCACTCAAGGTGGTGACAAACCAGTGGAAAACCACTCAAGGTGATGAAAAACCAGTGGAAACCACTCAACGTGGTGGCAAACCAGTGGAATACCACTCAAGGTGGCGGCAAACCAGTGGAAAACCACTCAGGGCGGCGGCAAACCAGTGGAGATCCACTCAAGGTGGTGGCAAACCAGTGGAATACCACTTAAGGTGGCGGCAAACCAGTGGAAAACCACTCAGGGCAGCGGCAAACCAGTGGAGATCCACTCCATGTGGTGGAAAGCCAGTGGAATACCACTCAAGGTGGCGGTAAACCAGTGGAGATCCACTCCATGTGGTGGAAAACCAGTGGAATACCACTCAAGGTGGCGGCAAACCAATGGAAAACCACTCAATGTGGGAGCAAACCAGTGGAGATCCACTCAAGGTGGTGGCAAACCAGTGGAATGCCAATCAAGGTTGCGGCAAACCAGTGGAAAACCACTTAAGGTGGTGGCAATCCAGCGGAAAACCACTCAAGATGGTGGCAAACCAGTGGAAAACCACTCAAGGTGGTGGCACCCCAGTGGAAAACAACTCAAGGTGGCAGCAAACCAGTGGAAAACCACTCCATGTGGTGGAAAGCCAGTGGAATACCACTCAAGGTGGCGGTAAACCAGTGGAAAACCACTCCATGTGGTGGAAAACCAGTGGAATACCACTCAAGGTGGCGACAAACCAATGGAAAACCACTCAATGTGGGAGCAAACCAGTGGAGATCCACTCAAGGTGGTGGCAAACCAGTGGAATGCCAATCAAGGTTGCGGCAAACCAGTGGAAAACCACTTAAGGTGGTGGCAATCCAGCGGAAAACCACTCAAGATGGTGGCAAACCAGTGGAAAACCACTAAGGTGGTGGCAAACCAGTGGAAACCACTCAAGGTGGTGGCACCCCAGTGGAAAACAACTCAAGGTGGCAGCAAACCAGTGGAAAACCACTCCATGTGGTGGAAAGCCAGTGGAATACCACTCAAGGTGGCGGCAAACCAGTGGAAAATCACTCAATGTGTCGGCAAAACAGTGGAGATCCACTCAAGGTGGTGGCAAACCAGTGGAATATCATCAAGGTGGTGGCAAACTAGTGGAAAACCACTCCATGTGGTGGAAAACCACTCGGAAACCGCTCATGGTGGTGGCGAACCACTCGGAAACCGCTCAGGATGGTTGTACACCACTGGGAAACCATGCAGGCTCATGAAAAACCACTTGGAAACCAATTAGCGTGGTTGCGAACGACTGGCAAACCACTCGGAATCCACTCAAGGTGGTGGCGAGCCACTTGGAAACCACTTAGGGTGGGGAACTACTTGGAAACCACTCAGGTTGGGGAACTACTCGGAAATTTAGGGAAGCAGGATAGAGGCTGTGCTAGTGGGAGGGGTGCAGGGAAGGAAGGGTGGACAACGTTGGGGAGCTGAGCAGCAGGACAGATGTGTGCGAGAGAGCTGTAAGGATCATAAAGCGACTCGCCTGCAGGCGGCAGCAAGAGGTGCAGGAGGGGGTGGCATCGGCCATGTGGGCGGGGCACCACCTGTCGCCCCAGAAGGGGTGCGAGCGGAATTGGATCATGCCCATGTCGTCGGGGCGGATCTGGAGGCCGGGAGGCAGGGAGGAGAAGGGGGGAGGGGGGGAAAGAAGGGAGAAGGCCAAACCAGAGGGCACAGGCGCAAGAAAGAGGGAAGCTGGTCATGCCCATGGCTTCGGGGCGGATCTGGACGCTGGGAGAGGGGGGGGGGAAGAAGATTAGGCCATGCCAAATGGCACAGATGCAAGAAAGAGGGAAGCTGGTCATGTCCATGGCGTCAGGGCGGATCTGAAGGGCCAATAGGAATAGGCCACGTCAGATGGTCCAGAGGTAGGAGCAAAACGTTGTGGGTAGAGCGGGAGCAAGACGGCTCATCGGTGAACAGAAGCACGGGTGAGTGGAGGCATGGGTAAATGGAGGCATGGGTAAATGGAGGCATGGGTAAATGGAGGCATGGGTAAATGGAGGCATGGGTAAATGGAGGCATGGGTGAGTGGAGGCATGGGTAAATGGAGGCATGGGTAAATGGAGGCATGGGTAAATGGGGGCATGGGTAAATTGGGGCATGGGTAAATGGAGGCATGGGTAAATGGAGGCATGGGTGAGTGGAGGCATGGGTAAATGGCGACATGGGTAAATGGCGGCATGGGTATATGGTGGCATGGGTAAATGGCGGCATGGGTAAATGGCGGCATGGGTAAATGGGGGCATGGGTAAATGGGGGCATGGGTAAATGGAGGCATGGGTGAGTGGAGGCATGGGTAAATGGAGGCATGGGTGAGTGGAGGCATGGGTACATGGAGGCATGGGTAAATGGGTTCATGGGTAAATGGCGGCATGGGTCAATGGCGGCATGGGTAAATGGGGGCATGGGTAAATGGAAACAAAAGGCTTGGGCTGCAGCCTAGAGGGTTGGAGCTTAGAGGACAAACTCACGAATTCCTGGCAGATGAAGCATTTGAGAGAGCACCACTTGGGCTGAATTCTCAGTTTGTGTAAACACTCACAAAATCCTGGCAGACGGCGCACTTGGGGTGGAAGAGGTTGCGATGGCACGCCGCATGGTAGGGGCGGCCGTCCTTGATGTTGAACTGAGGGCGTGGCGTGGGGGAACACGGGGGGGAGGGGAAGAGGGGGAGGGACGGAGGAATGTTGCGGTGGCATGCTGGCATGATGGCATGATGGCATGATGGCATGATGGCATGATGGCATGATGGCATGATGGCATGCTGCATGCTGCGTCCTATATGTTCAACTGATGGCGTGGCATGAAAAGTGAGGGGGGCGGGAAGGGCCACGACGAGTTGGAAGACGACTTGGACGGCGACTTGGGGTGCAAGCAAGCACCCCCATGGCATCCCTGCTGTGGAGAGAGGTGCCTTGAATGCTTTGTTTGTAGCGGCAAGAAGCATCATCCAAGAAACACCCCTCCCCATCATCAAGAAACATCCCTCCCCATCATCCAAGAAGCATCCCTCCCCATCATCCAAGAAACATCCCTCCCCATCATATCTGCTTTTCAGCAATGGTTTGCTGGCAGCCGTGGCACTTGGAGCAGTGCGTGTGGCTCAGAGGGACCATGGAGGAGAGAGCAGGTGATGCAACTTGCTAGGTGTGTGATGCCCCTGCTGTATGCGCAACTTACCTACCATGCTCGTACCGCACTACCATTTAATGCAAGGGCCAATTGAGCGCAGGGATGCAGCCAAGGCAGCTGAGATGGGAGAACCCCCTATGGTACTCACACACCTGCTTCTCTGCGATGATTTGCTGGCAGCCGTGGCACTTGAAGCAGTGCGGGTGCCACAACGCCCCCATGGACGACAGCGCAGTGGAGAAGCCAAGGGGCGCACTGCACCCCGCACACACAGAGGGCAGCAGCGATGAGAAAACCCCTCCAAAGCCCGGTCGCCCTCCTCCTGAGCTGCCTGCACCACCGCTGCTGCCAGCGGGTGCAGCAGCAGCGCCGCTGCGACCGCTGTTGTTGGTGCTGCTGCTGCCATTGCCGCTGCCTTGAGGAGCTTGGGCCCAAGGGCGATAGCTGGGAGGCTCCGACGTGTGTGAGTGACTGCCCTGAGAACACACAGAGGACTGGCAGAGAATGAGTGGGTGGGTGGGATAGACCGGGCAGTGTCAAACCCATGAGATGAACTCGCCTTCCATTCCATCTTTCCTCCTGTTCACCCTTAAGTCTTGCAGTTTCACCTCCTTTCAGTTTCATCCCAACTCCTTTCAGTTTCACCCCATCCCCTTCCAGTTTCACCTCATGTCACGTTTCATCTCATCTCATGGTTTCACCTCATCTCGTGTATGATCTCCCCTCGCGTTTCATCTCATCTCACCTCCTCCAGGTTCAGCTCCTGCTGCAGCAGCCGTGCAATCTCCTCGTCGTTGCTCGTGTCTACTGCCGCCTCAACACCTCCACCCACGCCCACTCTGCCCGGACCCACTCCACCCACGCCCCCATGCCTCGAAGGCTCGGCACCAGCTGCGGCTGCTGCTGACCAGTGCCGATTCATTGCTTCTCGCTGCGCTGCTGCTGCTGCCACTGCTGCCGCTGCCGGTGTTGCTGCTGCTGCTGCTGTTGCGTCTGTGTCCTGGGCTGCCTTGAGAGCTGGAGGAGTGTGGCAGGGAACAGAAGGAGCGAGAGGATCAGCGCATGCAACGATCTGTCTGTGCCATGTGCAGCCATCGGCAAAGACCCCTACACACGGATCAATTACCTGCACACACACACGCACCCAGACCAGCACACATGCACACACCTTGAGATGCCTCCTCCGCCTCTCTTCTTGATATCTCCAGCGCCAGTTGAAGCGCCCTGTCCTCCTCCTCCCCCTCTCCGCCCCGCCCCACTGCCTCCCCGCTCGCGGTGTTCTCCCCCCATCCTGCGCCCTGCTGCCCCGGCTGGCTGCTCCTTCCTGGGGGCCAACCCCCTTGCTGCTGCTGGCTCGGAACCTGCCAGTGGTTCGGAACTTGCTGCTGGTGGTTCGGCACCTGCTGGTGGTGGATCGGTACCCGTTGCTGATGGCTCGGCACCTGCTGCTGCTCCTGCAGACCAAACGGAGGGAACGTTGAGAGAGGGGGAGAGGGAGAGGGCAGAGTGGGACGGCAAATTCAATCGACTCAAGGGAAGGACGGCTGAACAGCAGGGGGCCAAGATGGTGAGTGAGGAAAGTCGTTGTAACAGCAGCCTGGGATAAGATACAGCAGCCCCCTCTCACCTGCAGGGAGCGCCTGAGTGCTTCTTCCAGCTGCCGCTGCTCCTCGTCCCTCAACTGCTGCTCCGTCTGCTGCGCTTGATGCGGTGCAGAGTGGTGATGGGCCATGGCTGGGGGCTGGTGGGGAGATAGGAGCCGGGGAGGAATGAGGAGATACACAGACGGTATGGTGTGCGGACCCACAGGGTTTGCACAGTACTTAGCCGATAAAGGTAAAACGACGAGGCAAGAGAGTGGGCCACGATGTGCTTCAGTCAACACCGTCACAATTTCAGTCAACATCCGTTAAGCTATCCGTCAACGTTCGTCAGTCAGCGCTCCATGGAACAGGCCAAATATCTCCAAACGTACTGCTTGGTGTATGGATTGCGTTGATCCGCTGCGGCGATTAGGCTCGTCCGAACCGCCTGCTACAGCCCTGCGATTGGGCTCGTCAGGACCAGGAAAGAGAAGAGACGATGGGAAAAGCTCAGGTCCGGGCGAAGCACAGACCCAGACTAAACACCAACCAAGACACGACAGGACGATCAGGCCGATAGGGACAACTTCTAGGGAGTCGGTTGCTAGGGCGTGCGAGCTGAAACAAAGCAGGAACGCTGCTACGCGTGGGTTCTAGCTAAGATAAGAAGCGAGAGAAGAAAAGGCTATAGGGTAGGGACGGATGAGCCTTGCAGTGCTCCACGCATGTGAAAGACATAAATAGCTATTGAAACCGGAGCGAAAGAGACGGCAGCGGAACCCTGACTGGACGCGACCAGGTGATACGGGAGAGCAAGATTGATTTAAGCGTAAGGCGACTAGGCGAAGGGACTGGAAGAAACTGGTCGGCTGTTCCTGCGACCAGCAGAACAGCGACCTCCCGAGATCCGGCGACGCTATGTGCGAAAGTGAATACCTGCGAAACCATGACGTGACGTTGCCGACGGCCGACTGAACGTTATCCATTCAAACTGAATAATAAGGAAGATAGACTTGACCGCGAAGCGCTGGCGAAATATGTCCTTTCACTGGAGCCACGCTTTCCTTTTATGCATCAACCTAGTATAATTCGTCTAAGAGGCTGAGAGGCTATCAACTACGACGGTAAGTAACAACCAGCAGGTCAAACGGCGCTACTAATCAGGACCCTTCCGTCGCATGTTATCATCAATCTAGCTAATACGACACCCGCAAGTTCTCTACGTACTAAGCTCTTACGGTCGGCTACTATCCTTCTCCTTCTCCAGTTTTTGATCCTGAGTCCTGACTAGAATGCCGTCAGAGCCAAGGTCGAGAGGGTAGAAGCTAGGGAGATTCACGGGATTCCCGAAGTTGCTGGCAGAACTGGAATTCACGACCAGAGGTGGGTTGAGTGCCTGGAAAATGGTGTCAGAAGCATCATTGTCATATCTCTCGATAAAGTCACATTGTCGGTGCTCCCGCGAACAGGCTGATGTGACGTGTTGTTTTGAGGCTTTGGCGATGTTGACGAACTCGGCAAATGGCAGGCTAGACGGCTACTCTACACATGTATTGCAATACTGAACCCATCTTACATGATTTCGAAATCTTGTTCTTTAATTAAAGTTAGGGGGCAATTCCTGTTAATTCCATGACCACTATCGTACATATTATTATGGATATATCAAACAAAAAATCGTAAGAAACCACACCTTGCACAAGAGATCACCTAAAAGTTCTCATAGCAGGGTGTGCTAATCCTCCTTGACTTTCCTTTGAGTCGGCGCCTTGTGCATCTCTCTCCCGATCTTCTTGAGCACCTCGTCTATCAAGATGACCGGCAGCGACGTCACGAGCACCAACAGCCACTCGTTGAAGCTCAGCGGCACAATCCCAAACACGTTAGCGAGGAACGGCACATAGAGGATGAGAAAATGCAGTGAGAACGACAGGGTCATCGCCACCAGGAGCCACGGGTTCACCCACGGCGGCATCCTCGTTAGACTCACATCCTCCGAGAGTGCATTGAGCGAGTTGAACATCTCGATGGCCACTAGAACCGACAGCGACAGCGTGGTAGCCTTCACCTTCCCCGACTCGAAATAGTCACATGGGTCGTGATTAAAAGAGAATGTCTGCGCTCCTGCGGTGAAGGGTGCAGCGGAGAAGTCATCCCAGGAGCGGCACTGGTCCCAGTGGCGCAGCTGGTGCAGCGAGACGAGCGTGTGGCCGTCGTGCGAGAGGTCGATGCCGAGGAAGGAGGAGTGCGTGTACCAGATGGCGAAGACTCCGACTGTCGCTATGCCCACGTACATGCCTATGATCTGCACGGCAGGAGGAAGGTGGGGGGAGGGGTGAGGGGGGGAGGCAAAGGAGGGAATGTGGAGAAGGAAGTTGGGGAAGAGGCGGTGTAGAGGTCAATGGCGAGGAAGGGGGAGTGTGTGTACCAGATGGCAAACACGCCCACTGTGGCTATGCCCGCGTACATGCCTATGATCTGCACGGCAGGGGAGAAGGAGCCGAATGTGGGGCATGTGGGCACCTTTGACTCGAAACCACCCAGGTACTAACCTCAAAGACACATCGAGCGCACCTGGACAGCTTGTGACAGCTAGTGATAGCATCACCCTCCATCACCCTCCATCACCGCACACATTGCAGCAGCACAACCCCATCCCCCCTCCCCTCTTCTTCCCCATGCACTCACAACATATCGTAGCAGTACCGATGCACTCAGCCCATAGAGCAGCACCCATGCACTCACCACATAGCGCAGCAGCACCCAGGCAGTGACCAGGGCGTCGTCGCTGCGCCGGGGCTGTCTGCGCATCACGTTCTCATCCGGGGGGTTGAAGCCCAGCGCCGTTGCGGGCGGGCCGTCCGTGACGAGGTTGACCCACAGCAGCTGCACGGGGATAAGGTTCTCTGGTAGCCCCAGGGCCGCTGTGAGGAAGATGGACGCCACCTCGCCCATGTTGCTCGATATCATGTACCTGAAAGGACATGAGAGAGTAGGTAGGGGTGGGGGGGAGGAACGGGGGCAAGGGGGAAGGGATGAGTGTGTATGTGATCAGGTGCAGTGACAGCAGTCTCAGACAAGCCAATGGCTGCAGTGAGGAGGACAGATGCAGGTAAGGCTCCATTGGTTCACATGGACGGCATGCATTGCAGACAGCGTTGGGGTGCCATTTGCGACTGATGCTTCTTGTGTTCTGGCGGGCATAAACACACGAATGCTCTCATGCTGCTTGTGCACCCTACCGGATGAACGCCTTCATGTTGTTGTAGATGGATCGCCCCTCCGCCACGGCGGCGACGATTGTGCTGAAGTTGTCGTCCGCCAGCACCATGTCTGACGCCTCCTTGGCCACCTGAGGGGAGCAAAGATTGTAAGGCAGGGATGAGAGAACACAAGGTTCCGGCACATGGTGAAATGATAGCAGGTTTAATGAATGGGGAAGCAGGAAACACGAGAAAAAAAAGGGTACTGAGCAGTCAGCCACACTCACCTCCGTGCCGGCAATGCCCATGGCAATGCCAATATCAGCCAGCTTGAGAGCAGGTGCGTCGTTGACTCCATCCCCCGTCATCGCCACCACCTCCCCCTGCTCCTTCAGCATCCGCACTATCTCCTGCTTGTGCCGTGGCTCCGCACGTGAGAACACTTTGCCCCCTGGCGCCTACAGAAGGGAGCAATAACACATAAGGGGAGGGGGCGTGGACGTGGTGGGCATTGGTAACCCTGTTGCCAGTCATGGCCACCGCCTCACCCTGCTCCCTCAGCATGCGCACTATCTCCTGCTTGCGCCTCGGCTCCGCTCGTGAAAACACCTTTCCTTCAAAACCCTACAAATACAAGCCAGAAGGGAATTGGGGAAGAATCATGAACACCATAATCGTTAGCGCCAGATAACGCCAATTCCAATCAACATTATCAACAACTTTGAGTTGAGATCCCACCTTGAGAATTGTTCCACCCCTGGGGAGTGCCCGGCCCTTCCCACCTTGAGAATTGTTCCACCCCTGGGGAATGCCCGCCCCTTCCCACCTTGAGAATCTCCATCCTGGCAGCAACCGGCAGGTCCATGAAGTCCTTGCCAGTGAAGCTGCAACGGCTGAGATCGTCCGAGGGGCTCAGCACGCCGATCTCACGGCAGATAGCCTCAGCAGTGTTCTTGTTGTCGCCCGTTATCACCATCACCTTAATGCCTGCCGCCCGGCAATCCTCCACTGCTGCTGGCACCTCCTCCCGAGGGGGGTCCTGCGGGATGGAACAACGGGAAGGGGAGATGGAGGGGGAAGTTGAAGGGACGGAAGGGAAGGGAGGTGTGCAGAAGTCTCCACACATCAGATAGCCTCGGCAGTGTTCTTGTTGTCGCCCGTTATCACCATCACCTTAACGCCCGCCGCCCTGCAGTCCTCCACCGCTGCTGCCACCTCCTCCCGAGGGGGGTCCTGCGGGATGGAAAGTGGGGAGGGGGGGGGGATGGAGGAAAGTTGAAGGGACGAAAGGGAAGGAAGTGTGCAGAAGTTTACATACACCAGATAGCCTCCACTCCGCTGTGTTCTTGTTGTCGCCCGTTACCACCATTACTTCTATGTCGCCCGTTACCACCATTACTTCTATGTCGCCCGTTACCACCACTACTTCTATGCCTGCCGCCCTGCAGTCCTCCAGTGCTGCTGGCACCTCCTCTCTAGGGGAGGTCCTGGGAGGGAGAGGGGAGGGAGAAGTCCCTGTTCATTCTTCCCAACATTTCCCTTGAATGGGTCCAGCAGCAACTGGTGCCAGCACGATCGTAGAGCATGCAGCCTCACTCCCGCTCACCCTCATCCCTGCAAATCGCCCTGCCCTCACTCACCCGCAGTCCAACCATCCCGCAAAAGACCAGCCCCTGTTCAATCTTCTCGTAGTTCCCTGGATCCAGCAGCATCTTGTGCTCCACGTGCTGCTCCCCGCTGTACCCCTGCAGCGCGCCCAGCGCCGCCCCCTCCTTGAACGCGAACGCCAGGCACCTCAGCGCCTTGGACGCCATGCCCGTCAGCACGGCCTCTGTGGCTCGGCGGCCCTCCGAGGTGAGCGGGACAATGGAGCCGTCTGCCAGCTGGATGGACGTGCAGCGCTCCAAAACTGACTCTACTGCGCCCTGGGGGTAGTGGAGGGGAAGTGAAGGGGCGCATTAGGGGGGGTTGGGGTGGGGTTGGGGGGGGGGTTGGGGGACAAGTATGGGAAGAACGGATGCGTGTGAGCACCATGAACACCATGTCGGTCAGCAGAATTGCCTCTGTGGGCCGCCAACCACAGGTGCCTCATAGCACAACTCAGACACATGTCAGAGGTGGAGCCATCAGCTAGTTGGATACAGGGCTCCCTCCCCCTCTGCATTTGTTACAATCACTGCATCCACGCCCACCTTGACCAGCAGGCGTGTCTTGCCGAGGCCACTCTGCACAATGACACTCATGGACTTGCGGCTGCGGTCAAACTCCAGCACCGCCTTCCGCTCCCACTGCTTGCCCCACCACTCGTTCGCGTCTGCCGCAGGACAAGGCAAGGCAAGGGGGAGTTGGTGAAGGGGAGACATGGGTAAGAGAAGGCACGCGGAATGATGGTTCCAGCTGGGTCAAACACCACCTTCCGCTCCCACTGCTTGCCCCGCCACTCGTTCGCGTCTGTTGGTGAAGAGACGAGGGGAGAAGGGGTTAATTGTGGCGTAAAGCCTGGCAGGAGGTCATCCAGCAGAGTTGTGATATAAACAACACATCCTTCTCCTCCGTGCTGGTTACCTAATCATCTACAGCACACGAGTTATCTAATAACCCTAGTAATCTAATTTTGAGACGTCTCACAACCACGACACCTTTCCGCTCTCACAGCCGCAACATCTTTCCGCTCTCACAACCACGACACCTTTCCGCTCTCACAACCACGACACCTTTCCGCTCTCACAACCACGACACATTTCCGCTCTCACAACCACGACACCTTTCCGCTCTCACAATCACGACACCTTTCCGCTCTCACAACTTGGCCCACCACGCAATCCAAGCTCGCAATGCAGCAGCAGCAGCACCTTCTTTGACCAATCTGACTCCCATCAAAGCACCCCCTCTGCCACTCCGCCACTACAGCGGGCGCCCCCTTCCTCTTATTCCGGATCCCCAGGTGCATCGTGTCTTCCGGGGCGCCAATCTTCTCCACGCCTCTCTCCCTGCTCACCCCTCTCACTCACGCACCTTGCAAGTGGGCAGCGGGCGCCCCCTTCCTCTTATTCCGGATCCCCAGCTGCGCCGTGTCATCCGGCACGCCGATCTTCTCCACCAGCACTCTCAGCGCCGCTTCTGTCGGCAGCCCCGAGGCTCTATACACCCCACCCTTGAACGATATGGACGCGTCGTTGCACAGCACAGCTGCCAGGGTGAGCGAGTGCGTGTTGGGGAAGGTGACCGACCGCCCCCAGTTAAGGATCTCCCCGTCCGCCGGGTTGTAGGAGGTGCCGTCCACTGAGAAGGAGAGGAACGTGGAGGGGAGGGTGCCGGGGAGGACCAGGGCGGATACAGCCATCTGGGGTTTAGGAGGGGGGAAGGCAGAGGCGAGAGAGCATTTAAGGCGTGCATCGTTGCACATGACAGCTGCCCGGGGGAGGGGAGGGTGCCGGGGGGACTACTAGGGCTGACACAGACACCTGGGGGCCGGAGGGGTCAAAGGGATGGGGGTTTAGAGGGGGGATTCAGAGGCAAAAGATTTACGGTTTTGGGGGTTCTTTGGGCGTATACGATTGAGCTCAGATGCGGTGAACTGAAACGTCTGGTCATCCTCGTTATCAGCCTCACCTGGTTGGTGGTAAGAGTGCCTGTCTTATCGGAGCAGATAACAGTGGTGCACCCAAGCGTCTCCACGGACGGCAGCTTCCTCACAATCGCATTCTTCTGCGCCATCTTCCTCGTGCCCAGCGCCAGACACGTGGTGATCACTGCAGGTAAACCCTCGGGAATCGCGGCTACCGCCAGCGCCACAGCGATCTTAAAATAGTAGGTGCACTTCTGGAACGAGAAGGTGAATCTCAGCCCTCCGGTCCACCACGCGTCCGGATCCGGCTTCCAGGAGAGAAAGAACTTGTAGTTGATGAGCCAGACGAGCAGGCAGATGACCCCGATGACTGTGGTGAGGCGCTCCCCAAACTCGTCGAGCTTCTTCTTGAGGGGGGTGTCGTCCTCCTCAGCTGCCGCTGCTGCGATCTGCTGCTGGATCTTGCCTATCTCCGTGCTCATGCCCGTGGCTATCACCAGGTTGTGGCTGGAGCCGTTGACCACTGTGGTGCCAGCGAACACCATGCTCTCCTTGGACTGGAAGGATGGGGAGGGGCAGTGGGAGGGTAGTGGGAAACCGTCTTAGGATATTCAGGCAAAGGGAAACCGGGATATTCAGGCTGGAGCCGCTGACCACTGTGGTGCCCACAAACACCATGTTCTCCTTGGACTGGACGGATGGGGAGGGGCAGAGGGGGGATAGTGGAAAAGAGCATCCGGAAAAGAGCATCAGGAAAAGAGCATCAGGAAACGAGCATCCGGAAAAGAGCATCCGGAAAAGAGCATCAGGAAAAGAGCACAGAGCACACGGGATATTCAGGCTGGACTTGTTGACCACTGTGGTGTCGGCAAACACTATGCTCTCCTTAGACTGCATGGTTGGGGAGCAGGTGGGGATAGTGGAAAGGCGTGTCAAAAGAGGCGAAAGGGAGATTGGGGCAGGACTCGTTGACCACTGTGGTGCCCGCGAACACCATGCTCTCCTTGGACTGGAAGGATGGGGAGGAGCAGCACGGAGATGCGTACAGTATGAGTGTGAGTCTTTGGAAGAGAGGGCGGCAAGGAGGTGCTCACACAAGCGGATTTGAAATGGAAACGTGGCACCACTGTGGTACAGTGAACACCATGTCCTTCCCCCTACCAGGGTCACTCGCTCTAAACCTCACAGTCCTTCTGTCAGTGTGCCGACTAAACTGACCCCTTGACCTAGTGAGTGGCCCCATGGCCGAGCCACGTAACCCCTTGATCGAGCTCATGACCCCTTGGCCGAGACCCCTCCCCTTAACCACACTCCTCCACCTGCAGCTCGCAGTCTTGCTGCTGAACCGCATGCGCGGACCTCTGCACGTCTTCAGCAATTCAGCAAGAACTTTCGGCTCACAGTCTGCTAAGTCAACTCACGCGGCCTTGAAAACATCTCCCTCACCTGCAGCTCGCAGTCGTGCTGCTGAACGTCATGCGCGCACCTCTGCACGTTCTGAAGCATTTCAGCACTTTTCCTTCCCCACACCATCAAACCGCATCTTTCAAGCCCAACCGCATCTTTCAGCATTCAGAGACAAACCAAGCCCATTCTTTCCCCCTCCCCCTCACCTGCAGCTCGCAGTCCTGCTGCTGAACCTCATGCGCGGACTTCTGCACGGCCATGCTCTCCCCTGTCAGCGACGCCTGCTCCACTCTCAGCGTGGAAGTGAGGAGCCTTATAACGCGCATGTCGGCGGGCACCTTGTCCCCCACGCGCAGCTCCACTATGTCGCCCGGCACCAGCTCCCGCGCCGGCAGGTCGTCTATGTGCTGCCCCGCCCGCACCACCTTGGCCGTCTCGGACTGGGGGGGAGGGGCCAAGGGGGGGGGGTGGGGGGCGGGCGGGAAGGATGAGAAGGATGGGTAAGGAAGGGAGGCGGGAAAGGCTGATTCAAGCGCTGGCAGGTCGTCCATGTGCTGCCCCGCCCGCCCTCACCACCTTGGCTGTCTCGGACTGAGGGAGCGGCAGGGGAGGGATGGAGGAAGGGAGAGGATGGTTGGGGAAGAGAAGCGGGGAAAGGCGTCACGTGCTGGCATGTGCTGCCCCGCCCGCCCCACCTTGGCGGTCTCGGACTGAGGGAGAGGAGCCAGAGGGAGAGAAGGGATGAACGGGATGGGTAGGATGGCTGGAAAAGGGAAGCGGGAAAATGGCAAGTCACGTGCTGGCAGGTCGTTTATGTGCTGGCAGGTCGTTTATGTGCTGGGTGAGAACGACAAATGATGGAGGGGACGAGGGACACTCTAAAACCCCAAACCTGACGACAGTGGGTTGATAATATGTGGGCTGCTTGCACCGTCTAGGCTTTCAAGGTCTATGGCAGCTGTGCTGGCGGTGAAGCGGCAGGGCTGTTGGTGAAGCGGCACGGCTAATCGTGAAGCGGCCATATAATCGCGGGGTGTTCTGTTAAACGCGCCAGTATGTTTCTGTCGCACGCTGCTACCGGCCTACCAGCATGCCGCTACGGCCTACCTGCATGTCTTTAAGCGCCTCTAGAGCGTGCTCTGCGTTGCTCTCCTGCCACACGCCCACGCAGGCGTTGAGAATGAGGATGAGCAGAATGACCAGCGGCTCCACGTACGCCGTGATGCCGCCATCCTCCTGATGGTGGGGGGGAAAAAGGGGCGGAGGCAGGGAAGAAGGCAGGAGAAGGGGGAACGGGAGGAAGAAGACAAGAGGTTTGAACGGGGAAGAATTACCGCCGAAATGAATACAGGAGAGGACGCCAAATAAGGCCATGATTTACCGGACAGTGCACAGTCAAGTAACGGACGAGTTCTCTCTCGAGAGAGGAGAGGGGACCCGCAAACAGCGAAGTCTATCTGAGCGCAATCAGAATCAGAGCCACACTGACGCAAACGACACGTCCGATCCAATCAGTTGGCAACTTTTCTGGTCCGAGAAACTTCCAGGAACATACTCGATTCACGAGGCTGCTCGTCCGCGTAAGCAACGCGATCGGACTTCCTCGAAACAGGCGGATACCGAGACGACGCAGAAGACTATCCGCTCACCTGCACCTCCACGTAAGCACGGAGAACAAAACGTCTCGAGACGGGGGAACTTCGAGACGAGTCGACATGCGATTCGCTCACCTGCTCGTCCACGTAAGCGAGGACGAACGACACGGCAGCAGCGGCGAGGAGGATTTTGACGAGCGTGTCGTCGAACTGATCGAGCACCAGCTTCCAGAACGGCGTCCCCGGCTCCTTCTCCAGCTCGTTGAACCCGAACCGGCTGCGCCGCCACGCCACGTCCTGCGGGTCCAGGCCGTTGACGGGATCCACCTGGAACTTGTCGAGACATTCCGACACGGACTGCGACCACGCTGGGAACGTGCTGTCCGGTATGGATCCCAAGTTGGACGACATCGCTAGAGAGCAGGAAAGAGAACGATCAGTTTAGTCAATCGGCCGTGAAGACGCGATCGCACATACGCAGACAGCAGTCTGGCCGACGCACTACCCAGGAATTCAAGCTTTTGGACAGCGGCCTCTGCCGTCCCTCGCGTACTGTGGCTGGTGATCTGCCTTCTGTTCCACGCAGCTCGCTTGTTCAGAATTACATCCTGGTTTGAGCAACTTTGAGATCAGAAAGAGCCTTGAGATTTGACCCAAGGATTCGGAATCAGCAACAGGCGAGGTGGAAGGCTGACAATCAGATCGAAGGAAGGCAGGTGCGAGGAAAGAGCTCCTGCCCTAGCCGCAACGGGGTGTCTGGAAGATGTTGCAAGGATATGGACGGCCTAGATTTGCTGAAGCAATCATGAAGCAACAAGATCTGAGGTCACCCTCGTCGCGTACCCACAATAGCTGCTTCAGTGTAACAACGGCATGAGGCCAATGCACTTCTTCACTCCCATCTCATCATGTATGCCCTGAAGCAAATGCTTATGAGCTTCAAAGTCATGAATTTCGTCTAAATACATCCATTTATAACTGAGTTGCCTACTAAAGGCGCCCATTTTCAGTGCAATGAATGCCTGGTGCCACTCAGCATGCATACACCCAGATCCTTCTTTTAGATATATATGCTCTCGCCAAGAAAGATCAACTCATATATATTTGTTGTTATAGGCTAGATAGGTGTTCAAGTTAAAGAATGTCTAGAACAAGGCATACAAGGGAATATAACCTAACGGGTTGTACTCCTTAAGGCACAATCCTATATAGTCTACAGAAAAATACAGCATATGTTTGAAACACCCCCTAGACTAGATAGGGGCAATGCCTGATGAGAGAGAAACAGCTCAGGGTGGAACTACTAGTCCAGCCTCTGAGGCAGGGGTCTAAAGACCAGTCACACAAGTACAGACAAGGCACGAGCAAGACCAGGGTGGCACTACTAGTCCAACCACTGGAAAGAGGCCACAAGGCCAGTCAGGGTAATATATATAAAGGTCTGTACACAATCAAGGTCCTAGCAAGTGAGATGCTGGCGACGCTGCTGTAGCTCGCGCACGTGGAAGTACCGCAGCTGGATGTGCTTCGCTCTGCCCTCAAGTCGTGGCTCCTGACACAGGAGGATCATGGCCCTGTTGTCAGCGTACAGAACCGTGGCAGAACTAGGCCGCTCATCCAAGTCGGTGAGCAAGAAGGTCAGCCAGCAGAGCTCCTGTGCCGCCATGGCACCGGCGTAGATCTCAGCCTCACAGCTAGACTGGGCAAGAGACGACGAACAGGTGGACCTCCACAAGATGGCACTTGAACAAAGGCTAAAGCAGTAGCCCTGTGAGGACCTGACAGTCTCGGCGTCGTCTGCCCAAGAAGTGTCTGTGTGCTCGGTAAGAACCACTGGTCTCCGTCCTCCTAGCACTAGCCCCATGCCTGATGTACTTGCTAGATATCGCCAAACCCTCTTAGCTGCCGACTTGTGCTGTGGTCGGTGTCTGACTGGGGCCACAAAGCGAGCCAGGATGCTGAGAGGGTATGCGAGATCTGGACGAGTGCAAGTCATCAGGTACATGAGGCAACCCACCAGCTCTGTGTAGGTACCACTAGGCTCTACAGCCTCCTCAAGGACTGGGGCAGAGAGTGTCTGTGATCTACTGACAAAGGGGTGGGCTGTGCGGAAGAGAACTGAAGGCCGAACCTCTGAAGGACCTGGCGCATCAAGTGTGACTGTGTGAGAGTGATGGTGTGCATTGCTCTGTCCCTGGACATCTGCAAGCCAAGGTAGCGGTGCAGCTCTCCTAGGTTAGTGCAGCTGTATCTCCTCAGCAGCTCGGCCTTCACGGCGGCCAGTGTGTCTCTGTCTGTAGTAGCAAAGACCCGATCGTCTACATAGGCAAAGATGTAGAACGGAGTCTGGCCGGAATGGACAAAGAGCGAGGGGTCTGCAGACGAAGGGAAGAACTGCAAGTCAGCAAGTGCAGCACGCAGCATGTCGTGCCACTCACGGGGCGCCTGTCGCAAGCCGTAGACGGGGCGGCGGAGGAGCCACTCGGTACCAAGGGGAAAGGTACCGGAGAAGCCCTGGGGGCGGCGCAGGTAGACCTGCTCGTGTAGACTGCCCTGGAGGAAACTTGTGGAGCTGTCGAGGGAGTGCAACTCGTAGTCACGCTGTGCTACTACGCGTAGCACTGCCCGAAGAGTAGTCATCTTCGGGGTCGAGGCGAAGGTCTGAAAGAAGTCCACCCCCTCACGCTGACTGAAGTCGCGAGCAACGTAGCGCGCCTTGAAGTCAGGCGGCTCTCTAGGAGAGCGCTTCACCTTGAAGAGCCATCGGCCATCGACTGCGTTCACCCCAAGTGGGGGAACTACGTCGACAAAGGTACCGGTGGATATCCAAGATGCCATCTCTTGCTCCATGGCAGCTATTCATTGAGAGGCCAAGGGTCCCAAGGTGGCCTCAGCATAGGTGCGAGGGGTCGGGATGTTAAGGGCGTCTGGGTCACCCTCAGGGACTAGCAGCATGGAACAGAGATGGGGTGCGGCCTCAGACAGGAAAGCAAGCTCGTACTGCCTGTCCTCTAGGACGTCACTGCCAAGGGCAGCAGCACCCCCGACGGACGGAGGACGGGCTAGGTCAGAGACCAGAGCTGTGGCATAGTCAAGACAGGAAAGCGAGCTCGTAGTGCCTGTCCTCTAGGACGTCACTACCAAGGGCAGCCATACCCCCGAAGGACGGAGGGTAGGCAGGGTCAGAGACCAGAGCGGTGGCGTAGTCCAGGCGACGGGTAGAGGCGAAGTCAGTGACAGCAGCGACAAGAGCCGACAGACTCGAGACAGGAATGGACGGGTCGGTAACGAGAGAGGCAAGGACACGAGGAACAAGGGGACATGCAGCACGGAGGAAGTCCGAGAACGGGGGCGGAGCCACAGCAAGCGACGACGGAGGAGGAGACAGGAGGAGCGGAGGAGCACGAGACGCGTGGGAGAGAAGGAACATAGGGTGAGACCGCTGAACAGGGGAGGTAGGATGAGCACGAGACGGACGACGAGACCAGACGTTAGACAAAGGAGTCGGGTCAGGAGAGAGGGGAGGAGACACAGGAGGAGAACGGGGAGGGAAAAGAGTCAGAGAGGAGTCCGGGGGAGGAAACACTGGGCCGTAGACCGGCAGAGGAGGAGGCGGCAACGACGGAGGAGGCACCGGCACGCGGAAAGGGGAAGGAAGACCGAAGAGGCGAAGAGCGGACACCGGCGGCGACAACTGCGACTGCTGGCCGACTCCAATACCAGAATCTCCAGCGACAACACGGCTCCCTCCGAGAAGCCCCACGCCAGCACCCCTAGAGCCCGCTCTAGAACCAGCTCTAGCCCGCTCCCCAGCACCCCCAAAATGCACGAACCCAAGCGGCGGTGACGACAGCGGCTGCGGCTGCGGCGGCTGCGGCGGAGGCGGCTGCAGCGGCGACAGGGGAGGCGAGATCGGGGCAAGGACACGCGGGGGAAGAGACTCCGCCGAGCCGCGAGATTTAGCGGACTCCTCAGCAGGGACAACCGTTTGCTATTTGCTATGCCATTCACCAGCTTAACTTGTGGCCGCACTCCCAGCGGCCGCAAGTTTCGCCGACCCTTCTCTGGACCGGGTTCCCTGGTGACGCATCTGCGTTCCACGTCTGGGGCTGCCTTGCTCACGTTCATGCCTCTGGCATGGACAAGCCTCTGGCCTACACGTTTCCCTCTGCCTTCCTTGGTTTCCCACTTGACACGTCTGACTGGCACTTCTACCACCCGCCTTCTCACCGCTTCTTGCACTTGCGTGACGTAACTTTTGACGAGTCTGTTTCCTTCTACCACTGCTTTCCCCATCGAGGTCTCCTGGTTTCCCCGTCCCTGTTTCTAGTTCCCACTCTCCAGATAGCCCCTTCCCCTCCCCGTCATGCCCCGTCTGGTGTGTCGCACGTCACTCCCCTCTAGTCGCTTATCCTGGTTGAGGAGTCGGCTGACTCCGGGGGCTCTGCGGTATCAGTTTCACCACCTGTCTCCGCCCCGGTGTCCCCTCCTCCCCTGTCGTCGCTGCCTGTCTCCGCCCTGGTGTCCCGTCCTCCGCCATAGCAGCAGCAGCAGCAGCCGTTGTCGTCGCCGCATCCGCAGCAGCCGACACGGTTCGCGAGTTCTGGGGGTGCTGGTTCTGGGGGTGCTAGTCCTCGGGTTACTGTCGTGGCTTGCCCGGCGGTCTCGAAGGTGGCACCGGTGCTGGAGAGGGTTCTCGTTCTGAGGGTGTTGGAGTTGAGTGTCCCGGAGGTAGCCGTGGTGCAGCTGGAGGTTCTGGTGTCGTCGTGGAGCAGCAACACAGGCAGCCGTAGTCGCCGTCGGTCTCCGCCCTTTGCCTCCTCGGTCTTCCCTCCCCGGACCCCCCGCATGCTCCCCCCACGCCGCCTCCCCTGCCTGTCCACGGCCCTGTCTTTCCTCTGCCGGACTCGTCTCCGGCTCGTCTTCCCTCTCGATCTCCTCCTGTGTAGCCTCCCCTATCTCCTGACCCGACGCTCCCGTCTCACGTCTGGTCTCGCCGTCCCTCCCGTGCTCGTCTTGTCTCTCCTGTTCAGCGCTCCCACCCTATGTTGCTTCGGTCCTGCGCGTCTCGTCCTCCCCTCCCCCCATCGCCTTCTCTGTCCTCACTTGTTGTTGCTCCGCCTCCTCTGTCTGACTATCTTTGTGCTGCTAGTTTTCTTGTTCCTCGGGTCCTTTCCTCCCTCGTTATTGACCCGTCCATTCCTGTCTCGAGTCTTGACGCTCTTGTCGCTGCCGTCGCTGTCTTCGCCTCTACTCGCTGCCTTGACTACGCCACCGCTCTGGTCTCTGACCCTGCCCGTCCTTCGTCCGTTAGGGGTGCTCCTCCCCTTGGCAGTGACGTCCAAGAGGACTGGCAGTACGAGTTTGCTTTCCTGTCCGAGGCCGCGCCTCATCCCTGCTCCATGCAGCTAGTTCCTGAGGGGGACCCAGATGCCTTGGGCATCCCGACCCCTCGCACTTACGCTGAGGCTTCCTCGGGACTCTGGGCGTCTCAGTAGATAGCAGCCATGGATCAGGAGATGGTATCTTAGAGATCCATTGGCACCTACGTCGACGCACTTTCCCCGCCTGGGATGAACGTAGTCGATGGCCGGTGGCTCTTCAAGGTGAAGCGGCCTCCCAGAGAACCGCCGGTGTTCAAGGCGTGCTACGTCACTAGAGACTTCAGTCAGCGCGAGGGTGTGGATTTCTTCCAGACCTTCGCCCCGACCCCAAAGATGTCTACTCTTCGAGAGCTGCTACACGTAGCAGCACAACGTGACTATAAGCGGCACTCTCTCGACTTCTCCACAACGTTTCTTTAGGGCAGTCTCCACGAGCAGGTCTACCTACGTCACCTGCCAGGCTTCACTAGCACCTTCGCCTCGAGGACCCAATGGCTCCTCCGCTGACCGGTTTACAGCCTGCGGCAGGCGCCTCACAAGTGGCACGACATGTTGCGTGCAATTTTAGCTAATTTGCGGCTCTTCCCATCGTCTGCCGACCCTTCGCTCTTCGTTCGTGCTGGCCAGACCCCGTTCTACCTGTTGGTCTACGTAGATCACTTGGTCTTTGCTACTGCAGATAGAGACGCACTGGCCTCCGTGAAGGCTTAGCTGCTAGGGAGACACTCCTGCAATGACCTGAGAGAGCTACACCGCTACCTTGGCTTGCAGATCTCCAGGGACAGAGCAGCGCGCACCATCACTCTGACTCAGTCACACTTGGTGCGTCAGGTCCTTCATAGGTTCAACCTTCAGTTCTCCTTTGCAAAGCCCACACCTCTGCCGGTAGATCACAGACTCTCTGCTCCAGTCTTTGAGGAGTCTGCAGAGCCTAGGGGTTGTTACGTAGAGCTGGTTGGTTGCCTCATGTACCTGATGACTTGCACTCGTCCAGCTCTTGTATACCCTCTCAGCATCCTGGCTCGCTTTGTGGCCACAGGAAGACACCGATCGCAGCACTGGTTGGCCGCTAAGAGGGTTTTGCGTTATCTACCAAGTACATCGGGCATGGGTTACTGTTAGGAGGACACATGCCAGTGGTCCTTACTGGGCACACAGACGCTTCTTGGGCAGACAACGCTGCGACGCTCAGATCCTCCCAGGGCTACTGCTTTAGCCTTGGTGCACGAGCTATCTCGTGGCAGTCCACTCGTTTGTCGTCCGTTGCCCATTCTAGCAGTGAGGCTGAGATCTACGCCGGTGCCATCGCAGCACAGGAGCTCCGCTGGCTGACGTTCTTGCTCACAGACTTAGGTGAGCGGCCTAGCTTTGCCCTGGTCGTGTATGCTGACAACAGGGCCATGATCCTCCTATGTAAGGAGCCTCGAATGGAGGGCAGAGCAAAACACATCCAGCTGCAGTACTTCGTCCTACGCGAGCTGCAGCAGCTCCGCCAGGCCCGCGTAGTACACTTTGTTATAAAGTCACCAGTCCTAACCATTAGGACAAGAGGGGATGTCATCAGGAGGGTTAGGCTCCATATATCCACCTTCCCCAATGAAAGCCTCCCCAGTACCCTCCCTAGAGATAGAGAGAGGATCAACAGGGCTATCCCAGTTCTACGACACACTTGGTTTCGGTGCCAACACAGCTGATATCTTTACGAAGGCGCTTGCGCTCAGCGACACTGGTTACAACTTGGTCTAGTTCCTGTAGCTTCTCCCTGTCTAGGACCTTGATCGTGTACTACTTTTATATTATCTTGACTGGCCTTGTGGCCCTTTTCCCACGGGATGGACTACTAGTACCGCCATGGATTGCTCTTGTTTAGTTGGTACTCTTGTTAGAACTAGCTAGGTAGCTAGAGAAGCCATGGAATGGTGTGAGGTTTTAGGCTAGGGAAAAATATCGAGAGAGAAGAGAACTTTGAAAAGAAGAGAGAGGGATACAAGAAGGGGGGTTGTATCCTCTACAGTAGGATCCAATAACACCTACCAAGCCTACCATTATATATACAGTGGCGGAAACAATTGTCCACATGTTTAGCATATTTTTACATTTTGACGAGCTGTACGCTATAAACATTAAGCCTTAATTCATGGTGGCCATACACGTAGAGAGGAGCAGTTAGAGCACTCACTCAAATCTCCTAAAACCAGAGTAGTATATTTCATGGTCCTTCAAGATGACAACATTTAATAACAGCACATCCGGACAATTTGTACTGGGGACAGGCAGCAAACTAGTTACTAGCAAAACTAGTACCTAGTCAACGGACACTTGGCCTTGATCACCACCTACACCCTCCTAGGCATGTTATCTACGAGGTTAGTGCAAATCTTTACATGGATCTTCTCGCACTCTTCCTGGACCCACGCTTTTGCATAAGGGGGTGAGCACAAGGAAAATCACGAAGTATTTGAACGTATGCAAGAGTACTGGGCACGATTTCATGTTGAATGTTATCTCTAAGACTAGCCATGCTGAGGTGTTGCCAAAGATGCCATTAGTCGATTGGTCTCGTCTTATCATGGATCGTCTTCATCGCACCGTTGTAGGTAAAAATTACGAGCAGAGTGGCGAAAAATTGCGTATCTGCCACGAAACTTAGGGTAACATAGCACGGTTGACAGTGCATCCTTGCACTATTAGAATCACGCTAGGATCCATAGGTCTCTGAGCGGTGCAGCAGTCTAAGTAGTCGTGACTGGTGGGGAAAAATATCCGGGTTCAGGTCTGGTGAGGAAGAGGGTCACTCCAGTGCTATAAACGCATGCTCTCCAAGCCATTCCAAGCCAAGGCGGGACACATGGCTTAGAATGGCTTAGAGAACACGAGTATGTTACGCTGGAGTGACCCTTTTCCTCACCAGATCTCAACCCGGATATTTTTCCCAACCAGTCACGACTACTTCGACTGCTGCACCGCTCAGAGACATACGGATCCTAGCGTGATTCTAATAGTGCAAGGATGCACTGTCAACCGTGCTATGTTACCCTAAGTTTCGTGGCAGATACGCAATTTTTCGCCACTCTGCTCGTAATTTTTACCTACAACGGTGCGATGAAGACGATCCATGATAAGACGAGACCAATCGACTAATGGCATCTTTGGCAACACCTCGGCATGGCTAGTCTTAGAGATAACATTCAACATGAAATCGTGCACTGTACTCTTGCATACGTTCAAATACTTCGCGATTTTCCTAGTGCTCACCCCCTTATGCAAAAGCGTGGGTCCAGGAAGAGTGCGAGAAGATCCCTGTAAAGGTTTGCACTAACCTCGTAGATAACATGCCTAGGAGGGTGTAGGTGGTGATTAAGGCCAAGTGTCGGTTGACTAGGTACTAGTTTTGCTAGTAACTAGTTTGCTGCCTGTCCTCGGTACAAATTGTCCAGATGTGCTGTTATTAAATGTTGTCATCTTGAAGGACCATGAAATATACTACTCTGGTTTTAGGAGATTTGAGTGAGTGCTCTAACTGCTCCTCTCTACGTGTATGACCACTATGAATTAAGGCTTAATGTTTATAGCGTACATCTCGTCAAAATGTAAAAATATGCTAAAAATGTGGACAATTGTTTCCGCCACTGTATGAAATATATAATTTAACACACCCCCTAGGCTTGGTAGCTGAAAGCCCACCACACACACAACACACTAAGTCACACACCTCCTAAGCCTAGCACCCCCATACTCAACAGCGGCGGCGGCTACTCCAGCAGGGTCAGCCCCTCGGCGCGTGAGGCGGTGACGTTGACAGCGAGGGCAGCGGCTGCAACGGTGTCAACGGCGGCAGCATCGACAGCGGCGGCGGCGGTGGCGGCGGCTTCGACGACAGCTGCCGGCGGCGGCGGAGCTCGCAGCATTCGGCGGCGGAGCTCGCAGCACTCGGCGGTGTGGCTAGGCTCCGCGACGGTGGGACGGCCGTCGCGAGTCAGCCGTCGGCTGCGGCGAGGAAGAGGGGACGCAGGGGAAGGGGGCCGTCGCCCACCCGGCCGCGTCGCCTAGCCTGCCCCGTCCCTCAGCCGGCCCCGTCGTCTAGCCGGCCGCGTCGCCTAGCCGGAATGCACCACACCGCACTGCACACCACTGCTTCCCGCCACACTCTATCGCTCAGTATGGCCCACTACCGCCTTTTTGCTGCTGCAGCGACCATGATGGCGGACTCGGTGTTTCGCTTTGACGCGGAGGGTCAGCCGGTTGAGTTCGACACGCGGCTCCTCGACCTCCGCCGTCACCTCGCTGGTCAGCGGCAGGACGGCCACTCCTTGGCTGTCCACATCGACGGTACGCTCCCATGCCTTGACCCCCCTGCTGCTCTACCCGCTGACCCCACGTCTGCTGACCATGAGTACGCTGCCGCTGCTGCCCTTGCTCGTACTGTCTGGTTGTCGCATAATGCTGTCGCACAGCTCGCGATTAGTCATGCCCTCCTCCTGTCTGAGCGCCCCCACTTTAGGTCAGTCAGGACTGCGCAGGAGTTCCTAGAGGCTATTGTCGCGAGCTATTCCACCCCGCCCTCGGCCTCCGTCGGTCGCCTGATCCTGCCCATGCTTTTTCCTGATCTCGCGTCTTTCTCTACTGTCGCTGATCTGGCCGCCCACTTGCGCACGCTAGACGCGACCTGGCGCGCTGCCTGCACAGAGGCCCAACTTCGTGTGTTTCAGCCTCCCATCTACTCTACCCTCTACCTGCTTGCCACCCGCCTCCCTGACCGCCTTGCTACCGCCCGCTATCACTTTCTTAGTCTCCACCCCGCTAACCTCACCCTCACTGACTTTGACGACACCCTGTCTGCCATAGAGACTCGTCAACGCTCTATCGCCCAGTCTAGCGGTACTGTGCCAGTCACCATCTTTCAGGGCTGTGCTCCCGCTGAGTGCACTTACTCTGACGGTTCTGCTGCTGTCACTGAGACAGCCCCTGCTGCGGAGACAGTCGCCGCGGCTGCCGCTGCGCAGTTTCGTCCGGGTAAGGCTCCTCAAGGCTGGGCGCGGCGGAGGTAGCGGAGGAGGAGGTGGAGGCGGTGATGGAGGTGGTTTGCCCGCTGGTAGTACCAACGAGGGGGCTGGGGCTGGTGCCTCGGAGCAGCAGCCCCAGCAGCAGTAGCAGCAGGTGCCGCAACTGGACCAGGAGCAGCCGCAGCAGTAGCAACAGCAGCGGCGGATTAGCCGTCTCCTGCCCGGGTGGCCTGGCGCTGGTAGTGGAAGTGGTCGCAGTGGTCGTGCGCGCAGCGTGACGTTGGGTGGTGGAACGAGTGAAGGGCGCTGCCAGTACCAGCTCCAAACCGGTCCTCGCTGCGGCCTTGTGTGCGGTAAGATTGGCCATACCCCAACTCGTTGTTTCAGTCGCCTAGGCGACCTGTTTCGTCTCCGCTTCGGCCCAGCGCCAGACCTCCCCGACTGGCTCAGTCAGCTCCACCGTGGTGTTAGGATCTTTGATACGGACATGGACAAGATTAGCTCTGCTTTGTATGTGCTGTATGTCGATGACTCTAGTGTGACTGGTTCCTACTACCCCTTCACGCTCCCCTACTGCGTTAGGCGTAGGATCCCCTGTTTTGTTTAGCCTTGGCTCCAGCCTTGCTCCTCCAACCCCTACTGCCACTGCCGCGCTCTCCTTCATCCTGGACTCCGGTGCTTCCCGGTGTTTCTTTCGGGACTCCACTACACTTACGCCGCTTGCCACTCCCGCTGCAGTTGCCCTTGCAGACCCTTCCTCCGGTCCTGTAGTCACCCGTAGCTCCACCACCCTTCCCTGTTCGGCGGTTCCTTCGGGCTCCCTTACAGGCCTGCACATCCTCTCGTTCTCTAGGAACCTAGTTGGTGTCGGCTGCCTCCAAGACTTTGGCGTCACCACTACGTTCCCTGGTCATGAGCGGTATGCTGTCTGTACCGAGGCCGCCACTTGTGCTCCCCTCACCACGTTCCCACGGGACCTGGTGTCTGGCCTGTTCACACTGGACACCGCGTCCCCCCCGGTTCGGACGTCTCCCCAGGTGTTTGCGTCTACCCAGGTTGCTGCGACCTGCTTGTGTCGGTCGCTTACTCACCCGACGCTTCTGTGGCACCACCGTCTATATCACACTGCCCTCACACGTCTTTGTCACATGTCTCAACACGGTCTTGTCTTAGGTCTCCCTGAGTCGTTCCTCGTGCTACCCTCCTCACCAGCGCTGCCATGCACGCCCTGTGTTGAGGGCCGGCTTCGCCGTGCCCCTCACTCCTCCTCATTCCCCCCCACCGCCGCACCGCTGCGGACCCTGCACATGGACGTCTGGGGCCCCGCCCCCATCTATGGGCCACGTCGAGAGCGCTACTTCCTAGTGCTTGTCGACGACTACACGCGCTACACCACGGTGTTTCCCCTGGAGCGGAAGGCCGACGTGCCTGACGTTCTTATCCTATGGCTTGTCTCTGCGCGTCTTCACCGAGGTCTCCCTGTGTTGCGTCTTCACTCCGACCGTGGTGGCGAGTTCGCCTCTGGCTGCCTTGGTCGCTTCTGTCGTGCGGAGGGCATCACCCAGACGTTCACCCTGCTGGACTCCCTGCAGCAGAATGGGGTGGCTGAGCGACGCATCGGTTTGGTCATGGGGGTGGCTCGTACCTCCATTATCCATGCCGGTGCACCCCATTCTCTGTGGCCGTTCGTTGTTCGCTACGCTGCTCACCAGCTTAACCTGTGGCCGCACCCTCTGCAGCCGTAGGTTTCGCCGACCCTCCTCTGGACCGGGTCCCCTTGTGACGCGTCTGCATTCCACATATGGGGATGCCTTGCTCACGTCCATGCCTCTAGCATGGACAAGCTTACTGCCCGCACCGTCCCCTGTGTCTTCCCAGGATTCCCCCTCGACTCGTCTGACTAGCACTTTTACCACCCACCGTCTCATTGCTTCTTGGATTCCTGCAACGCCACCTTTGACGAGTCCGTCTCCTTTTACCACCGCTTTCCCCACCGTGGTCCTCCGGTCACCCCCCCCTGTTCCTGGTTCCCCCTCCCCCGGTTGCCCCGCCCCCCCCCCCCTCCCCTCCCCACCCCGTCTGGTGTGTCTCACGTCACACCTCTCCCGTCGGGTGTCCTTGCCGAGGAGTCTTCTGACTGTTGCGGCTCAGCGGAGTCCCTCCCCCTGCCCCTCCCCGCCCCGGTCTCTTCTTCCCCGTCGCCGCCGTTGCTGTCACCGCCGCAGCCGCCTCCGCCGCTGCCGTCGCCGCCGTGGCTGCAGCCGCTGTCCTCACCGCCGCTGGAGTTCGTGCGTTCTGGGGGTGCTGGGGAGTGTGCTGGAGCGGGTACTGGAGCGGGTTCCCGTTCTTGGGGTGCTGGCATGGAGCTTCTCGGAGGGAGCCGTGCTATCGCTGGAGGTTCTGGTGTTGGAGTCGGGCAGCAGTCGTCGCAGTCGCTCCTGGTGTCCGCTCTTCGCCTCTTCGGTCTTCCTTCCCCTTTCCGCGTGCCAGTGCCTCCTCCGTCGTCGCCGCCTCCTCCTCTGCCGGTCTACGGCCCAGTGTTTCCTCCCCCGGACTCCTCTCTGGCTCTTTTCCCTCCCCGTTCTCCTCCTGTGTCTCCTCCCCTCTCTCCTGACCCGACTCCTTTGTCTAACGTCTGGTCTCGTCATCCGTCTCGTGCTCGTCCTACCTCCCCTGTTCAGCGGTCTCACCCTATGTTGCTTCTCTCCCACGCGTCTCGTGCTCCTTCGCTCCTCCCGTCTCCTCCTCCGTCGTCGCTTGCTGTGGCTCCGCCCCCGTTCTCGGACTTCCTCCGTGCTGCATGTCCCCTTGTTCCTCGTGTCCTTGCCTCTCTCGTTACCGACCCGTCCATTCCTGTCTCGAGTCTGTCGGCTCTTGTCGCTGCTGTCACTGACTTCGCCTCTACCCGCCGCCTGGACTACGCCACCGCTCTGGTCTCTGACCCTGCCTACCCTCCGTCCTTCGGGGGTATGGCTGCCCTTGGCAGTGACGTCCTAGAGGACAGGCACTACGAGCTCGCTTTCTTGTCTGAGGCCGCACCCCATCTCTGTTCCATGCTGCTAGTCCCTGAGGGTGACCCAGACGCCCTTGACATCCCGACCCCTCGCACCTACGCTGAGGCCACCTTGGGACCCTTGGCCTCTCAATGAATAGCTGCCATGGAGCAGGAGATGGCATCTTGGAGATCCACCGGTACCTTCGTCGACGCAGTTCCCCCACCTGGGGTGAATGTAGTCGATGGCCGATGGCTCTTCAAGGTGAAGCGCTCTCCTAGAGAGCCACCTGACTTCAAGGCGCGCTACGTTGCTCGAGACTTCAATCAGCGTGAGGGGGTGGACTTTTTTCAGACCTTCGCCTCGACCCCGAAGATGACTACTCTTCGGGCACTGCTATGCGTAGTAGCACAGCGTGACTACGAGCTGCACTCCCTCGACAGCTCCACAAGTTTCCTCCAGGGCAGTCTACACGAGCAGGTCTACCTGCGCCGCCCCCAGGGCTTCTCCAGTACCTTTCCCCTTGGTACCGAGTGGCTCCTCCGCCGCCCCGTCTACGGCTTGCGACAGGCGCCCCGTGAGTGGCACAACATGCTGCGTGCTGCACTTGCTGACTTGCAGTTCTTCCCTTCGTCTGCAGACCCCTCGCTCTTTGTCCATTCCGACCAGACTCCGTTCTACATCTTTGCCTATGTAGACGATCGGGTCTTTGCTACTACAGACAGAGACGCACTGGCCGCCGTGAAGGCCGAGCTACTGAGGAGATACATCTGCACTAACCTAGGAGAGCTGCACCGCTACCTTGGCTTGCAGATGTCCAGGGACAGAGCAATGCATACCATCACTCTCACACAGTCACACTTGGTGCGCCAGGTCCTTCAGAGGTTCGGCCTTCAGTTCTCTTCCGCACAGCCCACCCCTTTGTCAGTAGATCACAGACACTCTCTGCCCAAGTCCCTGAGAAGGCTGTAGAGCCTAGTGGTACCTACACAGAGTTGGTGGGTTGCCTCATGTACCTGATGACTTGCACTCGTCCAGATCTCGCATACCCTCTCAGCATCCTGGCTCGCTTTGTGGCCCCAGGCAGACACCGACCACAGCACTGGTCGGCAGCTAAGAGGGTTTTGCGTTATCTAGCAAGTACATCGGGCATGGGGCTAGTGTTAGGAGGACGGAGACCAGTGGTCCTTACCGGGCACACAGACGCTTCTTGGGCAGACGACGCCGAGACTGTCAGGTCCTCACAGGGCTACTGCTTTAGCCTTGGTTCAGGTGCCATCTCGCGGAGGTCCACTCGCTCCTCGTCTGTTGCACAGTCTTGCTGTGAGGCTGGGATCTACGCCGATGTCATGACGGCACAGGAGTTCCGCTGGCTGACATTCTTGCTCACAGACTTAGGTTAGTGGCCTAGCTCTGCCCAAGTTCTGTACGCTGACAACAGGGCCATGATCCTCCTGTGTGAGGAGCCTAGACTCGAGGGCAGAGCGAAGCATATCCTACTGCGGTACTTCCTCCTGCGTGAGCTATAGCAGCATCGCCAGGCCCGCGTAGTACACTTGGCCTCCGGTGCCAACACAGCTGATATCTTTACGAAGGCGCTTGCGCCTAAAGATCATCAGCGGCACTGTGTTCATCTAGGTCTTGTTCTTGTAGCCTCTCATTTGCTAGGACCTTGATTGTGTACAGACCTTTATATATATTACCCTGACTGGCCTTGTGGCCTCTTCCTAGTGGCTGGACTAGTAGTGCCACCCTGGTCTTGTTCTTGCCTTGTTTGTACTCGTTTGACTGGTCTTATAGGCCCTTGCCTCAGAGGCTGGACTAGTAGTGCCACCCTGAGCTGCTTGTCTCTTACCAGGCAATGCCCCTATCCAGTCTAGGGGGTGTGTCAAATATATTATTGTATGTTGTTATAGACTACACAGGGTTGTGCCTTAGAGAGTACAACCCACTAGGTTATATTCCCTTGTATGCCATGGTTCTAGTCATTCGTTAACTTTGATAACAACCGCTTAGACAAAATCACCATGTTTGCCTCATTCTAATCATTCATTCTCACGTTATTTTACAGACCCCGAATCCATGTTGTTGGCAGCGTCGCTCTGCGCTCCTGCTGGTGTTGGGAAGTGCAGCCAAGTGGCGATGGGCAGCACAGTAATGCCCTGCACAGACTGGCCTAACACTGACTGGCCTGGCAGAGAATATGTTAATTTTGCTGTAAAATGCAGAGTTTTTGGAGAAAGAAGAGCCAGCTCTATGTCTGATGTTGAGGGGTTGCCAAATGATTGGATTTTTTTATTTCTATGTTTTATGAGGAGATGTTTGGTGTCGATTTAATGACTCTGGTTTGTTGATAAGAGCCCATGGCTTCCAAGGAGAGCCCATGGCTTTCTTTTTTGAATGTATTTTAAGACTGTAACATTTACGTCTGCTGAGGAAACGCTACAGTTTCCAACCATTTCTCTTTGAAACGGGTAAACTCTAGCGAGGGATTTCCAACCATCGCCCCTCCCCACCCCACCTCCCACTGCTTCCCACTTAGCGGCCTTTATCCGTGAGGCATGCAGAATAGTAGTCTCTACCACCTCAGGGCGGGTATCCCAGGTATCACTATCCGCCAGGTAACTGGTGCCACGCTGACTAAAAGCTCGACTATTTATTTCGAAGTTTCCGCTGACGCTTTGTTTCCAGGCTAAGACCTACCCGCGTCGGCCTGTGGTCGCATGGCGTCGCGCAGGTTAAGATCGAGCGAACTGTCGCGAACGCGAGGACGAAGCAGTTACCGCAATTCGTGCGTGACTATCCGGTTCCCCGCATCGCACGTCTCAATCGCCTACTGGGCGAGTTCTAAACAAGCTTCAGGTTATCAGTCCGCTTTCCGCATTCAGTTCTAGTGGCTACATACGCTTTTGCCGCGGACTCGAACGTTCAAACTAGCTCCTCAGTTCGCTTCCCTGCGTCTGAGTGAGCCCGGACAATATTAAGACTGATACGCTTCATGACCAACCTTGAGATTGCCGGCATGGCTGCGTCGTGAGAGCAACCCCCGATCCAGCGAAGCTTTTCCGATGGTGGGTTTACTTTTGGGTAACGTGTGTGTAACATTCTGAGTGTTTCTTGAGTCGACTCGAACCTAGCTGTCAGAGCGCAATACCGTCTGTGGGCAGGAAGCCTCTGTGATTCACGACCCACGGTGTGCGCAGCCTTCTCTCACTCTTCAAGTCAGGTTACTCATAAATAACCTCTCACGGTACCTACATTTCTGACGCCATCTTCGTTCCGCCCTTGGGTTTCCCGTTTTCCCCCGTCAATGTCGGGCTCTTGGTAACGGGAGCTGGCCCTCTTTTCCCCCTCAGAATGGCGCACCATTCTGCGCGCAACGGTTCACTGGGGCTCATACACTTTTCCATCACACCCTCATCCGCACTCCCCCTCACTCCCCCCGCACCTCTCACTCCTTCCGGCGCTCACCTTCGTCCGTCGCTCACCCGGCTCTACGCCCGGCTCTTCGCACACCGATCCCGCAAGCCCTAGTCGCTGAGGCGCAGGGCCATGAGGGCGCGAGTCGCAAAGGCCGGCGCAAAGGTCTCACATCACACCTGACCCTCTTCTCCTCCCGCACCCCCACTTGGCCCGCGTCGCCCTCCCCCCCACCCTGAACGGCAGGCCGACCACGGCGCCAGTCGCCCCATGTCGGCAGGCGGCCGGCCGAAAGCCCCCCCGGAAGGAGGTGTGTCGGAGCTGATGGCGCGCTTCCAGCGCCACAAGCAGGTGGGGGGGGGAGAGCGAGTGGGTGAGGAAAGAATGAGGGGGGTATGGGCCGGGTTGCTCGGGATGTGACCTGTATTCGGAAGGAGGGGAGGGTGTCGGAGCTGATGGCACGCTTCCAGCGGCTCAAGCAGGTGGGGTGCGTGCTGGGGGAGGGTGGGGGCAGGAGAGGCAGACAGAGGGGGCAGTGGGGTGGGGTGGGTGGGGTGAGGCAGCTGGTGCGAGCTTTGCTCGGCAGGAGGGGTGTCAGAGCTGATGGCGCGCTTCCAGAGCACAAGCAGCTGGGGGGGGGGAGATGGGGAGGGGGAGGAGGACGGGGGGAAGATGAAGATGGCGAAAGGGGTGGGGTGGGGGGGGAGCTGGTGTGACGTTTACTCTGAAGGAGGGGGTGTCAGAGCTGATGGCGCGCTTCGCGGGTAGGGAGCAGCAGGGAGAAAGAGGTGGGGGGGAGGAGGGCGAGTGTGCTGGTGCTGGGGGTGCTGGTGCTGGGGGTGCTGGTGTGCCTTGTGCTATTGGCTCGGGCCGGATGGATCTCTACCCCACACGTGCTGTGACCAATCCGTCTCTGTCCCTTCCCTCCACCCTCCCCATCTCCCACATTCCCCCCACCCCCCGCATCCCGCACATTCCCCCCATTCGCTGCGTTCCTCCCTCTTCCAGGCCGCCAAGGACCCCCCAGGTTTGTCCTCGCCTCCTGCCACCATGCGCCCCTCCCCTTCCAGCCCCTCCTCCCTCCCCCTCAGCCGCTCCTCCAGCTGCGCGCTCACCTCCTCGGGGCCCCCAGGGGGGGCTGCAGGGGGGGCAGCCACCCTCCCCTCGTCCCCCTCGTCCTCCTCCTCCGCCTCCTCCACTCCCAAGAGGCGGTCCAAAGCCGCAGCAGCGCTTTCTGCTGCTGGTGCTGGTGGGGGTGGGGAGGGAGGGGCGGAGCAGCTGGCGCTGTCATCCCCATCCACTCCCCAGGTGCGTCGCACGTGCCCTGTTCGGGTGCGCGCTTCCCTGCTGCTGCCTGCCTTGTGGCGGCAGTCTAGCAGAGCGTAGGGAGTCTATTTTTGAGGCGCCAAAAAACCGTTCCGTGCTGCTTGCTGCTGCCTGTTACATGACGCACGTTGCATCATCCGCGTGCTGTGTTGTGGTGGCAGAGCGTAGGGAAGGAGGAGCGCAGCCACAAGTCAAGTGGGAAGAAAAGCAGGGAGCACAAGGAAGGGAAGGAGCATAAGGAGGGGAGGGAGCATAAGGAGGGGAGGGAAGGGAAAGAGCACAAAGAGGGGAAGGAGGGCAGAGAGGGGAAGGAGGGCAGAGAGGGGAAGGAGGGCAGAGAGGGGAAGGAGGGCAGAGAGGGGAAGGAGAGCAGAGAGGGGAAGAAATCACGGGTTAGTGCTTCAGGGAAGAAAACTCTCCGTGGTTTTCATTCTCCCATTCTCTCTGCAGGCTCGTCCTACACTTCTGTTTCTTTCCTGGTTTTCGTCCCTCATTTCAATTCCTCATTCTGCTACGAGTAACTCCCCCCCCCTTCCCCCCCCCCCACCCCCCGCTCCCCCCCACTCTCCCCCTCTTCTGTCACAACCGCCCCATAACCCTGTGTTCACGCTGGGTTCCAGGCACGTGCTGGGTCGGTCAACTTGATTCCCTCATTCCATCGCTTGCACAGATGGGAAAACATAGGATTCGATCCCATGTGCTCGCCCGTGCACCTGTGCTCCCCCGTGCACCTGTGCTCGCCCGTGCACCTGTGCTCGCCCGTGCACCTGTGCTCGCCCGTGCACCTGTGCTCGCCCGTGCACCTGTGCTCCCCTGTGCATGGCGGAAGGAGGCGCTGGAGGAGATGGGGGGGGAGGTGGAGGCAGTCTAATTCCGAGGCGCCAAAGAAATGAGTTTTGCTCATTGATCACACAATCATTGCTGTTTCTCACACGTGCATGGCAGAAGGAGGCATTGGAGGAGATGCGAGTAGAGGTGGAGGCACTTAAAGCCGACGTGACGCGGTGGCAGGGTAGGTGCGAGGAGGGGGAGAGGCGGAGGGGGGAGGAGGAGAGGGGGCGGAAGGAGGAGCAGGGGAGGAGAGAGGAGGCTGAGGCGAGGCTCCAGGCGGCCCTGGCTGGGGCAGCTGCTGCAGGGGAGGCAGGAGAGAAAGGTGCGAGCGATGCGGAGAGGCAAGAGGAGAGGAGGGAGAGGGAGGCGCTGCTAGCAGCGCGGGTGAAGGAGCTGGAGGAGCGGGTGCGGGTGGCAGAGGCGGCACTGGTGGACGCGAGTGAACGCGCGGACAGGGCAGTGAGGGATCGAGAGGAGGAGGAGCGGAGGAGAATGCAGGTGGAGCAGGAGAGGCAGGAGGCGGAGAGAGGGAGGAGTGAAGCCGAGGCTCGAGCTGTAGGTGCAGAGAGAAAGGCGGGTGCGTTGGAGGAAAAGTTGGTTGCAGCAGGAACGAGGGTGGGTGAACTAGAGCAGCAGTTATCAGCAGCAGAGAGAAAGGGAGGTGAGGAAGGGGAGAGGACGGCTGGACTAGAGAGGAAAGTGGGTGAAGCAGAGAGGAGAGCAGCGGAAGCAGAGGCAAGAGCAGTTGAGGCAGAAGCCCGGGCCAAGGAGGCCCAAGGACGGGCTGAGGAGGCGGAGAGGAGGCATGCAGAGGAGAGGGAAGCTGCCAGGAAAGCGGCCCAAGATGGTGAGAAGCGGCATGAGGAGATGGAGGCAGAGAGGCGACGCCTGGAGATGGAAGGTGCGGGCAGGGCGGCAGTGGACGCAGCAGCGGAGGGGCAGCAGGTGGTAGATGAGGGCAGTGCGGGGAGTGAGAAAGTGAGGGGGGAAGAGAGGGAGGGAGAGAGGGAGGAGGAGAGGGGCAAGTGGGAGGGGGAGAGGAGGGAGATGGAGAGGAGGTGGGAGGTGATGCAGGAGGAGGTGGGGAGGCGAGAGGGGAGGATCAGAGAGCTGGAGGACAGGGTTCAGGCGCTCATGTCAGGTTCCCAGAATCTTACAGGACTGTCGGGGTCTGAGACGGCAGGAGAAACGGCTGGTTCAACTGAGAAAGGGATTGCAGGGGAGGGTGTTGCACCTGATGTGGCACCATCTGTGCCAGCTGGCGTAGACTCTTCTGACGTGTCAGCAGAGCAGCAGCCTGTTGACGTGGCGCTGCTGCAGCACAAGCTGGAGGTGGCGGTGGGCGAGCTGAAGGGCTTGCGGGCGGCGAAACAGGCGGCAGATGCTGAGGTCAGCGAGCTGAGGCAGACTCGAGACGACACGATCAGGTATGATGACACGATCAGGCGAGATGACGTGAAGAGATGACACGATCTGGTGAGATGACACGGTGAGATGACACGATCTGGTGACATGGCACGATCAGGCCAGCAGCAGCCAGCAGCGGCATGACTTGGTGAGGTGAGATGACGTCAAGTCATCATTGACCGCTTCCAGATGAAACGGCAGCTACATCTGAGAAAGCAGGAGAAAGCAGCGAAGGCTTAGTCCTGTGCCAACCTCTCCCCCGCCCTTCCTCTGCCCCCTTGTCCCTCAGGCGAGAGGTTGGGCTTGTGACAGAGAGGGAGTAGGTAGACGAACGTTTGAGTCAACTCAAAGTCAACCAGAGGGAGAGCTCTAGGAGCTGATTGCGGAGCTGTGGAGCGAACAGGAGATAGTTTTGAGGCGCCTCAAAAGTGTAGCGAACAGGAGATAGTTTTGAGGCGCCTCAAAAGTGGAGCGAACAGGAGATAGAGGCAGGCAGAGGCGCTGAGCCTCCTTCCCCCACCCCCCCCCCCCCCCCCCCAACTTCGCCTCGTTCCTCTTTCCCCCTTGCCCCTCAGGCGAGTGGTTGAGCTGGAGGCGGAGAAGCAGGAGCTAGAGGGAGAGGTGGTGGAGGAGCTGGTTGCAGAGGTGTTGAGGGAGCAGGAGATAGCGGCAAAGGCGGGCATGTTGGCGCAGGAGGAGAGGCTTCGGGCCTCACTCTTCTTCCTTTTGCAGGGTGCTTTTGAGAATTCTCAAAACACCGTGCAAAATCAGAGGCATCGGGCCTCACTCTTCTTCCTACCTCCCACCGTTCTCCTTTGTCCTGCAGGCGAGTGGTGGAATGGGAGACGGAGAAGCAAGATCTGGAAGCCGAGTTGGAAGAACTGACAGATAGCGGTGAGAGCGGCGGAGGCCGGCATCTCCTGACAAGAACTGACAAGGGAGCTGTTGAGGGAGCAGGAGACAGCGGTGGAGGCCGGTATGGTGGCGGAGGCGTGGCTGTGTCCTCACCCCCGACCCTCCCTCCCCGTCCCCCCAGCTCCAGGCGAGTGGTGGAGCTGGAGACAGAGAAGCAAGATCTGGAAGCCAAGTTGGAAGAGCTAACCACGGAGCTGCTGAGGGAGCAGAAGATAGCACAGCAGCGGAGGCGGGCATGGTGGCGGAGCAGGAAGGCTGTAGACTTCCTTCTTTCCTTGTCCCTCACTTGACCATCACCCCACTCCCCCCCCCCCCTCCCCCCCCCCAGGCGCCTTCCCCCTGCTCAGGCGAGTGGTGGAGCTTCAAACGGAGAAGCAGGAGTTGGAAGCCGGGTTGGAAGAGCTGACAACGGAGCTGTTGAGGGAGCAGGAGATAGGCGGGCACGGTGGCGGAGCAGGAGTGGCTTTGAGACCCCCTCTTCTTCCTACCTCCCACCGTTCCCCTTTGTTCCGAAGGCGAGTGGTGGAGGTGTTGACAGAGAAGGAGATGGAAGCGGAGTTGGAGGAGTTGACAACGGAGCTGCTGAGGGAGCAGGAGATAGCAGCAGAAGCTGGTATGGTGGAGGAGCAGGAGTGGCTTTGAAACTCCCTTTTTGTTCATGTCCCCACCCCCACCGTCCTTCCCTGTCCCCTCGGCTCTAGGCGAGTGGTGGAGCTGGAGACGGAGAAGCAGGAGCTGGAAGCCGAGTTGGAAGAGCTAACCACGGAGCTGCTGAGGGAGCAGGAGATAGCAGCGGAGGCGGGCATGGTGGCGGAGCAGGAGTGGCAGCGGCGGCAGGAGGCGGTGCGCGCGCTGGTGCAGCTGGAGAGGCAGCTCTACAGCGCTGGCCCCGCCGCTGCTGGGGTGGGCGGCCCTGCTGGGGTGAGCGCCCTCGCTGCTGCTGGTTACATTGTAACTAGTGACCCGGGGAACGCGTTTGTGACTTCTCCTGGTGCACTGGAACCAGGGGTACAGGACGCAGTGTGGGGGAGCGAGGAGGAAGGGGGCAGGGAGGGGGTGAGGGCGCGGGTGGGGCTGACAGCAGCCCGCCGATCCCCCACTGCAGGGGTGGCCACAGCAGCAGGGCCAGCAGCAGGGCCTTACCTCAGGAGGGGACAGTCTGACGTGTCAGCTTTCCACCGGGGCATTCCCAGCGGGTCCTCATCCTTCAAGCACGCCGCGGCGCAGCAGGGTGTTATCGACCCCGGCGGTCTGCTCGCCCAAGAGGGCGCCACTGACTTCCTCGCCACCAAGCTCCCCGAGATAAAACGCCGCCTGGAAGCAGCCGCTGTCTCGCCCGCCCCTACCCCCTCCCCGCGGCCCTTCCGCCCCGGCCACCGCATCTCTCGCTCCGGCTCGTTCAGCGCCACGGCTGCTGCTGCCGTGGCGGCTGCCTTCGCTGGCACGGGGTCGCTGGCTGCTGCCAGGGCCAGGGCTGCCGGGGCGTCTCCTGCTGCCAGCCCTGGTGTGCTGCCCCCTGCTCCCCCTCCCCCTCCCCCTTCTGCTTCTGCTGCGGCTCCCTCTGCTGCCGCTGCCGCTGCTGCTGCTGTGACTGCTCACAGGTCAGCTCCGGCTTCCCTCTCGCCGTCTGCAGCTGCCTTTACACCCGAGGCAACTGTCTCAGGTGCTTCTAATACTCCTAGCATCTCTACCACCCCATCCACCTCTCTTGCATCCCACACTCGACCCGCGCGTCCCTCCGGCCCTCGTCTCGCGGCCTTCTCTGACCCCTCCTCCCCATGCTTCCCCTCTCCCTCACTCTCATCAACCACCACCGCAACTTCCCCTGACACACACGCCGCCACCACGGGTACCGCTACAGCAGACACCACTGGTACCAGCACAGACACCACCGGTGCTACAGCCTCTGGTGCTCCACACGGTAAGCCCACCGGCGGCAAGTCAATGCGGGCGGCGCTGCTAGAGCAGATGGGAGCCAGCGAGCTGGCAGATGAGCTGGCTGCTGCCCGGGCGGCTGCTGCTGCCGCCACTGCTCAAGCCGCGCGTGCTGCCATGGCCGGTGCTGGCAGCGCAGGGGGGGGAGGTGGTGGTGGTGGTGGTGGTGGTGGGGTGAGTGGGATGCTGAGCTGGCTGACAGGTGGGATGGCAGGGCAAGGCACTCCTGCTCCTGCTGCAGGTGGTGGTGGCGCTGCTGCTGCTGGTGCGGCGGCTGCTGCTGCTGGTGGTGGTTCAGAGACCAAGGCAATCCCGAGAATGCTGGGCGTGGCGGTGCGGAAGCCGTATGGCATAGTGCTGACAGGGGACGAGCGAGCAGCCGAGGGAGGTGAAGGGGGGAGCCCCAGAGGCGGTTTCAGCAGCCCCAAGAGTGGCAAGGCAGGGCAGAGCAGCTTGAGTCCGAAGCAAGTCAGGGATTCGCCTCAAGGCAGGCAGAGAAAGGCATACCTGCTGCTGCAGCAGCAGCAGCAGCAGCAGGTATGGCGGCACCAGGCCGCCTTCCTCCACGTGCTGCTGCAACTCGCCCAGCGCGCAGTGGAGCGCAGCGAGGATGCAGCAACAGCAGCGGAGGCGGTGCTGTCAGCCACGGCACGAGCCGAGGCGGAGATGAGGGAGTGGGAGGTAGAGCGGCATCTCTCGTCCGTGTTCGGCGAGATTCGGCTGTTTATGCGGCAGCTGGGGGTGGAGCCGGTGAGGCGGCGAGGGGGCGGAGGGAAGGGGGTGGGGGGTGAGGCAGGGGGAGGGGCGTCTGGGGGAGGTGGTATGTCGACGACGACTGGGCACACCCCGAGGGACCTGGCTCAAGTGAGGGATGATCTGACAGTTCTGGTTGGGGCGGTGGAGGCCCGCGCTCGGGCAGCTGCAGTGAAGGAGAGAGCGGTGGGGAGTGTGAAGGAGAAGCCGACCCTGGTGCTGGCTGCTGCTGCTGAGGGTGCTGGGTCTGACGGTGCTGCTGCTGCGGCTGCTGCTGCCGCTGGTTATGGTGCTGCTGGTGATGGTGCTGCTGGTGTTGCTGCTGCTGGGGGTGATGGTGCTGATGCTGATGAGCGAAGCAAGATGGAAGGGGCGGAGGGCAAGGGGGGACAGAAAGCAGTGGAGTCGGAGGCCCGATTCACAAATGACAACTCTGGCACTGAGGCTCCAACCGCAACTGAAGCCGCTGCAGCAGCAGGAGACGGAGCCGCCGGTCCGTCAGCCTCTGAGTCGTCGAGTGGACTCGCTTCAGTCACCAAGTCAACAGACACAGGCACACCAGGCACAGAGGGCGAGGAGGATACGTCTGGCTTCCTCTCTGTGCCTCTCACCCCCCTACGCTCGCCCATCATCCGACAAACCCGCAGCTCCTCCCTCGCCTCGCCCTCCCCCTTCTCCTCCCTCACCTCTCCCTCGCCCTTCTCCTCTCGCCTGCCCCCTTTCACCCGTTCCTCCTCTGTCGCCTCCTCCTCCTCCTCCTCCCAGCAGCCTCGTTTCACCCCATCTCCCTCTCTCAGCGCTACCTCCCCTGTCTTCTCCCCGGCTGCTCTCGCCTCTCTCCGCCCATCCCTTTCAGCGTCTACCTCAACTGCCCCTGCACCTGCTGCTGCTGGTGTTAGTCCTGCCAGCACGGCTGGGAAGAGCCCAGTGGGCGATGTCAGTGCGGCTGGGGGCACAGAGAGAGGTGAGGAGGAGGGGGAGGAGGGGGATGAGGTGACAGTGGTGGCTCCTCCGCTTGACCTGCCAGAATTGGTTGTAGTGGAGGAGGGAGAGGAGGAGGTTGAGGAGGGCAGAGAGGAGGAGGGAGAGGAGGAGGGAGCGGGCGAGAACAAGAGAGGGGACATGGAAAGCGGGGTTGTAGAGGGGGAAAAGGACGAACCGGCGGATGGGGCAGCAGTGGCTGGTGGGCACGACATGCAGCGCAACAACCAGGACAGTCCAGGGGCAGAGCGTGCTGGGCACGAGGAGTCGCAGCAGCAAGTAGGGCCGCTGCCAGAAGCAGCAGTGGCAGCAGCAGTTGCAGGAGTGGAGGCAGCAGCTGCTGCAGCAGCAGGTGCAGACATGGGAGCAGGAGTGGAGGCAGGAACAGATGGGGCGGATGGAGCAGGCAAGGCAGTAGCAGAGGGTGGGGAGTCGGCAGCAGGGGCAGTGACTAGAGCAGGGACAGATGGAGGTGAGAAGGAGGCAACATCTGCTGCCACCGATGGTCAAAACTCACTGCCTGAATCACTCTCTGGTACTGTGCAGCAGCAGCAGCAGCAGCAGCAGCAGGATGAGAAGCAGGAGTCGAGTATTTCAGCATCAGCCCGCACCCCATCCTTTCAGGACCTCCAACGGCAGCACCTGGAAGCCAAGCAGCAGCTGCAGCGGCAGCAGCAGGACCAGCAGCAGCAGAAGCGGCGCCGGCAGCACCAGCAGCAGCTGCAGCAGCAGCAGGTGGCGCTGCAGCACCAGGTGGTGCTGCTGCAGCGGCAGGAGCAGGCGCTGCTGCAGCAGGCGGAGGAGGTGGCGGGGGAGGCAGCACAGGAGGCGAGGAGAGTAGACGTGCAGCAGCAGGTGGTGATGGACGTGGAAGGGCAGGTCATGGCTGTCAGAGAGACCATCGCGTTTGTCACGCAAGGGATGCGGGAACGAGGAGAGGGCAGGGGAGGAGATGGGGGAGGAGGAGTGGAGGGAGGAGGAGAGGAGAAGGGAGAAGTGGAGGGAAGAGGGGAGGGAGGAGGGGAGGGAGGAGGGGAGGGAGGAGGGGAGGAGGGGCTGTTGAGACAGGCGGTGGAGATAGCGGAGCAGCGGCTGCAGGAGGTGCAGCAGCAGCTGGAGACGTGCAGGGTGCGGCTGCAGGACAAGGAGCGCCAGCAGCACTTCCTGCAGCAGCGCCTCAAGGCCAACCGCCGCCAGCTCGCAGTCGCCCGCTCCGCTGCCCATGCCGCTGCCGAGGCTGCTGCCGCTGCTGCTGCTGCTGTAACGGCTGCTGGAGCGGCTGCTGCTGAGGGTGGTGGGTCAGCCGATGCTGTGGGTGGTGGTTCGGCCAATGCTGTGGGTGGTGGTTCGGCCAATGCTGGGGGTGGTGGAGGGGCTACTGCTGAGGGTACTGCAGTGGAGGCAGGTACGAAGGAGGCGGAGGAGGGGAAGGGTAGGGCAGTGAGCGTGGCTGTGAGTCGCAGCAGCAGCGGGAGTGGCAGTGGGTGGTGGGGCATGGGCCCCTCTGCCGGCCCTGCAGCAGCTGCCGCTGATAGTGCAGGCAATGATGCCGGTGTTGCTGCTGCTGCTGCTGTTGCTGGTGCTGCTGGTGCTGCTGGTTCTGGTAAAGATGCCACTAAGGGGCTCAGTGCTTTGGCTGTGCATGAGCCAGGATCGCCTACAGCAGTATCAGGAGCAGCAGCAGAAGCAGGTGGCGGTGGCGGGGGCATGCTGGCATGGCTGCCCATGACGCCACGAGCCTTTGTGATGGCAGCTGCGAGCCTTCAGGACTCTTTTAGGCCCCGCACACCACCTGTTGCTGCTCAGTCTCCCCAACAGCAACAGCAGCAGCAACAGCAGCCTAAACAGCAGCAGCAGCAGCATCGATCCCAGGCGTTGCGGCCCCCCACGCCACCTCCAAGCACCCTTTCTGGTCGCCCTGCTGCCGGTGCTCCGGCCGCAGATGCCATCACGGCTTCGTCTGCCCCTGCCCCTGCCCCTGCCCCTGCCCCTGCCCCTGCCCCTGCCCCTGCCCCTGCCCCTGCCCCTGCCCCTGCCCCTGCCCCTGCCCCTGCCCCTGCGCCTGCGCCTGCCCCTGCGAATGCTGCTGTTCATCCATCGCCATCTTCCTCATCCACTGCCCACCTACCCGCTGCTGCTACCTCTTCCTCTCCCCCTGCTGCTGTTCCCCTTGCTGGTGCTATTCTTGCTGCTTCTGCCCCTGCTGCTGCCCCTGCTGCTGCCCCTGCTGCTGCCCCTACTGCTGCCCCTGCAGCTGCTGTTGAGTCGACTCCAGATCTGGCCGTTGCTGCGGCTGCCTCTGCTGCTGCTCCGCCTGCTGCCCCTGTACCTGCTTTTGCCCCTGCGCCTACCCGCACTGCTGCTCGCTCTTCCTCTGCCCCTGCTGCCACCGATGCTGCTGTGCTTGCTCTCCCTTCGCCCGGCGCTGCTGCCACTGCTCCCAGTGCGCCACAGGCGGCAGGCGGCAGGGAGGGCCGCAGCGGGCAAGCCCGGGTGTCTGTTTTCCATGCAAGTGGGAGGGCTAGCGGCAGGCGGCTGTGGGAGAGCAGTGACAGCTCAGCCACCCCTCTATTCGGGCTGGAGGTACCAAGCGCTGGCTCCCCTGCTACAGTTGCTGCTACAGTTGCTGCTACAGCTGCTGCGACAGTTGCTGTCACGCCTGGTGCTGCTCCTGGAGGTGATGGGAGTGGCAGCAGCACAGTTCCTGCTGCTGGCCCTCCTGTCCCCGCCGGCTCCACTGGCAGTGCAGCAGCCAGTGCTGCAGCTCTCATCGCTGCAGGCCCAACCGCTGCAGCTGCTGCTGCAACTTCCACTGCTGCAGCTTCCACTGCTGCAGGACGCATGCCAGACGGGCGGCACAGGGGCCGGCGACTACAGGACAACGGCTTTGGCATATCACTCTCCGCCCCTCCTCTGGCATCCACATTTATCGATGCTGCTGACAGGGTCGCAGCACCTACCCCGTCACTCGCTGGGCTGGGCTCCAGAAGCAGGCGGTTGGCTGATGATGGATTTGGCAGTTTGTTTTCCCCCTCTGCTGCTGTGGCTTCTCCTGCTGGCGCTGGTGATGGTACTGCAGCAGCAGCACCACCACCACCAGCAGCTAGCCCTTCGCTTGCTGGGCTGGGCTCTAGAAGCAGGCGATTGGCGGATGAAGGGTTCGGCAGTCTAGTCTCTCCAGCTGCGGGTGACGGGGCTGCAGCAGCAGGAGGGCATGCGCTGGCTGGGCCTGGGTCAAGAAGCAGGCGATTGGCCGATGATGGGCATGGGAGCAGGCGATTGGCTGATGACGGGCGCGGAGGCAGGAGACTCGGGGAAGATGGGGTTGGGAGCTCCAGTGGCAAGCGTATGTGGTGGGGAGGAGTCGAGGTGAGACAGGAAGTGGGGCAGGTGCCTGAAGGTGGCTGGATGATGGAGCAATAAGGGCTTCCCCTGCATTTCTTGGCTAAAATGGGGCCTTGTGGCTAGCTGTGCATTTCATGTTTGGCAACTTTCATAATTTGCACCGTCCTCTCTTTTTTTTGCCTTGCCAGGTAATCCCATATGATCACGAAGTTACCACTCCATCGGCAATGCATCATGGAATTTGGAAGGACGAGTCAGATTTCTTTGGCTCATGAATTTCCATAGGCTTGTAGTTGGTTGTTTGAACATATTTTTCTAGTAGTGTACTAGGTGGATGTTTTGCCTGGTCATTGTGATAGTGCTGTTTGTTGCTCTGTAATGATGCGCAATTCTGTTTGATGCTCTGTTAGTACCGAAAAATCCTAGTGATGATTCGTTATAAATTTGAATGATGCACAATTCGATTTTGCCACGCTGGAACCATCGGCGAGTCCAGAAGCGGCCAGCTCACCCCGGAAAGATTTCGCACGGGAGCTTCCAAGGTTGAAGGGCCATCAGCCCATCGTGCACTCCACGTGGACTCAGCCTTTCAACTTTGGCAGCCCTCATGTTCAATCTTGGCCGTCGAACTGAAGATTAGCTCCGCCAACACAGCGTTGCCGCGTCCATGGGCCATTTGGAGCTCACCAGCACCACTGGTGTCGTGGGACCTTGGGAATGTCACGACTCACGACACGAGGCTCCTGCCTGAATCCTGGTCGGATCAGCAGAGCTCAGCTCCCTCGGGTTTGCCTTGCTGGGTGCTCTCTCGAGTCGAGACTTTCTTCACTGATCACATCTCCATTGCCCACGCCATTGATTTCTCGTTTTCTGCTGCTTCAAGCAAGCTTACCAGCTACATTCGCTCCGTATAGCTTGGTGTTCGGCGTGTGAAATCCGTCGTCCACACTCGCGATACCTTTCCTCATCGCATTGCACCGCACGCCACCATGTCGGCTCTCAGCACCGCCGCTTCTCTAGCCGTCGATTCCCGGCTCGCGCTCTCCGATCGGACGGCGTTCAAGGGCCAGCCGGTGACCGTCTCGGTCGCCGCTCCCGCCAGGAGGGCCGTCGCGACGAGCGTGTCGTGCCGCGCCGATGGCGACAATAAGAACGCGAAGCCCTCGTTCGGGGCTCAGATCGCTAAAGCCGTCGTTCCGGCTCTCTCCTCCGCGATCATCGGTAAGCTAGACGCTGCCACTCGCGAATCTACCTATTCAGGGAACCTATACGCTATACAGTGTGACGCGTCTAGATTAGTCCGCTGTGAGCCTCGCAAATTTCGTCAGATTCTCATCATTTTCTTCATCTCTCTCCTCTCCTGGCCTCGTGGCAGCGGCGACGGTGATGGGCATGGCGCCTGCAGCAGACGCCATGCAGAGCTACCTCTTCACTGGGGGCGTCGCCGCCGCTCAAGCAGAGGTAGGTCGCCCACCACACAGCTTCACACATGGCTCTCATGGCTCTCATGGCTACCGCTCCCGCATTGCCCCTTCAATACACTCTCCATGGCTCGCTGTCGTTCTCCCTCCTCGCCTTTTCGTTTGTGTCCCCTCCTAGCCCCCTCCATTTCTCTCACAATCCTATCTCATCCTCTTTACGCCCCCTCTCCAATCACCGTGACCCATCATCAACTTTCGTCCTATTGAAAGTAACTCATAGAAATTTCTGCTCTTCCCGCCCCACCCCCGTGCTTGTACAGGAGGTTGCTGTGGCGGATGAGCCCGCTGTAGTCGGGGTAAGCACTCGCAACCCTGAATGAAAACCGCGCAATCCGCTTCGTCTTCCGCCTTCGAGTCACAATGTCGATCTCGTTTACTTCCTAAAGCCAAGCTCTGGCTCCTGTTGTCATTAGAAATCAGTCGAACGAAGGAAATGAAATCCTAACCCAGCCACATCGGAATGTGCCACGTGTATCGTACCTTCTGCCTTCGTCTAACGACTCCGTATTTTCCCCTCATCGTGTTGCGCGGTTCTCCCCTCACCAGCCCGAGGAGCGCGCCAGGCGCCTGGGCGAGCTGCTGCGCAAGAAGCGCGAGGAGCAGGAGGCCATCGCGGCTGCTGCGCGCGCGGAGGCGGAGAAGAAGGCGGCGGAGGAGGAGGCCGCGCGGAGATTCGCGGAGGAGAAGATCCAGTCGCAGAGGCTGTTCGTTAAGGTGGGTGGCGCAGTGGTTGTTCGTGAAGGTGGGTGGGGTGTGGGTGAGACGAAGTGCTACCGGGCTCGAACCGTCAAGGTGGGAGGCGCAGCGGCTGTTCGTCAAGGTGGGTGGGGTTTGGGTCAGGCCAAGCGGTGGCGGGTTAACAGAGTCTGGACATCAGTGGACATTGGCATGTGATCCGTTTGCCGATATCACGACGCTGCCTCCGCACTCGTGGTGCTACCTTGTTACAAGATTTGCCCTCCCATGCGGCGTTCACTCTCTGCATGCTGGAAACGGCGGTATTAAATCTTGGAACGCCACATCCTGTGCCAGACATTCGATCACCGGGGCCATAAGTACACTGCTTTTCGTGCTGTCGCCTCCAACGAGGGGAAAAACGCGTTTATCTCGACAAAGAAAACGACAGTACGGTGAACCGCCCCCGGGAAAGTTAGTCTCTCTAGCCGCTATAGGCGCACCTCTCCTCTTACTCCGTTGGCGCACACCTCGCAATCAACTCTCTCCTCCCACCTCACTGTCCGCCCGCCCCTTTCCCGCCCGCAGCCCGAGCTGAAGCCGTCTGAGGCCCCGGCAGTGAAGGAGGCGAAGCAGCAGCAGCAGAAGCAGGCGGCGAAGAAGAGCAAGCGCGGCGGCATGCCGCTGTTCCTCTCGCAGTTCGGCGTGCTCGCCGCGTTCAGCGGCGGCATCGCTGCACTCTTCGTGCTGCCGGAGGAGAAGTGGAAGGAGATCGAGGAGGTGAGACGCCTAAGGGTTCAGTGTCCTCACTATACGAATGACTATGGTCCGTGTTGCTGTGTTGCTCCGTTGCTTGCTGTCCTGGACGCGTTGGGCGGCGGCATCGCTGGCCTCTTCGTGCTGCCGGACGAACGAGAAGTGGAGATCGAGGAGGTGTGAGAGGTCAATCCCGTGGCAAGACTGTCTTGAGGGCGTTTGGGGTGGCATGGCTGCACTCTCCGTGCTCCCTGAGTACAAGTGGAAGGAGATCGAGGAGGTGTGAGGGAGGGCCTACCTACTCACGGTCGTGCAAGCTCCAGCCCAGATTCTCCTCGCGTACAGTCCTGCCTGCCCCTACTCCGGACTCACTTACATCCTACTCCTCTTCCCTACATTATTTTCTTCCCGATCCCCCCATCTCACAATCACACCTCCCGACCCCGCCCCCATCCCCCGCCAAACCCCCACACACCACTCCGCTAGCCCCATTCCCTGCCCTCCCCCACCAACACCCACCCCCACTCCGCTAGCCCCATTCGGCTCCCCGAGTGCAGAAGCTGGAGGAAGGTGGAGCGCTGCCCATGATCTCTCTCCCGTTTCCTTTCTCCTGAACCATTTCTTCTCCTCCGCCTCCCCAACCTGCCCCCCATTTCAAGTGAAAGCTGGAGGAGGTGAAGGACTACGTGTTGCCCATGATGGCTCAACTGCTCCCCTGATCTCATAGTCACACCTCCGTTTCCTTTCCCCCCATCCCGCTCGCCTGATGTTCTCACTCTGTCCCACTCGCCCTCTCCCCGTTCGTCCCGAGAGCAGAAGCTGGAGGAGGTGAAGGGCTACGTGCTGCCCATTGTGGATGACGTCGTTGTTCCCTTCGCTGAATCGGTACGTACTGTAGCACGATAAGGCACAGAGCAGCGAGGGCGAGGCACGAACGTACTGCACCCCAAGGCACGGACCAGCGTCATGCATATTATGCCCCTCGTACCCACCACTGCATCCCAAGGCATAAACATGGATGCTCATCTTGCACCATGCACCATGCACCATGCACCATGCACCATTCACCATGCCCACAATCATCCATGGGAGAATCACGATGGCGTTTTCCAGAACAGACTTGGCCCTACCACTAATATTCCAGAGCCAGCCTTCCAGGGCCACTCATGCGATCAAGCCATATTTTAACAGTCACCCCAAGCACCCCTTGCATGCTTCCCCATGCATGTCCTCCTCTCATCCCATCTGTCCATGCAGACATGGGAGGCCACCCAGGAGTTTGCCGAAACCGCCAAGCCATATGCCGAGGCTGCTCTCGAGGCCGCCAAGCCTGTCGCCGAGGCTGCACTTGAAGCCGCCAAGCCTGTGGCCGAGAAAGCCTTGGAAGCTGCCAAGCCTGTGGCGGACCAAGCTCTGGAGAGGGTCAAGGAGCTGGCCGAGCCTGTAGTGTCACAAGTGGAGGAGCAGGTGACGAAAGCGAGGGAGGCTGCTGCACCGGTGATGTCTCAAGTGGGCGAGTCTGTGGATAAGGTTCGGGAGGTGGCCGGGCCGGTGGTGAGCCAAGTGCAGGAGAAGACTGCTGAGTTCATTAAGAATGCTGAGAAGCCCAAGGCCTGAAGTGTGGCCGATGGGACAATACAGCTTCTAGATTTTGGTTACAAGTTTTTGTTTTTTTTACTGTACTCGAGATTGGCTCTGGTGGTGAGGTGAATCTGCATGTAACCAGACTCTGTTATTTAGGCTAGGCGTGTCGAGTTGCAATGACATATTCGCACTGTGCGCACTGTGGCATGTTTTCCAACAACAGTTGCTCCACTGCTGCATCTCCTAGCCCAGGAAAAGTATACCGGCGCTCAGTATTAGAGGCCTCGATAACATGTACGTTCAGTGACACAATATAAACAATCAGAATTAGCGAGTTTGTAACATGTTTAATCAGTCAGAAACTGCAGGAAAAAAGTTCCACGAATGGTCAGTAGAAGTAACCCCCGGTCGTCTATGAACGTTTTCCCGCTCACGCCAGCCCAATTTCGTCATCATTGCGGATGGTGAGATATTTTTCCCGAGCTCCAGGCGCAGTTAGAGCAAAAAAAAACGCAAAATGCCCAAATTAAAATTCATTTGAAATTTGTCAGTCGAGAAACCCAAAAAAAAAAAAAAACAAAAAAAAAAAAAAAAAACAACAACAACAACAACAATTTTGTTCGAAGCACATACTTTCGTGACAGGTTAGCGCATCCCGCGATGATTAAAAATGGCGGCTTTGTCCCTACCGCATTTACAGCCCCAAAGAAAAGTCAAGCCATTAACTTGTCATCATTCCCGTGTGACGCATGCTTTCCTGCACGCGTGCTTTACTGCTTAGAGTCCTATACTCACTCACTCTATTTGTGTCATAGGTTGTGTTGGGGGTGTCAAACATTAGTATATCTAGAGTTTGTATAGACTGTATAGGATCACCTCTTAGAGAGTACAACCCTTAGATATGTATGCTTGTACCCACGTTCTCTAGTCATTCAATTACTCAGTTCTAAGATGGTATCAGCAGTAGGTAGGTCCCGCCGCCCGCCCATGCTTCCACCCTAGGCCCTAGCCGCCCCCGCGCACGTCCTAGCTGCGCCCGCCGCGCCCGTCCTAGCTGGCCCCCGCGCCCGTCCTCACGGCCCTCGCGCCCGTCCTAGCTGGCCCCACGCCCGTCCTTACGGCCCCTGCGCCCGTCCTCACGGCCCCCGCGCCCGTCCTAGCTGGCCCCGCGCCCTGTTAGAAACAGAGCTAGCAAGAAAAGAGGAGGCCGCCATGGAATGGCGGCCAAGGGTTTAGCTAGGAAGTAGACGAGAGTGTCGAGAGAGAAAGTGTTGGATTAGGAAGAGAGGGGAGTACAAGGAGGGGTTTGTACCCCCTACAGAAAGGTTCAGTAACAACCTACCAAGCATATATTAAATTATAACTTATATAATTTGAACACACCCCCTAGGCTTGGTAGTGTCAAGCCCTAACAACCCACACACACACCCCCTAACCCCGGACACCCTCATTCTCGTGAGCAGCCGGGTATCGACCCCTCGTGCTAGGCTATGACACCCCCGGTCGAGAGGCAGCTGGCCGCATCTGGGCGGCCTCAATGACGACAGCGGCGGAGCTCGTGCTCAAGGCGGCTGTGTCGATGAGGACAGGCGGCGACTGCGGCGGCTGAGGGCTCTCGGCGGTGTGGCACGGGCTGGCGACGACCGAGCCGAAGACAGCAGCTACGGCAGGAGCAGGAGGAGATGCAGGGGAGGGAGAGGTGGTGGGGCTGCTGTGGTGGGGCTGCAGGACTTCAGCGTGGCGCCATAGGCGCGGCGCTTACTGGCGGGAGGAGGAGGCAGGACGGGGCCCAGGAGGGGTGCGAATGGGCTAGGAGGCACAGGCAGGGCCCAGGAGGGGCGCGACTGGGCTAGGAACGGCGGAGCCGCCACGTAAGGGCGGCAAGCCCAGCACGGCTGCTCGACGTGGCAGCCATGCGACATGGCCGCCACGGGGGCACGGCAGGAGCGACGAACGCACGAGAACGCAGCGGAAAGCACGGGGGGGAGCAGGCCCAGGAAGGGCATCCCGCTCTCGATACCATGTTAGAAACAGAGCTAGCAAGAAAAGAGGAGGCCGCCATGGAGGCACGGCAGGAGCGACGAACGCACGAGAACGCAGCGGAAAGCACGGGGGGGAGCAGGCCCAGGAAGGGCATCCCGCTCTGATACCATGTTAGAAACAGAGCTAGCAAGAAAAGAGGAGGCCGCCATGGAATGGCGGCCAAGGGTTTAGCTAGGAAGTAGAGGAGAGTGTCGAGAGAGAAAGTGTTGGATTAGGAAGAGAGGGGAGTACAAGGAGGGGTTTGTACCCCCTACAGAAAGGTTCAGTAACAACCTACCAAGCATATATTAAATTATAACTTATATAATTTGAACACGCCCGTCCTAGCGGCCCCCGCGCCCGTCCTAAAGGCCCCCGCGCCCATCCTAACTGGCCCCGCGCCCGCCCTAGCTGGCCCCGCGCCCATCCTAGCCGGCCTCGCGCCCGTCCTAACAGCTCCCGCGCCCATCCTCGTCGGCCCCGCGCCCGTCCTAGTGGCCCCCGCGCCCGTCCTACCGGCCCCCGCACCCGTCCTAGTGGCCCCCGCGCCCGTCCTAGTGGCCCCCGCGCCCGTTCTAGCGGCCCCTGCGCCCGTTCTCGCGGCCCCTGCGCCTGTCCTAGCCGGCCCCCGCGCTCGCCCTAGCTGGCCCCCGCGCCCGTCCTACAGGCCCCCCCGCGCCCGTCCTAGCCGGCCCCGCGCCCGTCCTACAGGCCCCCGCGCTCGTCCTAGCTGGCCCCCGCGCCCGTCCTACAGGCCCCCGCGCCCGTCCTAGCCGGCCCCACGCCCGTCCCAGGCCCCTCCTAGCCGGCCCCGCGCCCGTCCTACTTGGCCCCTGCGCCCGTCCTCGCCGGCCTGGCGCCCGCCGCTACTGGCCCCCGCGCCCGTTCTGCCGAACCCTGCGCGCGCCCTGCCCGTCGATCTCCGGCCCCGTGCTCACCTTCCCGCCGGACTACCGCCGATCTGCGTGCGGCCCGCTCTTCGTGCTTGCTACTACACTTCACCCTCCCTGGTACGGTTCTCCATCACCTTGCACCGCACTGCACCCCCCTGCACCGCGCTGCACGGCACTGTACCGCACTGTACTGCACTGTACCGTGCTGCACCACACTGTACCGCCCAGCACTGTACTGTACCGCCCTGCACTGCACTGTACTGCCCTGTGCTGTTCCTGATGGCAACGGAGCTTCGCTTCGATGCTGAAGGCCAGCCTCTGGAGTTCGAGGCTTGGCTAGCTGACCTCCGCCGCAACCTCACTGGTCAGCGGCAGGATGGTCACCCGCTCTCGGCACATCTTGACGGTACAGACGAGGCAGGCGAGTGCCCTCCCGCCCGGGTGGCCTGGCGCTGGTGGTGGTCGTGCGCGTGGTGGTGTGCCGGGTGGCGGTTCGGGAGGCGTGCGCTGTCAGTACCAGATCCAGACCGGTCCTCGCCACGGCTTCGTTTGCGGTAAGATTGGTCACACCACTGCTCGCTGTTTTCCTCGCCTGGACGACCTGTTTCGTCAGCGTTTCGGCCCGTCGCCCGACCTCCCGGACTGGCACAGTTTGCTTAGTCGTAGAGTTCATATTTTTGATATGGACATTGATGCCATTGTTTCTGCCCTGCATGTGATGTATGCTGATGACTCTAGTGTGCTCCCTTCTTATTACTCCTTGTCGCCTAGTGTAGGTATGCATAGCTTAGCCTCCCCTGCTGCGTCAGGCGTAGAAGCTTCTGCTTTGTTTAGCCTTGGTGCTTCCGCCGTCGCCCCGTCGCCAGACGCCACTGCTTTGCTTTCCTTCACCTTGGACTCTGGCGCTTCCCGGTGTTTCTTCCGCGACTCTACTACACTGACGCCGCTTTCTGTTCCTGCTGCAGTTTCTCTTGCTGACCCCTCCGGCGGTCCCGTAGTCGCTCGCAGTTCCACCACCATTCCCTGTCCGGCGGTTCCTTCGGGCTCTCTCACAGGTCTGCATATCCCCTCGTTCTCCAAGAACCTAGTTGGTGTCGGCTGCCTCCAGGACCTTGGCGTCACCACTACGTTCCCTGGTCACGAGCGGTGTGCTGTCTGTACCGAGGCCGTCACTGGTGCCCCCCTGTCCACGTTCCCCCGGGACCCGGTGTCTCGCCTGTTCACCCTGGACACCGTGCCCCCCCCGGCTGGGGCGCCCCTTCAGGTGGCTGCGTCTACCCATGTTGCTACTGCCTGCTCCTGTCGGTCCCTCACTCACCCGACTCTCCTTTGGCACCACCGCCTAGGTCACCCTGCGTTCCCGCGTCTGTGCCACATGTCCCAGCACGGTCTCGTCCTTGGTCTCCCTAGTTCCTTCCCCGCTTTTCCCTCCTCCCCTGCCCCACCTTGCACGCCTTGTGTCGAGGGTCGGCTTCGCCGTGCCCCTCACTCCTCCTCGTTTCCCCCTACTGCCACGCAACTGCAGACCCTGCACATGGACGTCTGGGGCCCCGCCCCAGTCCATGGGCCGCGTCGAGAGCGCTACTTCCTCGTGCTTGTCGACGACTTCACTCGCTACACCACAGTCTTTCCCATGGAGCGCAAGGCCGACGTGCCTGACGCTCTCATCCCCTGGCTTGTCTCTGCGCGTGTCCTCCGAGGTCTCCCTGTCTTGCGTCTTCACTCCGACCGTGGTGGCGAGTTTGCCTCAGGTGTCCTTGGTCGCTTCTGTCGTGCGGAGGGCATCACTCAGACGTTCACCCTGCCGGACTCCCTGCAGCAGAATGGGGTCACTGAGCGACGCATCGGTTTGGTCATGGAGGTGGCTCGCACCTCCATGATCCATGCCGGTGCACCCCATTTTCTGTGGCCGTTCGCCGTGCGCTACGCTGCTCACCAGCTTAACCTGTCGCCGCACCCCCAGCAGCCGCAGGTTTCGCCGACCCTTCTTTGGACCGGGTCTCCTGGTGACGCGTCTGCGTTCCACGTCTAGGGCTGCCTTGCTCACGTTCGTGCCTCTGGCACGGACAAGCTCACTGCCCGCACCCTTCCCTGCGTCTTCCTAGGTTTCCCCCTTGACGCGTCCAACTGGCACTTCTACCACCCGCCGTCTCACCGGTTCTTTCACTCTCGCGACGTCACATTTGACGAGTCCGTCTCCTTCTACCGTCGCTTCCCCCACCGCGGTCCCCCGGTTTCTCCCCCACTGTTCCTGGTCACTCCTTCCTCGGTGGTCCCTGCCCCCCCCCCTCCCCCTCCCCGTCCTGCCCCCTCTGGTGTGTCCCACGTCACCCCTCTCCCGTCAGTTGTCCCGGTCGAGGAGTCCTCTGACTCTAGTCGGCCTGCGGCGCAGTCATCGCCGTCTGCCCCTCCCCCGATGTCTCCCCCCCCACAGCCTCTGCAGCCGCCGTCGCCCCTGCTGTCGCACCCGTCGTCTCCGCCGCCGCCGCCATCGCAGCAGCAGTTTGTCGACTCTGGGGGTGCCCCCGTTAGGGTGGGTGCTCGTTCTGGGGTTCCTGTTGTGGCCTGCCCCGGTGGCCCTGGGGGTGGTACTAGTGCTCGGGGGGTTTCGGGCTCTTGGGGTGTTCCTTCTGGGGGTGCCGGAGTGGAGTGTCCCGGAGGTAGCCGAGGAGCAGCTTTCGGTCCCGGTGTTGGTGTTGTGCCGCTGCAGCAGCAATCCCCGCCGGTGTCAGCCCTTCGCCTGCTCGGGCTTCCGTCCCCTGACCCTACGTCCGTTCCTCTCCTACCGTCTCCTCCTCTTCCTGTCTACGGCCCGGTGTTCCCTCCGCCGGACTCGTCCCCGGCTCGTCTTCCCCCTCGCTCCCCCCTTGTGTCCCCTTCTCTGTCTCCTGACCCGACGCCTCCGTCTCACGTCTGGTCCCGCCGTCCCTCCCGCGCTCGTCCTGTCTCCCCTGTCGCGCGCTCTCACCCTATGTTGCTCCGTTCTCACGCGTCTCGTCCTCCCCTTCTCCCATCGCCTCCTCCGCCCTCTCTTACCATTGCGCCTCCTCCTCTGTCTGACTACCTTCGTGACGCTCGTCCTCTTATTCCTCGGGGTGAACGTAGACGACGCATTTCCCCCGCCTGGGGTGAACGTAGTCGATGGCCGCTGGCTCTTCAAGGTGAAGCGCCCTCCTGGAGAGCCGCCTCTGTTCAAGGCGCGCTACGTGGCTAGAGGCTTCAGTCAGCGTGAGGGGGTGGACTTCTTCCAGACCTTCGCTCCGACCTCGAAGATGACTAGTCTTCGGGTTCTGTTACACCTAGCTGCTCAGCGTGATTACGAGCTTCACTCCCTCGACTTCTCCACTGCCTTCCTTCCGGGCAGCCTACACGAGTATGTCTACCTGCGTCACCCTCAGGGCTTTACTGGCACCTTCCCTCCTGGGACCGAGTGGCTCCGGCGACGTCCCATCTACAGCCTGCGGCAGGCTCCCCGTGAGTGGCACGACACGCTGCGTGCTACCCTTGCTGACATGCAGTTCTTTCCATCTTCCGCAGACCCCTCACTCTTCGTTCGTGTTGGCTAGACTCCGTTCTACATCCTTGTGTACGTGGACGATCTGGTCTTTGCCACAGCAGATAGGGACGCACTGGCCTCCGTGAAGGCAGAGCTGCTGAAGAGACACACTTGCACTGACCTTGGAGAACTGCGCCGCTACCTTGTCTTGCAGATCTCCAGGGACAGAGCAGCGCGCACCATCACCTTGACTCAGTCACACTTGGTGCGCCAGGTCCTTCAGAGGTTCGGCCTTCAGTTCTCTTCTGCACAGCCCACTCCTCTGCCTGTAGACCACAGACTCTCAGCTCCAGTCTCTGAGGAGTCAGTAGAGCCCAGTGGCCCTTACGCAGAGCTGGTGGGTTGCCTCATATACCTGATGACTTGCACTCGCCCAGATCTCGCATACCCTCTCAGCATCCTGGCTTGCTTTGTGGCCACAGATAGACACCGACCGCAGCACTGGTCTGCCGCTAAGAGGGTTCTGCGTTATCTTGCAAGTACATCGGGCATGGGGTTCGTGCTAGGAGGAAGCAGGTCAGTGGTCCTTACTGGACACACAGACGCTTCTTGGGCAGACGACGCCGAGACACTCAGGTCTACCCAGGGCTACTGCTTCAGCCTTGGTTCAGGTGCCGTCTCGTGGAGAGCTACCCGCTCCTCGTCTGTTGCGCAGTCCAGCTGTAAGGCCGAGATCTACGCCGGTGCCATGGTGGCACAGGAGCTCCGCTGGCCGACCTTCTTGCTCACTGACTTAGGTGAGCGGCCTAGCTCTGCCCCGGTCCTGTATGCTGACAACAGGGCCATGATCCTCCTGTGTCACGAGCCTCGACTCGAGGGCAGAGCGAAGCATATCCAGATGCGGTACTTCCTCCTGCGCGAGCTACAGCAGCGCCGCCAGGCTCGCGTAGTACACTTGGCCTCCGGTGCCAACACAGCTGATATCTTTACGAAGGCGCTTGCGCCTAAAGATCATCAGCGGCACTGTATACAGCTTGGTCTAGTCCCTGTAATTCTCTCACTTGCTAGGGCCTTGACTTTGTACTGTCCTCTATATATATATTTACTCAGACTGGACTTGTGTCCTCTCCCAGTGGTTGGACTAGTTGTGCCGCCCTGGTCTTGTTCTTGTCTTGTCTGTACTCCTGTTGACTGGTCTTTAGACCCTTGTCTCAGTGGCTGAACTAGTAGTGCCGCCCTGAGCTTTTGTTCAGGAACTGCCCCTATGCAGTCTAGGGGGTGTGTCAAACATTAGTATATCTAGAGTTTGTATAGACTGTATAGGGTCACCTCTTAGAGAGTACAACCCTTAGATATGTATGCTTGTACCCACATTCTCTAGTCATTCAATTACTCAGTTCTAAGAGGGGGGAGTTGTTTTTGGGGCTGGAGGGTCCAGTCACTCGATGTCCCTGTTTCCCTATCCCCAGGTTTCTGTTACCTCGCTCCTGTGCGTGCTTGGTTGTGTTTGCTCCTCATTTCATTTTGAATACGAACTCACTCATCATACTCTGCCTACTTGCGTATTTGCGAACGGCTCAGGCGTGGTGGGGTCCGGGCATCGCCAGCCTGCGACGTCGCCAGCGTTGGCGAGGTCGTTCCTGCCATTGCGAGAACCCTTGCCTTTGCGAGGGACGTGCTTGGGTTTTTTGCGAGGGTGCACCCTCGCTATTTTCGCCACCCCTCTTCAAGGTTCAAAACCCTTAGAGCCTTGAAGTTATTGTATACTTTCTCTTTATGAGGTTTAGCTGGACTGAAGTTGATCAACAAGGCTCTTCACCGCGACCCTTGACACCCCTCTAAACATAGGTCTGGAGGTTATCAAGTCTCGAATCTCGATCAGCCTCGGTGTTTGTGTCAGCGTAATCGGACGGCCAACCGGACACTTCAGGGACAAGCTCCCATGATAACCCTCAAACTTTCGCGATTCGCTTTTCCCGCCACTTCCTTGTACATCCTCTGCCTGCCTGACATGCACCCTGCGCACCCGAACAATTCCCAGTGCCGTTGCTGGCATCTCCTCTCGTCATGTCACACTTCAACCCTCCGTCATGTCCCTTGGTTTTTTTCGTTCCTGTACGGTACCATGTTGAGAAACCTCGGTTTCTATCCTCAGTTCCCAAACCCATCCCATCATGGGCCAAGCTTCGAACCTCGATTCCATCCGTGGTTTCAAGACCACACCACCATCCATGGTTTCCTCTCCCAGCCTTGGTTTTATCCCAAGTCTGTGCCTGTCTTGTCCTGTCATTCCCGAAGCACACCTAGTGACTTAGCCTGGCCGTTTTCCTGTCTTCGAGAAATTCGGGTCTCGAATCCGACGGCGACGAACCCGTCCTGTCTCATCGTTCAGGTTGACCGGTTTCGCCGGCTTTCCCATCTACTTGTCTGCTTAGTAGTCTGGAAGGTGGTCTGTCAACTACAGAGACGTTTGGCTTAGCAGGATTGTGATCTGTGCCTGTAGGCCGGCATGGTTTCCGTTAAGATCGAGTATGCGATTAGATTAATTCTTCATAGGCGTGACTCTTAGTCGCAATCCTTAAAATTGTAGGGATAATCTAGCTCGCCAGTTTCCTTCGTGCTTGAGATTTCGGGAGGATTTTGTACGCTTCCGACTCCAAACGGTCTTGAGACAGAACTATGGCGTTGCAACCTTTTTTAAGGATTTATCGCGTGACGTTTTCGGATTCTTAGCAGGCGGTGCTTTCATGGTTCCAGATTCACCTCCTAGTAACCCATTTGCCGCGTCCGATAAGTACTTTGCGATCGATCTTCCGTCCAGGAGCTGACAATACAGTGTTTACCTCCGATTTCCGTCAAGGATCAGACTAGATAGTGTTTACCGTTGCTCTTCCCTCAAGAATCAGACAGTCAGACCAGCTAAGGTCTTGCTACTTCGCATACTTCAAGAAGCCCGTTCGAGTTCGTCCTGCTCGCAGTGGTTTCCAGAATGGTCGGATCGACGTATTCGTCCGAGTCAGGGACCAGACCCGCCAGCCCCCTCAACTTACGGTCTCAGCTGGATGCCGCCTACCATGGGGGAGGAATGACCATCGTAGAGAAGTAAGTGCAAGAACAATTATCGGAGACAAGGGAGCTTAGCATGCCATGTGTCCTATACTCGCTAATCCACAGTCTCGTTTCGTTTGTAGCTCCTAGAAGTTGAAGCTTCGTGGTCCTTTAGTTCCCCAGAACGTCGGTTCTGAAATCCGCGCTTTATTCCCCCAACTGATCGGCCAGGCATGTGATGCGGGAGCTTCCGAACGCGCAGAACAGCCAGCTGGAGGCTGCTTCGAGCCAGCTTGACTCTCCCGAGTGCTCCTCCATTTCAGCTCAAGCGCTCACCAGGTGACGGACACATTTCTCCCTCATCATCCCTCAGTCAATTACGACTCTGATTTGTTCGTTCTCCGATAATTCGTCCGTCAGTCCTCCTGTTACGTCCTTATTTGCCGTCTCCATTTTGATTGCCGGCGGTTCACATCATCTCTCCTCGTCCCGGCGTTTCCCCTCGCCTCGTTTCGATCGGTTTCTTGCGGATGCGAATAAGTTCTTCCCTCGTCGCATTTGTCTCGTCAGGCCGGCCGCCGGCAGCGGTCTGACGAGCTTCCCCATCAGCAACCTTCCCCACGTGGAGCACTACTTCAAGGCGATGCTCATTCCTCTACTCGCGTCGTCCCCGGCAGTTTCCCCTCACCAACTCCGTTGTCCTTCCTCTTGCGTCTGTTCGTCTTTTCCCTTTGTTCATCTGCTCCTCTCGTCAGGCCGCCCGCCGGCAGCAGTCTGACGAGCTTCCCCATCGCCGACTTATACCACGTGGAGCACTATCTCAAGGCCGTGCAGCGGCAGTCCGTCGCAGCCCGTCGCAGCCTGCTGGGTCGGCGACAGCATGCGACTCCTGGCGCGCACGACGGCTCCGACCGCGCGATTTTCGAAGACATGCTGAGCTTCCAGAAGGTAGGTATTGGTGTAGGAAGGTGGGCGATTTCACAGGACTTGTATTGATCGAGCTGCTGCTGCTGCTGCTGCTGCTGCTGCCATAGGACCGAGCTTGCATGTTTTGATTGTGATTCTGCTCCGTACGCCCGCACCGAAATCGTCTCTGAAATTACTCTGTGCGTCCCACTGGTGCTCCCCCCGCAGGACCCCATCCCGACCTCGCTCACGCGCCTCACGACTGACCTGCAGACCAAAGCAGTGCGCATGTTCCAAGACATACTCCATTACATGGGGCTCAACGGCGCGCCGATCACCGACGAGCGCGAGCTGGCGCAGACGCTGGTTCGAATCCTCAAGATGGTGCTTCGGAAGCCGGAGATGCGGGAGGAGCTGTACGCGCAGCTGCACAAGCAGACAAGGAATAATCATGACAGGGAGGCGTGTCTTAGAGCGTGGGAGGTTATGCACATTTGCGCGTCGGTCGCGCCGCCGGGGTCGTATCTCGGGACGCCTATTACCGAGTACGTGCACGAGATCGCGAACGACGCGGGGGTGGACGAGGAGGTGAAGTCGCAGGCGCTTGCCACGTGGCACGCGCTGAAGAAGGCGATGAAGATCGGCGCGCGGAAGACGGTTCCGACCGTCGATGAGCTGCTGGCGCTGATGACGGGCAGAGCGCTCAAGACGATGGTGTTCTTCCTGGACGACACGTTCGAGGAGGTCGGGTACGACGCGTCCACGACAGCAGCGGAGATTTTAGAGGTGAGTGTGACTGTAGGTGCGTGTGACAGTAGGTGCGTGTGACTGTAGGCAATCAGGTGCTGGCGCTGATGACGGGCAGAGCGCTCAAGACGATGGTGTTCTTCCTGGACGATACGTTCGAGGAGGTCGGGTACAACGCGTCCACGACAGCAGCGGAGATTCTAGAGGTGGGTGTGGCCGTCGCGCGTGTGTCTGCACTGCGCTCGATTTTGCCAAAAGGTTCTCGTCGGCCAGACATGGCCCTGCCGCGTCCTCGTCACTTTTTGTGCTAGGTGTCCCAATCATTTGTGTGCTACTGGTGTCCTTCGTTGCTGTGTGCTGCAGAGCGTGGCGAGCAGCATTCGTCTGGAGGAGTTTCAGACGTTTGGGCTGTACGAGCACCGCAAGTACATCACACAGGCCAACAGCAACACGGAGAACATCTCGAGTGAGTTGGACGTCTTGTACTTTGAGTGAGTGACCTGGGGCAGTGAGAACGTGTGATTCCGGGCTGTGGGTGTGTGGTGCTGGAAGTGGGTTGTACGAGCACCGGAAGTACATCACACAAGCTAGCAACAGCACGGAGAACATCTCGAGTACGTGATTCTGCGCCTCGAGTACATGAGATTCTTTGCTGTATGCCATGTCTTCTACGTTGTTGCTTGCTTCGTTGTGCGAAGCGTGCAACATAGCACCCTGGTCTGCCGTCTTTCGCATAATTGATTGCTGTTGTGTCCTCTCTGAAGGAGATGGTCATGTGCTGGCACCTTTCACTATGACAATCCGTTCCTTTCGCTGAGCAGACGACTACATGGGCATTGACGAGAAGGCTTATATGGGGGACGTGATGGCCGAGCTGATGAGTTTCAGGGAGAAGAGCGAGCGGCAGGTGCAGCTGCGCCTGCTCTTCCGCAAGAAGTTTTTCCGGGAGAACGAGGAGGCGATCACGGACCCAGTGTTCATCCAGCTGTCGTACCTGCAAGCGAAGCAGGACTACGAGGAGGGCAACTACCCCGTGCCCAGGGATGACGTGGCGCAGCTGGCGGCGCTTCAGCTGATCGTTGACTTTGGCTTGCTGCCCGAGCCTGAAGTGGCGCTGTGAGTTAATACCTGGGGAGGGTTGAGCTAGATTCTCACTAGTGAGTGCGCGCGCAAGCGAAGCAGGACTACGAGTAGGGCAACTACCCCGTGCCCAGGGACGATGCGGCTCAGCTGGCGGCGCTTTAGCTGATTGTTGCCTTTGGCCTGCTGCCCGAGCCCGAAGTGGCGCTATATGGGAATTTCTGGGGAGGCTGCGGAGGGGAAAGGAGTAAGGGATCTCTGCAGCGTGTCAGCTCGATTAGAACTGATAGATGTTTCGTTAGTAGGTGCTCATGCGGTTGGCTGCCTCTATAAGCACACCGACCTGAACGAGGTTATACCTCATTTTCCTGCTTTTTCTTACTCCTCCTCCTCCTCTCCCATCCCTCTCTCCCTCCCTCCCTCCCTCCCTCCCTCCCTCCCTCCCTCCCTTCCTCCCTCCTCCATCCCTCGCTCCACGTTCTTTCTGTTCAGGGACTGGCAAGCGCAGGTGGAGCGAACGATTCCCGCACAGTTCCAGCCAATGCGGCAGAAGCGCGAGTGGGACATGGACGTGCTCACGCGCTACAAGGCGCTGGTAAGCCTCGTCCCTGGTAGCCCCGTCCCTGGTAGCCCCGTCCCTGGTAGCCCCGCCCCTGGTAGCCCCGTCCCTGGTAGCCCCGCCCCTGGTAGCCCCGTCCCTGGTAGCCCCGCCCCTGGTAGCCCCGCCCCTGGTAGCCCCGCCCCTGGTAACCCCGTCCCTGGTAGCCCCGTCCCTGTTTTAAACCACTCATTCTTCCTGTGCTCATTCTCCTCCACTCCCCATGTCGCTCCCTTCACTCACTTACTTCCTCCCTCTCTCCCTACCTCTCTCCCTCTCTCCCTCCCTCTCTCCCCCTCTCCCTCCCTCTCTCCCTCTCTCCCTCTCTCCCTCTATCCCTCCCTTTTTCCCCCTCCTTCCCTCCCGCCTCGCCTCCCGCTAACCCAAACCCACAGTCGCACTTGACGCCAGAGGATGCGAGGCAGCAGACGCTGAGGATAATCCGAGCTCTCCCCTATGGCGGGTCCGCCTTCTACCACGTGAGGCGCATCGAGGACCCCATAGGGCTGCTGCCGGGACGAGTGCTTATCGGCATCAACAAGCGCGGGGTGAGTGGGCCTGTGACTGCATGTATGCCTGAGTATGAGCAAGTTCCGGACCCACTTGAACCATGTTCTCACCCTTAGATCATCCTCAGCATCGGCAAGCACACGGTTGGCGTGTCGTGATGGCATGGCGATCCGCCCACGCGCACACCCCCTCCCCTCGCAGGTGCATTTCTTCAGGCCAGTGTCCGAAAGAGTACATTTTTTAGGCGCCTCAAAAATAGTCTCCCCCTCCCCTCACAGGTGCATTTCTTCAGGCCAGTCCCCAAGGAGTACCTGCACTCAGCGGAGCTCCGAGACATCATGCAGTTTGGCAGCAGCCCCGCGGCGGTGTTCTTCAAGATGCGCGTGGTGGGCTCGCTGCACGTGTTCCAGTTCGAGACGACGCAGGGCGAGGAGATTTGCCTCGCCATCCAGACGCACATCAACGACGCCCTCACGCGCCGCTTCGCCCGCCAGAGAGCGCGCCACCACAACTCGCCACTGCTCGGCCTGCCTCCTGGTGCTAGCGGTGCTGCCGCTGGTGCTGCTGGTGGGAGTGGTGGGGGAGGAGGGGATGGGGTTTTGATGGCTGGTGGAGGCGGGTTGGGGGAGGGTCAGGGGCCGCACCCAATAACGGAGTATGAGCACCGGACCAAGGAGCTGTCGGAGAACTTGACAAGGGCGTTCATGCATATCGAGCAGGTAGAGAGGGCGCTTCCCCCCCCTGTCACGCACACAGTGCATCAATGTCCTCCTGCTTTGAGACGTCTCATAAGTAGATTATCATTCTCCCTTCCCTTCACACACACACACTGTGTCCATGCCCGTTATCTTCTGCCCTCCCTACCCCACCCCCTTCATAATTGTTGCTCCTTCCCGCCGCCCTTTCTCTCTGCCCCCAGTTGAACCAAGAAGTGGCAGCGAGGGCAGCAGCAGAGGCGAAGCTGCAGGGCGAGCTGCAGGCGGTGAAGGCGGCGCTGAGGCAGGGGGAGGTGGCGAACGAGGAGGTGGTCGAGGAGAGGGATCGTCTGGCTGAGCTTCTAGAGGTGAGTTGATGGGGGAACTGAGGGAGGAAAGGGGTGGCATGTGGGATAAAGGTGCAAGGCAGTTTCAAAGAGGCGCTCAGGCAGGGGGAGGTGGCGAACGAGGACGTGGTGGAGGAGAGAGATCGGCTGGCGGAGCTTCTAGAGGTGAGTGGGAGGGGGGAAAGGCGGGGATGTGGGATGTGGGGTGGGTGCATGGGATGCATGTAGGATGAAACATGGACGCACACGCTTATGCACACGGGACGTGGGTTGCTGTGGAAAGACAGGGCAGTCTCAAAGAGGCGCTAAGGCAGGGGGAGGTGGCGAACGAAGAGGTGGTGGAGGAGAGGGATAGGCTGGCGGAGTTGCTGGAGGTGAGTGGGACGATGGTCGGGGTGTGGCAGGGGAAGGGGGGGGGGGGGGGGGGGGCGCACGGGAACAGCAGGGGTGGCGAATGATGGGGTGGTGGAGGAGAGGGATAGGCTGACAGAGGCAGCCTATGGGTGATTGTACACAGGGAGGGAGACCACCAGTTCTCTGAGAAAAGGTGACGCCTTCACCTCTACAGTTTCCCTCACCTGTTGTGTAATCCTCTCTCCCCTCTCCCTCTCCCCTGTCACCACCCACAGATGGCGAATCAGCCAGGCAGGGAAGCGGCGCTGTCGTCCGGGTCGTTCACTCCTGGAGGCGTGAGGAGGAGGGACGGGCTTGGCAGCACGGGGAGCAACATGAGCCTGCTGAACGACGCCAGGACACGGGCCCTGGAGTCTCAGGTGCGTCTTGAGGTTGCGAAAATGTCGTTGTGAGGATTGGCTGGAGGAGGAGGGACGGGCTTGGCAGCACGGGGAGCAACATGAGCGTGCTGAACGGCGCCAGGACACGGGCGCTGGAGTCTGAGGTGCGTCTTGAGTTACGTTGAAAGCTACTTGGCATTGGTTTGCAGGAGTAGGAGCATGAGATTTACTTGGCAGCACGGGGAGCAACATGAGCGCGCTGAACGACGCCAGGACACGGGCTCTGGAGTCTCAGGTGCGTCTTGAGTTGCTTTGAAAGCTACTTGGCATTTGTTTGCAGGAGTAGGAGCATGAGATTGACTTGGCGGCATGGGCAGCAGCGTGAGCCTGCTGATTGACGCCAGGACGCGGGCACTGGAGTCTCAGGTGCGTCTTTACTGAGGATTGCCTGGAGGAGGAGAGATGGGCTTGGCAGTATGGGAAGCTGCCCCTGTCTCGTATGCCCTTTGCCCCATCCAGTACAAGGAGGTGCAGGAGGAGCTCAAGGCGGTGGAAGGAGGGCGGAGGAGCAGGCCAGTAGTGAGGCGCTTGAAACCTTCTCTCGTGTTCTCATATTCTTGTTTCGCCTCACCCGTTATTCTTGTTCCCCCTTGGCAGTGGGAAGGAGAGCAGAGGAGCAGGTCTGTAGTTAGGCGCCTGTAGTGAGGCGCCTCAAACCTCCGCTCATGTTCTCACACTCTTGTTCCCCCTTGCCCCTGTGTGCAGCTGAAGGAGGTGCAGGAGGAGCTCAAGGCGGTGGCAAGAGCAGAGAAGCAGGCAAATTCTCATAATCGCTCACACGCACACCTCATCTCATTCTTCCCGTTCCCCTCTGTCTCTGCTGCCGTGCGCCATTACCAGCTGAAGGAGGTGCAGGAAGAGCTCAAGGCGGTGGGCAGGCGAGCGGAGGAGCAGGCACAGGCAGCTGCAAGGGAGAGGCAGGCAGTGGAGCAGCAGCTTTCCAACCTGGAGCTCACAAAGGACAACGAGGTGAGGCCTTTCGGATTCCGGGTTGCTTTCCATGCCCCTGCTCTCCTCCCTGCTCGGTCTTTTAGTCGCCTCAATCATCGCTGCTGTTCTACTTCTCCTATCCTTTTGAATGCAACACCCTGCTTATTCCACTCACTTGCACAGCAGCATCTGAAGTGGCTCCAACGCCATCCTCACTCGACCCTTCTTCCCTCCTCCCTTCTCCGTTCCCCCTCCCGCCTTCCCCCCTCCTCCCCGCTCCTCCTCCCCACTCATTTCTCTCTCCCTACCAGATCAAGACGTTGGAGCTGCGCTCGTCAGCAGAGAGGGATGAGCTGGCGGCCAGGCTGGCAATTGCGGAGCAGCGATTGGAGGAGAGCCGGGCGGCGGAGGTGCAGCTTAGAGAGGAGCTGAAGGAGAAGGAGGCGCAGTCGGAGCACCTGGAGGAGTTCTTTAAAGAGCTGGACGAGCTCAGGGAGATGAAGGAGGTGCGTGTTGGGGAAAGGGTTTGGGGGGGGGGGGGGGGGAAGGGTTACAAGTTGGGATTTGGCTAATGGAGAGGAAGAAGGAGATGGAGGCGCAGTCGGAGCACTTGGAAGAGTTCTTTAAAGAGCTGGACGAGCTCAGGGAGATGAAGGAGGTGAGCGTGGGGGTGGGTTTAAATTAGGGTCGGGGTTTCGGGTTTGGAGGAGGGGAAGGAGACGGAGGCGCAGTCGGAGCATCTGGAAGAATTTTCAAGGAGCTGGTTTAGCTCAGGGAGATGAAGGAGGTGTGTGTGGGGCGGGGTTTAGGGTTTCGTGTCTGGGGCTTAGATTTGGGAGGAGAGGGAGAACGTAACGCATTGGAGATGGAGGAGCTGAAGGAGATAAAGGAGGTCCTTTAGTGAAGACAGTCATGAATCACCATTTGGGTGTACCTTCTCCTTATGGCTTCCCTATTGTCAATACTGTCTGGCAGGAGATGGAGAGGAACCGGGTGGAGCACCTGGAGGTGATACAGCGGCAGGGCAATCAGATAGCGGAGCTGGAGAAGGGAGATGATAGCACTCATCCCTTTGTGTGTGTCTTTCTGCTGCCGTCATGTGGTTTCTGTTCCGCGCTGCCCCGCAGGAGATGGAGCGGAACCGGGTGGAACACCTGGAGGTGATCCAGCGGCAGGGCAAGCAGATAGCGGAGCTGGAGAAGGCGTACAAGGAGGAGATCGTGCTGCGCAAGCGATACTACAACATGATGGAGGGTGAGTGGGTGTGAAGACATCAACTGCTTGAAGTGTGAATAATAATCGCTGGCAGCGAATTGGGGCCCATTTGTGGAACGTGAGGAGTGCTGGAAACGAGTGGAATTCTCCGCGTTTTGACTACTCTCCATCCCCATCAATATATCCCCATCAATATATCCCCATCAATATATCCCCATCAATATATCCCCATCAATATATCCCCATCAATATATCCCCATCAATATATCCCCATCAATATATCCCCATCAATATATCCCCATCAATATATCCCCATCAATATATCCCCATCAATATATCCCCATCAATATATCCCCATCAATATATCCCCATCAATATATCCCCATCAATATATCCCCATCCCTTCCGCCACTCCCCTGGAAAGCCCAGACGAGCTGACGGTGCAGCACCCGGGGAGGGACTGCGTGGAAGCATGCGGTGTCCTGAATCCTCCCTCTCCCATCCCCCAGACATGAAGGGCAAGATCAGCGTGTATGCACGGTGGCGGCCGCTGAGCTCGAGGGGCGGAGGAGGATGGTGGTGGAGATGCCGGATGAGTTAACGGTGCAGCACCCCTGGAGGGACGCCGTAGTGGAGTGTGGTATCCTGAGTCCCTCTTCCCCCTCCCCCCCCCCCCCTCCTCTCCCCGTATCCCCCCTCATTCCCCCAGACATGAAGGGCAAGATCCGGGTGTATGCGCGGTGGAGACCGCTGAATTCCAGGGAGCGGGGCGAGGGGCAGCGGATGGTGGTGGAGATGCCAGACGAGTTCACGGTGCAGCACCCCTGGAGGGACGCCGACCATCCCAAGGCGCACCAGTTCGACCGCGTGTTCGACCACTCGGCCAGTCAAGAGGCTGTGTTTGAAGACACACGGGTAAGAGAGTGTGCTTCGTCTTTGCCTTGGAGAAGATTCAAGAGTCATCACTTGAAAGATACAGTACACGTGTGTGTCATGTCCTTCCATCTGTTTCCCCTGCTGCTCGTTGCATGCAGTACCTGATACGACCACTTCATGACTGGTCCAGGGTCTTTATACTCGTGTACAGGTTTTGAGGCGCTTTATAAGCACTCTTCCGATCTTCTCTCCTTTCCCCTTGCTCCGTGCCCCTTGCTCCTCGCCCCCTGCAGTACCTGATCCAGTCGGCCATCGACGGCTACAACGTGTGCATCTTTGCCTACGGGCAGACGGGCAGCGGCAAGACCTTCACCATCTACGGTGGCGACAAGAACCCCGGGCTCACACCGCGCGCCATGCAGGAGCTCTTCAACGGGCTCAGGAAGGAAGCCGGGAGGATGAGCTACAAGCTGCAGGTGAGGAGGGTGGTTGGCATGGTGGTTGGAGATTGGAAGGGGGGGGTAGGGAGAGGGTGGTGGGGACAAGAACCCAGGACTCACAGCCTACACTTGCAGGAGCTGTTCAACGGGCTCAGGAAGCAGGCCGGGCACATGAGCTACAAGCTGCAGATGTGCGGGTTGGTACTTAGGTTCTGCAATTTTGGGATGGATGTGGGAGCGTTAGTTTCTCGCTGTCTTCTCCTTTATCGCCTGCACCATCCATCCAGGTGTACATCCTTGAGCTCCACCAGGATACCCTGCAGGACTTGCTGCTGCTCACTCACATACCCGCCTGCCCCTGCTTGCCCTTCACCCTGTTTGCCCCTCTCCTGTTCTGACCCGCCCACCCAGGTGTACCTGCTGGAGCTCTACCAGGACCTGCTGCTGCTGAGTCTGGCGACAGGTCCCTCAATTGCCCACTCTCGCTCACTTTCCTCCTATCCTCTCCCTCGCCCCCCCCCCGTCCTTCCAGGTGTACATGCTGGAGCTGTACCAGGACACGCTCCAGGACCTGCTGCTGCCGAAGACTGCAGCCAAGCGGAAGCTCGAGATCAAGAAGGACGCCAAGGTATGTAACATGTAACATGTTTCATGTAACATATAACTGCCTCAAGCTGAACAGTGACGCGCACTGGGGTTACTTTTCTGAAAGCTGCACGTCCTGTGTTTTGTTCCCTTCCTTGAGCTACCTCTCGCACATCAGTTTTCTGCCAAAGTTCAGCCATCTCAGGTGGTGCAGTGCCTCTCTCTGATCAGCTGTGGGTGGTGGTGCAGGGGGGTATGGATAGGGGGTCACTGGCTCTTCTGCTACCGCTCTCGACCGCATCCATGCCTTTCGTCTTGTTCCCCTCGTCCCTTATCTCCCTCAAGCCATGGTGGTGGTGCAGTACCTGTCGCAGCTCGAAGCAGTGGTGGCGGCCGGCATGGAGAGGCAGGCGGTGGCCGTTCTGGCACCATTCTTAACCGCTCTGTTTTCTGTGCCTGTCCCCATCGTCTTCCTCTCCTAATCCCCAGGGCATGGTGGTGGTTGAGAACGCCACCCTGATCGAGGTGCAGTACCTGTCGCAGCTGGAGGCTGTGGTGGCGGGCGGCATGGAGCGGCGGGCGGTGGCGGGGACCCAGATGAACGCGGAGAGCTCGAGGTCCCACCTGGTGCTGTCGATCGTCATCGAGACAACCGACCTGCAGACCCAGAACGTGTGCCGGGGAAAGGTGAGAGCAGGAGAGGAGTGTGTGGGGGGGGGGAAGTGTGTGTGTGTGTGTGTGTGTTGGAGAGTCAGCAAGAGTGTGTGTGTTTTCTTTCTGACTTCCTGCTTTTAGAGAGTTGCAAACACGACCTGCTGACACCCAACCACCCCAACACCCCCCCCCCACTTAGCCCGTCACCAACATCCCTCCCCATTCTCCTCCTCCTCCCTTCTCCCTCTCTCCTCAGCTGAGCTTCGTTGACCTGGCCGGCTCTGAGCGTGTGAAGAAGTCGCGGTCGGAGGGGGAGCAGCTGAAGGAGGCCCAGTCGATCAACAAGTCCCTCTCGGCTCTCGGGGATGTGATCAGCGCACTGGCGCAGGGCGGCGGGCACATCCCCTACCGCAACCACAAGCTCACGCTGCTCATGAGCGACTCGCTGGGCGGCAACGCCAAGACGCTCATGTTCGTCAACATCTCGCCAGCGGACGGCAGCCTGGACGAGACGCACAACTCCCTCACGTGAGTACCTGGGGCTTGGGGGTTGGGGGGTGGGGATTTGGAGGCTAAGTGAGGTGATGGTGCTAGGCTTGTGCATTGTTAGGGCAGGAGGGGGCATTGGGAGGGGGCATTGGGAGGGGGCATTGGGAAAAGGGGCATAGGGAGAAGGGGGCATAGGGAGAAGGGATCATTGGGAGGGGGGAGGGGCACGTCCCGTACCGCGACCACGTGCTCACGCTGCTCGTGAGCTTGATTGTGAACAAGGCGTCAAATAACGTCTCTAACAAGGAGGCTCATTGTCCCTCTCTCCTTCTCTTCCCCCCACCTAACAGCTACGCCACGCGCGTGCGCTCCATAGTTAAACGAGGCGTCCACAAACGTGTCGAACAAGGAGGTGCAGTGGCTCAAGGGCAGGATCGCCCTCTAGAGACTTGACCAGTAACCCCTTCCCTCCTCCCCTCCTCCCGTCTCTCCATGTGTGTGTGCAGGTACGCCACGCGCGTGCGCTCCATCGTCAACGAAGCGTCCAAGAACGTGTCGAACAAGGAGGTGCAGTGGCTCAAGGGCAGGATCGCCTATTGGAAGCAGCTCGCGGGGGAGAGGGCGGAGGAGGAGGAGCTGGACGAGGTCAGCGAGCTACGGACGCCTGTCAGGCGGGCGCTGGAGCCAGGAAGCTCAGGGTCTCAGTAAGAAAAGGGGGTGTGGGTGGGGAGGGGAGAGGCGGGCGGAGGAGGAGGAGGAGTTGGATGGGTGAGCAAGCTGAGGACGCCGGGCAGGAGGGTGCTGTGGCAAGGAGGGGGGTGTGAAGGGCACTGGAGTAAGAAGGGGGTGAGGATGGGGGGGGTAGAAGAAGGGCGGAGGAGGAGGAGTTGGACGAGGTGAGCGAGCTGAGGACGCCGGTCAGGAGGACGGTGGAGCAAGAAGGGGGGTGTGGTGAGGGTGGGGCGTGAAGCAAGGAGGGGGGGAGGGGGGGGTAACAATGGAGGAGTGAGATCGCCTGCCAGGAGGGCACTGGAGTAAGAAGCGGGTGAGGGTGGGGGTGTGGAGCGAGCAAGGGAGGAGTTGAGATCCCCTCAGGAGGGCATTGGAGGAAGGAGGGGTTGTGAATAGCGCTGGGGTCGTGTAAAGCCTTGGAGTGGCATAGAGGTGAGGAGCAGCGAAGCGCAGTGGTTTTCTTTGGAAGCAGATGGCAGAGCAGGGGGAGTTGGACGAGGTCTTGATTGTTTCTAGTCAAGGAAGTGCGGGGGGTGGTGGGGGCAGCAAGGAAGTGCGGGGGGGAGTGGAGGTGTGGAGCAAGGAAGTGCGGTGGGGGGTGGGGGCGTGGAGCAAGGAAGTGCGGTGGGGGGTGGGGGCGTGGAGCAAGGAAGTGCGGGGGGGGGTCGGGGTGTGGAGCAAGGAAGTGTGTGATAGCTGAAGGAAGCCACCTAGGAGCTGAACGGAGATTGGTTACTAGGAGGAGGGCTCTCAAGTACGGTAGGGCAGACCGGGGGAGGAGCCAAGAGTGGGCTGTGTGTTCTCGAGGAGCAGCGGAGTCAATTCCCGATCGATGCCGGAACATTCTCGCATGAGTTGCTCGAGACGTGTGGGGGGGTGAAGAGATAGTTACTTACAACCTTTGACCACAAGCCAGAGGGTTGCTTGCTTCACATGCTACTGCATGAGAGCATGGTGCCCCCAATGTGATGCTTTTCCTTCATGGTCAACGTGGGCAAACCTTGTGCGCATCAACAACAGGTGTAGATACGTAGAGTAGGTACTTGTGTTTTCTTCTCTGCCATCAGTGTTCACTGCCATCCCATCCTAAGGCCATACAGCGAGGGCACTGCTGGTACATGATGAGTTTTGTATCTGAGCCATTGTTTGGAAGCTAAGGGGTAAAAGACTCACGTGGATTGGAGAGAACTGTGCTCTAGAAGTGTTGTGTCTATGGAGTCGAGAGATGGTTGATGGGAAGCAGCTGATCGACCATGAGATTCCAGAATCAATCACCGCTCATTACCAAGCGAAGCATGAGAAGACCCTTTGGCACAGATGTATACATTGCACAGCAGCATGCCTCCTGGAATGAACATCACATACATTTATTCAATAGATTACACAGGTGTACTTGCCAGCCCACAACCAAGGCTCCTGACCTGACCGATGGGAGCCCGACTGAAATATACATGTATGCTACACCCACCACCACTGCAGAGTACAGATTCTTTATCGAGTTGCTGCAATCAGTCGGTGCGAAGTAGATCGCCAGCTTACGATGAGACGTGGAAGGCAGAATGGCCCCTCAAATTGAGCCGCACCGGGATCCTGCCTGCTCCTCCACCTGTTTCCGAGTCGACACAAAAGCCAGCCTGGTGCAAAGAGGCTTGCCGGCTTAGGCTGAGATGTGGAAGGCGGAACGACCCCTCAGGTTGAGCCGCACCGGGATCTCCTGCTCCTCCACCTGCCTCCACGCTGCCTCTCTCGCCTCTTCAATCGCCTCTCTCTGCCTGTCCGCCAGCGAATCAGCATCCACCATCTCATACGAGGTCAACTTCACCGGAGTCTCCTCCTCCTCCAACTGCTTCCATGCTGCTGCTCTCGCATCCTCTTGCTTCTCCGCCTCCTGCTTCATCGCCTGTGTCTGGATGGCGGCAAGTGAATCAGCATCCACCATCTCATACGAGGTCAGCTTCACCGGAACTTCCTGCTGCTCCAGCTCCCTCCAAGCAGCCTCCTTGGCGCTCGCTTCCCTCTCCGTCATTGCTTCCTCCATCGCCGCTGCTTGGCTTGTGACCAGGGAGTCGGAGTCCACCAGGGAGAAGGACACCAGCCGGATGGGGATCTCTTCCTCCTCCATCTCCTTCACTGCCGCTGCACGTGCCGCCTCTTCTGTCGCCTCCTCCTCTTCCTCCGGTGCCTTGCTGCCTGCAGCAGCACGTGCTGCCTCCTCTGCCTCCTGCTCCTCCGCAGCTGGTTCGTCTTCAAACGCCTCCAACGCACTCCCTCCTGCTACCGCTGCTGCTGCTGCTGTCGTTTGCTCCTGCTCCGTTGCCAGACCCTCCTCCTCAATCTGCTGCATCACCTGAGGATTCTCCTGAAACGGTGCAGTCTTCTTCCTTCCTTGCTCCTCCTCCTCCTCCTCCTCCTCTTCCCTCTCCCCTCCTTCCCCTTGCTGCTGCTCCAACTCGAAGAGCTCGAGGGCCTCCACTCTGTGAGGATCTGCGATGTCGTTGTTGCCACTCTCCTGCTCGCTGCCGTGCACAGCTTCCAGCTCCAAGAGCTCGAGGGTCTCCACTCTTTGGGGCCCGGCAGGGCCAACAGCACCAGCTGCTGACGCCGGCACAGCATCTGCAGCAGCAGGCTCTGCCATGTCGTTGACGCCGCTCCCCTGCTCGCTGCCTTGCATGGCCTCCAGCTCTAGAGCCGCCATGGCTTCAACGTTGTTCTGATATGCCTGCATTGCCTCCTGCTGCTGCTGCTGCTGCTGCTGTTGCTGGTTCACAGTGATCTCCTCCCCCTGCTGCTGCTCCTGAGTTGCTGCTTCCACTAGCCTGAGCTCTTCCACTTCCTCGTCTTGCATCCTCTCCATGCCCCCTTCCAATTCCCCCTCGAACCCCCCTTCGAACACCCCCATCACGTGCCTGTCGTGCTCCTCCTCCGCCTCTGCTGTCTCTGCCTGCCGCTCGTCTGCCGCCTCCTGCTCATCCTCGTCAGTAGCCTCCTCGAAAAGGGACAGCGCGCTTTCAGCAGGTGTGGGAGTGTCGGTGTCGGTTGTACGCGTTTTAAGGGAAGTCGCGTTGCAGAATCGAGTCCCGACGCTGCAAGCGGAGAGACGAGGGCACGAAGGGGCAGAATGAAAGGAAAAAAAGAAAGAGTTTAGAGGAGGGGTGCGCGGATAGGGATGGCAGGGAGGTAGCGGGATGGCACGAAAATCGGGGAGGAAGGGAGACGAGGGATGTGCACCGACTTACAAGGCGTGTTGTTCGTCAGGCAGCGGCGCACAAGCCAGCAGAAAATAGGAGAAGCAGGGCGGACAAAGCAGCAGGGGGAGCGGCGAAATAGACGCAGAGGGGGGCATCCAAGCCGACCGGCTGTTCTTACAACGCGTGCTTGCTGGGGAGAGACTCCGCCGGCCCACCCGCGGAGCACACGTCAGCGGAGAATAGAAGGCAGCGGGGTGAGGGGAGGATAGGCGCAGAAAGAGACGCAGGAGACACCGTCGACAGGCGGTACTTACAACGCGTGTTGCTCGCCGGGAAGGAAAACGGCGGGCTTATCGGCGGCGCACACGTCATCGGAGAACAGAAGGCAGCGGCTGGAGCGGAGGAAGAGGTTCCAGTACGTGCAATCGGCGCGCTGCTGGCACTCGCGGCAGCAGTCCGCCGCGAGCGCGGCCGGCGGAAGCGGAACGCCGTTGGGGATCGCGGGGAGGCGGAAGGGCTTGGAGCCCTGCACGGCGAATCGACCCACGTAGACCTGCGACTTGCACGCGGGATTCGCGGCGGCGGATGCGGGGCCCGCGGGTGACGTGGCGGGCGGGCAGTCGACGCCGATTGGGCGGAAGGAGGGGCAGTTGTTCGCTGAAGTTGGCGCCGCGAAGAGCGCGAGGACGAGGAGGAGGAGGGAAAGTGTTGTTGGTGTTTGGAGACGAGCGGGCCGGCTGCGACTCGCCATGGCGCGTGACTGAGTGGCGCTTGGTGGACGAAGTTGCTCGTCGCTGCTGCTGCCGCCGCTGCTGCTGTCGCTGCTTCGGCGTGTGGGGAGCCGGCTGCTGCGGCGGTCACGAGAATTGAGGCCGACGAGAGTTAGCGGCGGGGGCTCCTCGGCGAGAAAGTTGTTCCGACGCGGTTGCGATGTGAAGGTGTGTCAATTACCAGACGTTCTGAGAGTTTGCTGCTGGTGAGACTTGATATGCTACGAGCGCAGCAGGTTCCAGACGTTTCAGATTCTCGCAGAAACACCCGAGGAGGAGTAGGTCGAAAGACGCGACTTATAACGGGATTGCTGCCCTTCGTGCGAAATCTAGCAGCTAAAAACGTGAGAGGCGAGGCAATGGTGATGAGGAGAAAACACGGCAGCAGGGAAAAGAAGAACCGAAAGCGGAGGGGTTTGTTCAGGTATTTGAGCTGGTTGAGAAACGAGGGAAATGACAAAGCTTGGCTTCTGACTAATTGGCGGTTTCAGGCGGGGTGTATATTTGCCCGCCCCGGGTGCCTGATCTCGTGCTCTGTTGGGCTGGCGGGAAAGCCAGGAGAATTCTCACACCTATTGCCTGTCTCTCCTGCGGAGCGGACACTATCGCGTTCCCCCCTCCTGATGCTGCCTGAGCTCGCTCGGCGATAGGTTCGTGTAAACCCTAGGGACTGCCACAAAGACTTGCGATTGCGGAGGCTGTGCTGCTGGTGATTCTATCAGTCGGGAAAAGCTCCTGGAGGGAAAGAAAGGGACTTTTCTGTGGTTGGACCTATGGCACCAGCTGGTGCATTTTCAGGGTTGTGCTCAGGAGGATATGTGAGAGGACGCCTGAAGTTTGCTCTGCAGCGCAAACGTAGAACACGCCGAAAGTTCCCCGCAAGTTTTTGGCGGAAATTGCGTGAATTTCCGGGTTCGGTGATTGACTTGCCCGTTCAAAACGAATTGCTTATTCCCTGCACTCTGACTGGGCTCGCTCCACTTCACCATCTCAGTACGAGGGCCAGGAAAACAAGGGTCCCGTTTAGTTTGGCCTCAGCTTTAGAATTGCGTGAGGAGCATTTACCCGTAGAACTGTTTCATCTGACACACATGACGCCCAGATGACAACGGTTTTCGCGAAGATTTCAGTTCCGACGACGCGTTACAAGTCGTTCCTTAGCTCGTGACTCTCGCTTTCGTCTCAGTGTGTAAAAAATCGTTTTACAACACACAACTACTTCAGAATGTACGAGCCTTGGTCAAGCTTGTAGATTCGCATAACGCATGGGCTTCTACCGCGTTCAGGGACATTTCGCGCGATGCTTCCAGCAGTTCACATACCTCTCCCTTGCACGCTAGACTGGATCAGAGACGACGAACGTACTTCCGCTCCGCACGGCTCACTGCCTCGAATATTCTCCTCGTTCGTTCTCGCCACCATCCGCATTGACACCAGCGGCCCTCCCGTGATCCCTGCTTCGAGCGACCTCCTACCTCCCTCCTCCTTCCTCCTTCCTCCTGATTCGTGCCCGGCCAAGCAAACGGAATCCATGGCGGGAACATACGCTGGTGATGCGCCTCGGCGCAAGAACCAGAAAGGACAGGCGCAGAGCGCGCAAGTATGGCGGAACATGAACGACGGGAAATGGGGGACACGTGGCGAATGGTGGGCGGTGGTTCAGCTCATCCCGTTCGCCCTCGTTCTCTACCCTCCTCCGTCTCTCCTCCCCGCCTTCCTTCCCGCCTCATTCTGCGCTTCCCCCTCTCCCAATGCGGCCTCGCTGGGGCTCCTCTCCTTCGACGCCATACGCGTTACTGGCGTTTTGCTCGCTATAAGCTCCTGCGTCTTCTTCGTATCCGCGCTAAAAGACCTTGGAGAGAGCTTGACACCTTTCCCGAAGCCCGCAGCCGCAGCAACTCTTCAGACAGGAGGCTTGTACTCGATTGTGCGTCATCCAATATACGCTGGAGCTATTTTCTTTGGTGCTGGGCTGACACTGGCAACATGCAGCAGCGATAGGTTGGTGTACACTGTACTTTTGGCTATGTTTTTGGACAGAAAGGCGAGTGTAGAGGAGGTATGGCTCAAAGAGAAATTTGGACAGCCATACGTAGGATACAGTAGCCGGGTGAAGAAGCTGATCCCTTTGGTCTACTAGTGGGGAATATGACACAGAGGAGATGATCTGGCAACTTGGCAAGAGGAATGCTGCTGATGTGCCTTGATAACCAGTTCCAGGCATGCTGGTACATGGTTTATAGCATACGGTAATAATGCAGGCCCGCTGGCATTGGCCTACTTGTTAAGCTAGGAAAAACTAAGCGGCCATAGTATACGAGAGGAGGTTTTGGCTAGGGGGAGAAGTTACGAGAGAAAAGGTGCATGATTAGAAAGAGAGAGAGGTACAAGGAGGGGGCTGTACCCCCTACAGTAGAGTTCAATAAAACCTACCAAGCCTACCAATTATATAACACAAAATATAAATTAACACACCCCCTAGGCTTGGTGGTCACAAGCCCGCCCAACACTAGACACCCCTAACTGTCAAACATGTCTATGTGTTATGTTTGTATAGACTGTATAGGGTAGCCTCTTAGAGGATACAACACTTAGCTATATTGTGTGTACTCTCTCTGTATCACCAACACTTCAATTTCTGATATGGTATCACGCGTAGGTAGGATCCCCCCCCCCCCCCACCTACCGCTTCCGCTCGCCCCCCTAGCCCCGTCGCGACCCCCCCCTAGCCCCGTCGCGCCCCTTCCTGGGACCCGTCGCGCCCCTCCCTGGGCCCCGTCGCGCTCCTTCCTGGACCCCGTCGCGCCCCTTCCCAGGCCCCGTCGCGCCCCTCCCAGGCCCCGTCGCGCCCCTCCTGGGCCCCGTAGCGCCCCTCCTGGGCCCCGTAGCGTCCCTCCTGGGCCCCATAGCGCCCCTCCTGGGCCCCGTCGCGCCCTCTCTGGGCCCTGTAGCGCCCCTCCTGGGCTCTGTCGCGCCCCTCCCAGACCCCGTCGCGCCCCTCCCAGGCCCCGTAGCGCCCCTCCTGGGTCCCGTCGCGCCCCTCCCAGGCCCCGTAGCGCCCCTCCTGGGACCCGTCGCGCCCTTCCTGGGCCCCGTAGCGCCCCTCCTGGGCCCCGTCGCGCCCCTCCCAGGCCCTGTAGCGCCCCTCCTGGGACCCGTCGCGCCCCTCCTGGGCCCCGTAGCGCCCCTTCTGGGCCCCGTCGCGCCCCTCCCAGGCCCTGTAGCGCCCCACCTGGGACCTGTCGCGCCCCTCCTGGGCCCCGTAGCGCCCCTCCTGGGCCCCGTCGCGTCCCTCCCAGGCCCCGTCGCGCCCCTCCTGGGCCCCGTAGCGCCCCTCCTGGGCCCTGTCGCGCCCCTCCTGGGCCCCTGCAGCGCCCCTCCTGGGCCCCCCGTCGCGCCCGCCCGGTCCTGTCGCACCAGCCTGGCCCCGTCGCCCACGCTCGGCCCCGTCCTGCTCGCCCGGCCCCGTCGCAGCCGCCCGGCCCCGTCGCATCAGCCCGGCCCTGTCGCGCCCGCCCGGCGCCGTCGCACCGGCCCGGCCCTGTCGCCCCCGCCTGGCCTAGTCGCCCCTGCCCGGCCCCGTCGCGCTCGCCCGGCCCCATCGCCCCGGCCCGGCCCTGTCGCACCAGCCCGGCCTTGTCGCGCCCGCCCGGCCCCGTCGCGCCAGCCCGGCCCCGGCGTCCTCGCCCGGCCCGGTAGCACCTGCCCGGCCCCGCAGCCCCGGCCCCGTCCTCCTCCCTGGTATGGTTCCCCCCCACCTTGCCCAGCACAGCCCTGCACCGTACCGCCACGCACCACCCTGTACTGCCTTACACCGCACTGCACCGCACTGCACCTCACTGCACCGCACTGCACCGCATTGTACCGCACTGCACCGCACTGCACCGCACTGGACCGCCCTGCACCGCACTATACCGCACTGCACCGCACTGCACCGCACTGTACTGCACTGCACTGCACTGCACCGCCCTGCACCGCACTGGACTGTTCCTGATGGCGGCGGAGCTTCGCTTCGACGCTGAAGGTCAGCCCCTAGAGTTCGAGGCGTGGCTTGCCGACCTCCGCCGCCAACTCACTGGCCAGCGGCAGGATGGTGAACCGCTTTCCGCACATCTTGACGGTACGCTCCCCTGCCCAGACCCTCCTGCTATTCTGCCCGCTGACCCCACACCCACTGAGCGTGAGTCTACTGCTGCCGCTGCCCGTGCGCGCTCTGTCTGGCTTTCTCGCCATGCTGTCGCCCACCTTGCCATTAGCAACGCCCTCCCCCCGTCCGAGCGTCCTCGCTTTAGGTCCCTCACTACTGCTCAGGCATACTTAGATGCTGTCATCAAGCGCTATTCCACCCCTCCGGCTGCCTCGGTGGGTCGCCTGATCCTCCCGCTGCTCTTTCCTGACCTTGCTTCGTTCCCCACTGTCTCTGACCTCGCTGCCCACCTGCGCTCGATAGAGGAGACCTGGCGCGCCGCCTGCACTGACGCACAGCTTAGAGCCCACCAGCCGCCCATTACCTCTACCCTCTACCTGCTTGCCACCCGCCTCCCTGACCGCCTTGCTGTCGCCCGCGACCGCTTCCTTAGTGTTCACCCCGCAGACCTCACCCTCACTGACTTTGTCGACACCCTGACTGTGATAGAGACCCGTCACCGCTCCATCGCCCAGGCGAGCGGTGCTGTGCCGGTCCCTATCTTTCAGGGTTGTGCCCCCGCTCAGTGCACCTTCTCCGACGGCTCTGCCGCAGTGGCTGAGACTGCTGCTGCAGCGCAGGCCCGTTCTGGGAAGGGCCGCCGCCCCAAGGCTGGGCGCGGCGGAGGGGGCGGCGGGGGTGTGGGCGGGGGTAGTGGTGGGGTCGGGTCGCCTGGTGCTGGAGCGGACGAGGGGACCCTGCCCAGTCCAGCTGAGTCGCCGCCCCTGCAGTTGCAGCAGCCGCCGCAGTCGCAGCCTTCGCAGCAGCCGCAGCAGCCGTTGCAGACGCGGCAGACGAGTGTCCTCCCGCCAGGGTGGCCCGGCGCTGGCGGTGGACGGGCGCGTGGTGGTGTGCCGCGTGGTGGCTCTGGCGGCGGGCGTTGTCAGTACCAGATCCAGACCGGTCCTCGCCGCGGCTTCGTTTGCGGTAAGATCGGTCACTCCACTCCCCGCTGTTTTCGTCGCCTGGACGACCTCTTTCGTCAGCGCTTCGGCCCGTCGCCAGACCTCCCGGACTGGCACAGTTTGCTTAGTCGACAGATTCAGATCTTTGATATGGACATGGATGCCATTGTTTCTGCTCTGCATGTGATGTATGCTGATGACTCTAGTGTGCTTCCGGCTTATTACTCACTGTTGCCTAGTGTAGGTGTGCCTAGTGTACCCTCCCCTGCTGCGTCAGGCGTAGGATCCCCTGCTTTGTGTAGTCTTGGTGCTTCTGCCGTCGTTCCGTCGCCAGCCCCCTCGGCTTCGCTTTCCTTCACCTTGGACTCTGGCGCCTCTCGGTGTTTCTTCCGCGACTCCACCACCCTGACGCCGCTTCCTGTTCCTGCTGCCGTTTCTCTTGCTGACCCCTCCGGCGGTCCGGTAGTCGCCCGCAGTTCCACCACCCTTCCCTGTCAGGCGGTTCCGTCGGGCTCTCTTACAGGTCTGCATATCCCCTCGTTCTCCAGGAACCTAGTTGGTGTCGTCTGCCTCCAGGACCTTGGCGTCACCACTACGTTCCCTGGTCACGAGCGGTATGCTGTCTGTACTGAGGCCGCCACTGGTGCCCCCCTGTCCACGTTCCCCCGGGACCCGGTATCCGGCCTGTTCACTCTGGACACCGTGCCCCCCCCGGCTGGAGCGCCCCCTCAGGTGGCTGTGTCTACCCAGGTTGCTGCTGCCTGCTCCTGTCGCTCCCTCACTCACCCGACCCTCCAGTGGCACCACCGCCTAGGTCACCCTGCGCTCCCGCGTCTGCGTCACATGTCCCAGCACGGTCTTGTCCTTGGTCTCCCAGGTTCACTCCCCGCGTTTCCCTCCTCCCCAGCTCCACCTTGCACGCCTTGTGTCGAGGGTCGGCTTCGCCGTGCCCCTCACTCCTCCTCGTTCCCCCCTACCGCCACGCCGCTGCAGACCCTGCACCTGGATGTCTGGGGCCCCGCCCCCGTCCCAGGGCCGCGTCGCGAGCGCTACTTCCTTGTGCTTGTCGACGACTTCACTCGTTACACCACAGTCTTTCCCCTGGAGCGCAAGGCCGACGTGCCTGGCGCCCTCATCCCCTGGCTTGTCTCTGCGCGTGTCCACCGCGGTCTCCCTGTCTTGCGTCTTCACTCAGACCGTGGTGGCGAGTTTGCCTCAGGTGTCCTTGGTCGCTTTTGTCGTGCGGAGGGCATCACCCAGACGTTCACCCTACCGGACTCCCCACAGCAGAATGGGGTCGCTGAGCGACGCATCGGCTTGGTCATGGAGGTCGCTCGCACCTCCATGGTCCATGCCGGTGCACCCCATTTTCTGTGGCCGTTCGCTGTGCGCTACGCTTCTCACCAGCTTAACCTGTGGCCGCACCCTCAGCAGCCGCAGGTTTCGCCGACCCGTCTGTGGACTGGGTCTCCTGGTGACGCGTCTGCGTTCCACGTCTGGGGCTGCCTTGCTCACGTCCGTGCCTCCGGCACGGACAAGCTCACTGCCCGCACCCTTCCCTGCGTCTTCCTCGGTTTTCCCCTTGACGCGTCCGACTGGCACTTTTACCACCCGCCGTCTCACCGCTTCTTTCACTCTCGTGACGTCACCTTTGACGAGTCCGTCTCCTACTACCGCCGCTTCCCCCACCGTGGTCCCCCGGTTACCCCCCCCTGTTCCTGGTCACCCCTTCCCCGGTAGTCCCTGCCCCTCCTCCTCCTCCTCCCCGTCCCGCCCCCTCTGGTGTCTCCCATGTCACCCCCCTTCCGTCCGTGGACCCGGTTGAGGAGTCTTCTGACTCTGGTGGCCCTCCGGTGCAGTCCTCGCCGGCCGCCCCTCCCCAGGTGTCCCCTCCCCAGTCCCCTCCTCCGCCGTCCCTGCCCCCCCTGCAGCCGTCGCCGTCGCCGCCGCCGCCGCCGCCGCCGCAGTCGCAGCCCCCGTTCGCTGACTCTGGGGGTGCTCGTCCCGGTCGCCCTGAGGGTGGTCCCTCTGGGGGTGCGGGTGTGGAGAGTGCCGGTGGTAGCCGAGGAGCAGCTTGCGGTCCAGGTGTCGCCGTTGTGCCGCCGCAGCAGCAGTCCCCGCCGGTGTCCGCCCTTCGCCTGCTCGGCCTTCCGTCCCCCGACCCTGCGTCGGTTCCTCCCCGACCGTCTCCTCCTCTTCCTGTCTACGGCCCTGTTTTCCCTCCGCCGGACTCGTCCCCGGCCCGTCTCCCCCCTCGTTCCCCTCCTGTGTCCCCTCCCCTGTCTCCTGACCCGACTCCTCCGTCCCACGTCTGGTCTCACCGTCCCTCCCGTGCTCGTCCTGCCTCGCCTGTCTTGCGCTCCCACCCTATGTTGCTTCGTTCACACGCGTCTCGTCCTCCCCTTCTGCCGTCGCCTCCTCCGTCCTCCCTTGTTGTTGCGCCCCCCCCGCTGTCCGACTACCTTCGTGCCGCTCGTCCTCTCGTTCCTCGGGTCCTTGCCTCCCTCGTTACCGACCCGTCTGTTCCGGTCTCGTGCCTTGACGCTCTTGTCGCTGCTGTCGCTGACTTCGCCTCTACCCGCCGCCTTGACTACGCCACCGCTCTGGTCTCTGACCCTGCCTGTCCTCCGTCTGTCGGGGGTGCTCCTGCCCTTGGCAGTGACGTCCTGGAGGACCGCCAGTTCGAGCTTGCTTTCCTCTCCGAGGCTGCTCCCCATCTCTGTTCCATGCTACTAGTCCCTGAGGGTGACCCAGACGCTTTCGACATCCCGACCCCTCGCACTTACGCTAAGGCAACTTCGGGACCCTGGGCCTCGCAGTGGATAGCTGCCATGGAGCAGGAGATGGCATCTTGGAGATCCACCGGCACCTTCGTCGACGCAGTTCCCCCGCCTGGGGTGAACGTAGTCGATGGCCGCTGGCTCTTCAAGGTGAAGCGCCCTCCTGGAGAGCCGCCTGTCTTCAAGGCGCGCTATGTGGCTAGAGGCTTCAGTCAGCGCGAGGGGGTGGATTTCTTCCAGACTTTCGCTCCGACCCCGAAGATGACTACTCTTCGGGTTCTGTTACACCTAGCTGCTCAGCGTGACTACGAGCTTCACTCACTTGACTTCTCCACTGCCTTCCTTCAGGGCAGTCTACACGAGCAGGTCTACCTGCGCCGTCCTCCGGGCTTTACTGGCACCTTCCCTCCTGGGACCCAGTGGCTCCTGCGGCGCCCCGTCTACGGCCTGCGCCAGGCTCCCCGTGAGTGGCACGACACTCTCCGTGCTACGCTTGCTGACCTGCAGTTCTTTCCGTCTTTTGCAGACCCTTCACTCTTCGTTCGTGCTGGCCAGACTCCGTTCTACATCCTCGTTTATGTCGACGACCTGGTCTTTGCCACAGCAGACAGGGACGCGCTGACCTCCATGAAGGCAGAGCTGCTGAAGAGACACACCTGCACTGACCTTGGAGAACTGCGCCGTTACCTTGGCTTGCAGATCTCCAGGGACAGAGCTGCGCGCACCATCACCCTGACTCAGTCACACTTGGTGCGCCAGGTCCTTCAGAGGTTCAGCCTTCAGTTCTCCTCTGCACAGCCCACCCCTCTGCCTGTAGACCACAGGCTCTCCGCTCCAGTGCCTGAGGAGTTGGTAGAGCCCAGCGGCCCCTACGCAGAGCTGGTGGGTTGCCTCATGTACCTGATGACTTGCACTCGCCCAGATCTCGCATACCCTCTCAGCATCCTGGCTCGCTTTGTGGCCACAGGCAGACACCGACCGCAGCACTGGTCTGCCGCTAAGAGGGTTCTGCGTTATCTTGCTAGTACATCAGGCATGGGGTTAGTGCTAGGAGGACGCAGGCCAGCGATCCTTATTGGGCACACAGACGCTTCGTGGGCAGATGACGCTGAGACTCTCCGGTCTACCCAGGGCTACTGCTTCAGCCTTGGCTCAGGTGCCGTCTCGTGGAGAGCTACTCGCTCCTCGTCTGTTGCACAGTCCAGCTGTGAGGCTGAGATCTACGCCGGTGCCATGGCGGCACAGGAGCTCCGCTGGCTGACCTTCTTGCTCACTGACTTAGGTGAGCGGCCTAGCTCTTCCCCGGTCCTGTTCGCTGACAACAGGGCCATGATCCTCCTGTGTCAGGAGCCTCGACTCGAGGGCAGAGCGAAGCACATTCAGCTGCGGTACTTCCTCCTGCGTGAGCTACAGCAGCGACGTCAGGCTCGCGTAGTACACTTGGCCTCAGGTGCCAACACGGCTGATATCTTTCCGAAGGCACTTGCGCCTAAAGATCATCAGCGGCACTGTGTACAGCTTGGTCTAGTTCCTGTAGCCTCTCACTTGCTAGGACCTTGACTTTGTACTGTCCTTTATATGTATACTCAGACTGGACTTGTGTCCTCTCCCAGTGGCTGGACTAGTAGTACCGCCCTGCTCTTGTGCTTGCCTTGTCTGTACTCCTTCTGACTGGTCGCTCAGACCCTTGTCTCAGAGGTTGGACTAGTAGTGCCGCCCTGAGCTGTTTGTTTAGGACTTTCCCCTATGCAGTCTAGGGGGTGTGTCAAACATGTCTATGTGTTATGTTTGTATAGACTGTATAGGGTAGCCTCTTAGAGGGTACAACACTTAGCTATATTGTGTGTACTCTCTCAGTATCACCAACACTTCAATTTCTGATACTAACCTCTTACACCCTCATGCAAGTGAGCAGCCGAGCATCTACCCTCGTCCTGGCATTGTGCCATCCTTCGGCGAGAGGCAGCACGGGCACCGGCCATGGCTGAAGGCTCTCGACGGTGGCACGTCGAGACGACGACCAGGTAGAAGCAGGAGCTGCGGCAGGAGGAAGTGAAAACCCTTACACCCCCATGCCCTTTAGCAGCCGGGTATCTACCCCCGTGACACCCCGGGCAAGAGGCAGCGGGCAACGGCCTTGGCTGAAGGCTCTCGTTGGGTGTCATGGTGAAGCAACGAGCCGCGGTAGAAGACAGCAGCGCGGTAGGAATGAGGGGTGGTGTATTGGGCTGAGAAAGGCCCTAGGAACTTTTCAGAGACTAAGTCCCTACTTGCATGAAATGCTTCAGTAGTGCAGCGGAAGTGTTGAGTAGTTGAACCCTTGCACTAGTACGTGAGAGCAAGTGATTGGTTAAAAGAAGCAAGCATACAGCAATATATAGAAAATATAAGATATAGCAGTTGTAGACTGCAGTTGAAGGAACGGTTATCGAGTCGCACAGCGACTCGATTGTCGGTTCGGTTACCACCCTTGCAGTCGCAACGGTCAGTCACAACCTCCGGTTGCGACCCTTTGTCCTTTCGTGTTCTTTCGTCCAACCTCCTCGTGTAACCCCCGTTGACTCGCGTACTCGATACGACTTTCCTCGAGTGTCGTGTTGCACTTTAGAAACGCTCAAGTCTTCAAGGTATTTCCAACATGGTGTAGAGGAGAAGGTGTGGCTTCGGCAAGGCGCCGCGGTTGATGCGGCGCTGGCTGGCTTGTGGGCGAGTTGGTGGCGGCTACAACGGCGTGCTGCCCGCTGCCGCCCGTCGACGCTGCCACGGCAGCATGGCGACGCCGCCACGGTGGAGCGTCGATGCCGTGGCAGCATGTCGACGCTGCACTGGTAGCAGGACGACGTCGCCACGGCGAGGCTTCGACGCCACCACGGCAGCGCGTCGAGGCTGCAACGGCACCTCGATGAAGCCGCTACGGCAAGTCGGTATGGCCGCTACGGCGGCACGAAAGTGACGAGAGAAATGCGCAGCGGAAGCATGGGGAGCAGGCCCATGAGAAACGATCTGCTCTGATATCAGAATGGAATGATTGACTAGGAGGCATGAGTCCAAGGGTATATGACCTAAGGGCTGTACTCTATAAGGCACAAACCTATACATTCGATACAAGCATCACAACATATGTTTGACACACCCCCTAGACTGCATAGGGGCAGGTCCTAACGTGAGTGCAAACTACTCAGGGTGGCACTACTAGTCCAACCACTGAGGCAATGGTCTAAAGACCAATCAAACGAGTACACACCAATGCAAGAGCAAGCGCAGGGAGGCACTACTAGTCCAGCCACTGGGAAGAGGCCACAAGGCCAATCAAGGGTAAAAAATATATGTAAAGGTCTGTACATAGTCAAGGCCCTAGCAGATGAAAGGCTACAGGAACGAGACCTAGCTGTACACAGTGCCGCTGATGATCTTTAGGCGCAAGCGCTTTTGTAAAGATATCAGCTGTGTTGGCACTGGAGGCCAAGTATACTACGCGCGCCTGGCGACGCTGCTGTAGCTCGCGCAAGAGGAAGTACCGCAGCTGGATGTGCTTCGCTCTGCCCTCAAGTCGAGGCTCCTAACATAGAAGGATCATGGCCCTGTTGTCAGCGTACAGGACTGGGGCAGAACTAGGCCGCTCACCTAAGTCAGTAAGCAAAAAGGTCAACCAGCGGAGCTCTTGTGCCGCCATGGCACCGGCGTAGATCTCGGCCTCACAGCTGGACTGAGCAACGGACAAGGAGCGAGTAGCTCTCCACAAGACAGCACCTAAACCAAGGCTAAAGCAGTAGCCCTAAGAGGACCTGAGGGTCTCGGTGTCATCTGCCCAAGAAGCGTCTGTGTGCCCAGTAAGGACCACTGGCCCACGTCCTCCTAGCACTAACCCCATGCCTGATGTACTAGCAAGATAACGCAAAACCCTCTTAGCGGCAGACCAGTGCTGCGGTCAGTGTCTGCCTGTGGCCACAAAGCGAGCCAGGATGCTGAGAGGGTATGCGAGATCTGGGCGAGTGCAAGTCATCAGGTACATGAGGCAACCCACCAGCTCTGTGTAAGGACCACTGTGCTCTGCCGACTCCTCAAGAACCGGAGCAGAGAGCCTGTAACTACTGGAAGATGTGTGGGCTATACGGAGGAGAACTGAAGACCGAACCTCTAAAAGACCTGACGCACCAAGTGGGACTGGGTGAGAGTGATGGTGCACGCTGCTCTGTCCCTGGAGATCTGCAGGCCCAGGTAGTGGCGCAGCTCTCCTAGGTCAGTGCAGGTGTGTCTCCTCAGCAGCTCAGCCTTCACGAATGCCAGTGCTGCGGTGTCTGCAGTGGCAAAGACCAGATCGTCAATGTAAACAAGGATGTAGAACGGAGTCTGGCCACAAGAAACAAAGAGCGAGAGGTCTGCAGAGGACGGAAAGAACTGCAGCTCTGCAAGGGTAGCACGCAGCATGTCGTGCCACTCGCGGGTCGCCTGGCGCAGGCTGTAGACTAGGCACCGCAGGAGCCACTGGGTCCCAGGAGGGAAGGTACCAGTGAAACCCTGAGGGCGGCGTAGGTAGACCTGCTCGTGTAGACTGCCCTGAAGAAACACAGTAGAGAAGTCGAGGTAGTGTAACTCGTAGTCACGCTGTGCCGCTACGTATAGCAGTGCCTGAAGAGTAGTCATCTTCAGGGTCAGGGCGAAAGTCTGAAAGAATTCCACCCCCTTACGTTGGCTGAAGCCTCTAGCCACGTAGCGCGCCTTGAACACAGGCGGCTCTCCAGGAGGGCGCTTCACCTTGAAGAGCCACCGGCCATCGATTAAGTTCTCCCCACGTGGGGGAACTGCGTCGACGTAGGTGCCAGTGGATCTCCAAGATGCCATCTCCTGCTCCATGGCAACTATCCACTGAGAGGCCCAAGGTCCCGAGGTCGCCTCAGCGTAGGTGCGAAAGGTCGGGATGTCAAGGGCGTCTGGGTCACCCTCAGGGACTACCAGCATGGAACACAAATGGGGAGCAGCCTCGGACAGGAAAGCAAGCTCGTACTGGCGGTCCTCCAGGACGTCACTGCCGAGGGCAGGAGCACCCCCGACAAACGGAGGACAGGCAGGGTCAGAGACCAGAGCGGTCGCGTAGTCAAGGCGGTGGGTAGAGGCGAAGTCAGCAACCGCAGCGACAAGAGCGTCAAGACACGAGACTGGAACAGACGGGTCGGTAACGAGAGAGGCAAGCACCCGAGGAACAAGAGGACGAGTGGCGCGAATGTAGTCAGACAGAGAGGGATGTGTAACAACAAGGGAGGACGGAGGAGGCGAGGGAAGGAGGGGAGGACGAGACGCGTAGGAACGAAGCAACATAGGGTGAGCGCTCAGGACAGGGGAGACAGGGCGAGCACGGGAGGGACGGCGAGACCAGACGTGAGACGGAGGAGTCGGGTCAGGAGATAGAGGAGGGGACACAGTACGGGAACGAGGGGGAAGACGAGCCGAAGACGAGTCCGGAGGAGGGAACACTGGGCCGGAGACAGGAAGAGGATGAGACGGTAGGAGAGGCACAGACGCGTGGTCAGGGAACGGAAGGCAGAGCGGATGAAGGGCTGACACCGGCGGTGACTGCTACTGCGGCGGCTACCTTTGCAACACTCCACTCCAGCACCCCCAAAAGGAACACCCCTAGAGCCCGAAACCCCTCCAGCACCGGTACCACCCCCAGGCCCACCGGGACAAGCCACGACAGGAACCCCAGGACGAGTACCCGCCCCAACGCCAACACCCCCAGAGGCAACGAACTGTTGCTACGACGGCGGCGGCGATGTCTGCGGGGGCAGCGGCGGCGGTGACGGCGGCTGCGACAGCGACGGCGACGGCGGCTGCGGAGGCGGCAGCGACGGCGGCTGCCGAGGCGGCAGAGGAGGAGACACCTGGGGAGGGGCAGGCAGCAAGGACTGCGCCACAGGGCCACCAAAGTCAGCAAACTCCTCAACCGGGACAACCGACATGAGACACACTCGACGAGGCATGATGGGGAGGGGGAGGGGGAGGGGCAGGGGCCACCAGGGAAGGGGGAACCAGGAACAGGGGGGGAGTACCCGGGGGACCACGGTGGGGGAAGCGACGGTTGAAGGAGATAGACTCGTCAAAGGTGACGTCGCGGGAGTGAAAGAAATGGTAAGACGGGGGGTGGTAGAAGTGCCAGTCAGACAAGTCGAGGGGGAAACCAAGGAAGATACAGGGGACGGTGCGAGCAGCGAGCTTGTCCATGCCAGAGGCATGGACGTGAGCAAGGCAGCCCAAGACGTGGAACGCAGACGCGTCACCAGGAGACCCGGACCAAAGGAGGGTCGGCGAAACCTGCGGCTGCTAGGAGTGCGGCCACAGGTTAAGCTGGTGAGCTACGTAGCGAACAGTGAACGGCCACAGAAAATAGGGTGCACCTGCATGGATCATGGAGATACGAGCCACCTCCATGACCAAACCGATGCGTCGCTCAGTGACCCCATTCTGCTGCGGGGAGTCTGGCAAGGTGAACGTCTGGGTGATGCCCTCCGCACGACAGAAACGACCAAGGACACCGGAGGCAAACTCGCCACCACGGTCAGAGTGGAGACGCAGGATAGGGAGACCGCGGTGGACACGCGCAAAGACAAGCCACGGGATGAAAACGTCAGTCACGTCCGCCTTCCGCTCCAGGGGAAACACCGTGGTGTAGCGCGTGTAGTCGTTGACAAACACCATGGACGGGGACGGAGCCCCAATCGTCCATGTGCAGGGTCTGTAGTGGTGTGGTGGTGGGGGGGAACTAGGAGTGAAGGGCACAGCAGAGCCGGCCCTCAACACAGGGCGTGCACGGTGGTGCTGGGGAGGAGGGCAACCCGGGGAACGACCTTGGGAGACCTAGGACAAGACCGTGCTGTGACATGTGGCGCAAACGGGGGAGTGCAGGGTGACCTAGACGGTGGTGCCACAGGAGTGTCGGGTGAGTGAGCGACCGACAGGAGCAGGCTGTAGCAACCTGGGTAGACGCAGCCACCTGAGGAGACCTCCCAACCGGGGGGGTCGCGGTGTCCAGTGTGAACAGGCCGGACACCGGGTCCCGGGGGAACGTGGTGAGTGGGGCACCAATAGCGGCCTCGGTACAGACAGCGTACCGCTCGTGACCAGGGAACGTAGTGGTGACGCCAAGGTCCAAGAGGCAGCCGACACCAAGTAGGTTCCTGGAGAACGAGGGGATGTGCAAGCCTGTAAGAGAGCCCGAAGGAACCATTGGACAGGGAAGTGTGGTGGAAATGCGGGCGACTACCGGGCAGGAGGAGGGGTCGGCAAGGGAAACTGCAGCAGGAGCAGCAAGTGGCGTCAGCGTAGTGGAGTCACGGAAGAAACACCGGGAAGCGCCACAGTCCAGAATGAAGGAGTGCGTAGCAGTGCCGGCTAGAGTCGGAACAGCGAGGGAAGAACCAAGGCTAAACAAGGCAGGGCATCCTACGCCCGACGCAGCAGGGGAGGCAAGACTAGACACACCTACACTAGGCAACAAGGGGTAGTAAGAAACAGTGACACTAGAGTCATTAGCATACAACACATGCATGACAGAACAAAGCTCATCCATGTCCATATAAAAAATCGGAACACTACGGCGAAGCAAACTGTGCCAGTCGGGGAGGTCGTGCGCCGGGCCGAAGTGCTGACGAAACAGGTCGTTCAGGCGACGGAAATAGCGGACAGAGGAGTGACCGATCTTACTGCACAAGAAGCCACGGCGAGGACCGGTCTTAAGTTGGTATTGACAGCGCCCGTCACCCGAGCCACCACCCAACTGCACACCACGCGCACGACCACCACGGCCAACGCCACCACCAGCGCCAGTCCACCCGGGCGGGAGACCATTCGCCCGCCTCTGCTGTTGCGGCTGCGGCTGCTGCGACTGGTGCTAGGGCTACTGCTGCGGCTGGTGCGGGTCCGGCTGCGACACCGGCGGCTGCTGAGACGGCTGCTCGGCTATACCAGGCACGGTCCCCTCATCAGCGCTACTACCGGGCGACCCGACGCCACCACCACCTCCACCTGCACCACTACCCCCACTGCCGCGCCCTGCCTTAATGCGGCGACCCTTCCCCTGACGGAACTGTGTTGCAGCTGCGGTCTCAGCCACAGCAGGAGAACCGTCGGAGAAGGTGCACTGAGCGGGGGCACATCCCTGGAAGATAGGGACCGGCACAGTATCGTTGGTCTGGGCGATAGAGCGCTGGCAGGTCTCTATGGCAGATAGGGTGTCGACAAAATCAGTGAGGGTGAGGTCACCGGGGTGGATGCTAAGAGAGCGGTCGCGGGCAGTAGCAAGACGGTCAGGGAGGCGGGTGGCAAGCAGGTAGAGGGTAGAGCAGAGGGGCGGCTGAAAGGCTCTAAGCTGGGTCTCAGTGCAGGCAGAGCACCAGGTCGCGACTATCGTGCGCAGGTGAGCGGCCAGGTCAGCGACAGTAGGGAAAGACGCAAGGTCAGGGAAGAGCATTGGTAGGATCAGGCGACCTACAGAGGCAGCGGGCGGGGTGGAATTGCGTTTGACAACGGCATCTAGGAATTCCTGCGCAGTCGTGACTGACCGAAAGCGGAGGCGCTCAGACAGGGAGGGCATGACTGATCGCAAGCTGCGCGACAGTGTTACGCGACAGCCAGACTGAGCGGGCAAGGGCAGCAGCTGCAGCGGACTCACGGTCAGTGGACGAGGGGTCAGGGGGCAGGGGAGCAAGGGGGTCAGGGCAGGGAAGCGTACCGTCAAGGTGGACAGCCAGGGAGTGGCCGTCCTGCCGCTAACCAGTGAGATGACGGCGCAGGTTGACCAGCCACGTGTCAAACTCAAGCGGCTGACCCTCTGTGTCGAAGCGGAGCACGGAGTCCGCCATCAGGAGCGATGCAGCAGCGGAGCTGTGCTGTGGAGTGCGATGCAGTGCGGCGCAGAGCGGTGCTGTGCCGTACAGTGCGGTGCAGAGCGGTGCTGTACGGTGCAGTGCGGTGAAGAGCGGTGCAGTGTGGCGTTGTGCGGTGCTGTGCGGTGCGCGGAGACAAACTGGGCACTGGGGGGCGGCGGGCCGGCTGACGAGGAACGGGCACAGGGCCGATCGGGAACAGGCGCGGGGCCGACGAGGGGCTGGCACGAGGCCGATCAGGAACGGGCGCGAGGGCCGGCTAGGAACGGGCGTGGGGGCCAGCTAGGAACCGGTCAAGGGGTCGGTTAGGAACGGGCGCGGGGTCGACTAGGGCGAGCGCGAGGGCCGGCTAGGAACGGGCGCGGAGGCCAGCGAGGAACAAGCGTGAGGGCCGGGTGGAACGGGCGCCAAAGCGGCTAGGAACGGGCGCCCGGGGCCAGCTAGGAGCGGGCGTGAGGGGCCAGCTGGAACGGGCGTGAGGGCCGGCTGGAACGGGCGCGCGGGGCCAGCTAGGAGCGGGCGCGAGGGGCCAGCTGGAACGGGCGCGAGGGCCGGCTGGAACGGGTGCGAGGGCCAGCTAGGAGCGGGCGCGAGGGGCCAGCTGGAACGGGAGCAAGGGCCGGCAGGAACGGGCGCTAGGAGCCGGCGAGGAACGGGCGCAAGGGCCAGCTGGAACGGGCGCGAGGGGCCGGCTGGAGCAGGCGCGAGGGGCCGGCCGGAACGGGTGCGGAACGGGCGCAAGGGCCGGCTGGAACGGGCTCAAGGGGTCAGCTGGAATGAGCGCTAGTGGGGCTGGCTAGAACGGGCGCTAGGGCCAGCGGGAACGGGCGCGAGGGGCTGGCTGGAACGGGCGCTAGGGGGCCAGCTAGAACGGGCGCTAGGGCCGGCTGGAACGGGCGCGAGGGGCCGGCAGGAACGGGCGCTAGGGGCCGGCTAGAACGGGCGCAAGGGCCGGCGTGGCTGGGGGGGGGGGGGGGGGGGGACAGGCGGCTAGGACCTAGGGCGGAAGCGTGGGCGGGCGGTGGGACCTACCTACTCATGATACCATATCAGAATGGAATGATTGACTAGGAGGCATGAGTACAAAGGTATATGACTTAAGGGCTGTACTCTATAAGCCACAAGCCTATACAGTCTATACAAACATACAATATATGTTTGACATGTTGGCCCATGAGAAACGATCTGCTCTGAGAGCATGTTAAGCTAGGAAAAACTAGGCAGCCATAGTATACGAGAGGAGGTTTTGGCTAGGGGGAGAAGTTACGAGAGAAAAGGTGCATGATTAGAAAGAGAGAGAGGTACAAGGAGGGGGTTGTACCCCCTACAGTAGAGTTCAAAACCTACCAAGCCTACCAATTATGTAACACAATATATAAATTAACACTACTATGTTGTGATGAAAACGCAGCTTGGAAATCCTCATAACACAAGCACTGAATAACCAGCGGGGCTTTACTGAATAACCTTCTATACATGTTGCAAGGGAAATGGCAATTGATATATTGATCTCTGGTGTAGTTACCAGCAGCCCCTGGATGCATGGTAGGGAAGTTGCTCTATATTTCACTAATATTGGGACAGCTGCACATGATATGGATTTGCAGAAGCATCGGGGGTTTAAAACCACTGGCTTGGTGGTATGCCTGCATTATCTGGAAGAAATGTGTTATGTATTGCTGATAAGAACTTGCAGCTCTCACCATATATGGCTTTTCCTTTTGCCATGGCACATGTACTCATAAGAAAAGCGGAATTCTGTAGCATAGTGATTTCATGATTTTCACAATCCCCCATAAAAGCTCAGCTGATAACTGCTGACACGCACCAGCGATTTCTGTTGACCACGTCAGCCTCGTTGTCAGCCTCATGTACAATAATTGCGCGCCGGGGTTTGCGCTTGCACCTACGTTGGCAAATCCATGTGCCTCCCTGGAAAGATTGCCCGTGGGCAGAACAAACGATATTGGTTTGCCTTGGCCACAGAACGTCCACAACTAGCCGAGCCAAACTATCCGCGTGGGGCTTCGACAAGCGAAGCCAGATTCACGGGAGCAGTACATTACACGTGAACTTGTTCGTTGAGTTTCGTGCAAGCTTGCAGCCACGCAGGCTGCAGCTGCTGCTGAGGAAGCTGCTGGGGATACCCCATTCGCCCAGCCGAGTCAGCAGAACTCTTCCGCCTTTTGTCGTCAACGTCAAAAAAAAAATTGCGACCCTTCCAGCCAGTTTACCTCTTTGCCAGGCAAGCTGCAAAGCTGTTTTGACGGAAACTGCGCTGGCCAATCACGAGCCTTTCAACGCGCTGATTTGACGAGTCGCGCCAGCCTTGTTGCGCACGAGATGCCCGCAACCGCAACATCAATCGCTTCTGCCGGGAACACCCCCCACCCACCACCCTTCAACAGAATTATTGCTGTTTCCCAAACCCTGATTTTTTTTCAGGAGCCCAGCCCTCCCATTTCGATCTGTCGGCGAAACGAAAGATATCCCGTAAGACCCACTCCTATTCGTCGATTCGGCACTGCGGGCTGATTCAAATATTTCTCTGGTGTATCTGTCGGTTTCTAAATCGCTTCGACTGCAAACTGGAGCCCACCACCACCACCACCTCACCTCACCCTTTCCTTCCAGATACGCCTCTCTCCCGCGTCACGCTCTCCTTCCGCGGCCCGCTTGAAATTCCGCGACGCCCTGCGCTTGAAATCGCGGAATGGTTCAAAATCAGCCGACTCAGATTCCCCACACTCAACATTTTCCCACTGCGCGACTCAGCAAGGCAAACAGCCCCACACTCAACATTTCCTACTCCCCTGTCTTCGCCAGCAAGCTCTTCAGCCAACCCAGTCTAACTCTTCCTCAGAACCATTCCTTGCAACATCAAAGAGCAATTTCTTTTAGAAGTTCTGTCTGACGAGCCCTGCACTCAAAGACGTTGCGCAGCCAAGAAAAACCGCGTAGCGAGAGAAATCGCGCCAGCCAGCAAGACATCATGGCTCCCCGCGCTCCGCTCACCGTGCGCGCGGTCCTCTCGCTCCTCGCGGCGACTCTCGCCATCTTCGCCGCGCTGCTCCCGTCCGCGCACTCGCGCGGAATGTCTTCCTCGTTCTACGACGCCGCGTCAGCCGACGCCGAAGCCCGCGGATTGCGGATGGGGCTGCAGCTCGACACTCCTCGTACCCCCCTCCACGTCGTCTTCCACGGCACGTGGGACTCTGCTGACGTGGACCGCGTGCGGGAATACGTCAGCGCGCTGCCACCACGTGCCTTCGAGTCGCAGACTCAGCTGGGATCCGTCGCCGTTGATCTCAACCGCTACGCCCTCGGCGCCACGGAAGGTAAGCGTTGCACCGCTTTATCTAACATTGCACCCCTCTATCTTACATTGCACCCCTTTTTCTTACACTCCTGCAGCTAACTTTGCTGCATTTCGCATACTTTTATCACACGAGGCCTGAGACTAGTCCTAACGTTTATCTCGTTGGTTGCCTTCCCGCTCGTTTTCCTTCAGCCATTCAGCACCAGATCGACATCGGCGCGCTTCCATTTGACCGCGCCGCGCTCTACCTGCTGGTCACCAGCGCTGACGTGGCAGTAACCATCGACGGCAAGAGCTTCTGCGCCGACTACTGCAGCAAGCACGCATGGGTGCCGCTGCGCAGCCCTGAGAGTGACGTCAGCCAAATGAAGGTCGTGCACGTGGGTGACGTGGCTGCGCGCTGCCCCGAGACATGCACCTTCCGCATCGTTGAGGCCCCGTAAGTCCTCCCCCCCCCCGCCCCCCCCCCCTTCCCCCTCCTTCCCCGCTCCTTCCCCCTCCCCCATTCCTTCCCCATTCCTTCCCCACCTCCGCTCCCCAGCCTCCCCCCAGCTTCTTCCCCTCCTTCCCCCTTCCTCCCCCAGTGCTCTCTCCCCTTTCCCCTTTCCCCGTGATCCATTATAGCACGCTCCGATTCAACACCTGCTGCACTCTTACTAACCTGACTGAAGTCCTCTCCGCCCCCTCGTTTCTGTCACCCCTGCAGCCGATCCTCTGGCCTCCGCCACCTGCTTCGGCACCTACACTCGGCAATCCCAGAGGCTCTTGCCGGCCTCACCCCCGAGCCTGCATTCCGGTACCCCGAACGTCCGGCTTCCGTCCCGCCCACCGCTGCCGAGCCTGCTCCTTCCAGCGCGCCGAGCCTTGGGGTCGAGAGCCAACAGACGGAGCAGGGGGCTGCGATCAAGACCTGTGCGGCTTACCCCTCAGAGTCCCTTGTGCTCGCTGCCGTCTCATATGGAAGCAACTCCACCAGCGGCAACTCCACAGGTGTTTCTTCAGGTGCCCAGGCAGGTACCCTACCCACATGCGCAGCTGTGGGCTCCCTGGCCGTGCCTCCTACAGTTGCCGCCTGGGCCAAGTGAATTTCAAGATACACGAATAAGTAACAGTGTTACACGTGTTGCAACTCCGCTATGTAAATATATGCGGATGCCGTTACTGGGTTGAGTAAGTAGGGACGGGTTGAGTTGAGAGCAGCACAGGGAATGCAGGTGCATGCACCGCAAGGTGTCTGGTGGCACTGATGCTGCCATTTTTTGCCGTCTTTATGCAAATCCTAGGAAAAATATAGCCTTTGATTTGAAGCTGCGCCAGCTATTGTGATGCTCATACAGTAATGAACAAAAGTGTTGATGCAAGGTGTGCATCCAAGACGGAGGAAGCAACGGAAGGCACAGACACTCCTGCAATCTGTACAACTCTCTCCGAGCCGAGCAGCATTCACTGGACAGTCCTTGCAGCTAAAAATTATTTCAGTATTACGGTACTAGCTTGTGCTAAGGCACATGTACCACTATGTTAAGAACTTAGGATGCTAGGTCCCTAAAGTTAGGACACTAGCTTAGCTAGGATAGGAGCAAGGCCGCCATGGAACGGCGCTAGGAAAAACGGATCTAGGAGTAGGAGGAAAGTCGAGAAGAAAGAGGGTTGGATTAGGAAGAGAAGGGAGTACAAGGAGGGGTTTGTACCCCCTACAGAAAGGTTCAGTAGCAACCTACCAAGCCTATATAAAATTATAACTTATATAATTTTAACACACCCCCTAGGCTTGGTAGTGTCAAGCCCACTCACACCCCCACACCCGCACCCAACCCACCCCCTAACCCCGCACACCCTCAAGCTCGTGCTTAGCCGGGTATCTGACCCTCAGGCAAAGCGTTGACACACCCCCGTACACGAGGCAGCCGACGGCGTCTAGGCGGGTCAGCGACAAGCAGCCGCGGAGCTCTGGCTCAAGGCGGCTGGGTCGCCGACGACAGGCGGCGACTGCCGCGGCTGAGGGCTCTCGGCAATGTGGCAACGACCGGGCAGAAGACAGCAGCTGCGACAGGAGGAAGGGAAGATGCAGGGGGGGGAAGGGAGAATGGGGGGAGGGGGGGGGGGGGGGCGGGGCGAGGCGGGTCATCAGCGACGCGCCATAAGAGGCGCGGCGCTTACTGGCAGGGGCCGGGCAGGTGACGACGGGGCCAGGCAGGGCGCGACGGGGCCGAGCGGGTGCGACGAGGCCAGGCAGGGCGCGACGAGGCCCAGGCAGGGCGCGACGGGGCCGAGCGGGTGCGACGAGGCCAGGCAGGGCGCGACGAGGCCCAGGAGGGGCGCAGCCGCGGCGTCGCGCTGACGTCGTCCCGGTCGCGTGTCGAGACGGCCGCGGCGTCGCGCTGACGTCGTCCCGGTCGCGTGTCGAGACGGCCGCGGCAGGACGGCGCAGCCAGCGAAAAGACGACGACGCCACAGCGTGACGTCGCCGCGGCCGCCATGGCAGCGTCGATGCCGCAGCGGGGCGTCGACGCTGCGACTGCAGAACAACGGCCCGACTCCGCGGCAGCGCGTCGGGCCGGTCGCGGCACGACGCGCCCAGTGGCAGCGCGACGTCGCCACTGCAGCAAAACGCGGCCGCCATGGCCGCTGGAGTGAATGAGGGTGAGGAGTAAATGGCGGAAGCGAGAGGAGGCAGTCCAGCAGGAAGGATCTCCCGCTCTGATACCATGTTAAGAACTTAGGATGCTAGGTCCCTAAAGTTAGGACACTAGCTTAGCTAGGATAGGAGCAAGGCCGCCATGGAACGGCGCTAGGAAAAACGGATCTGTCAAAAGACTAGCTTAGCTAGGAAGCCATAGAATGGCACAAGGTTTAGCTAGGAGCTAGGAGGAGCCATGAGAATGGCGAGAGGTTTTAGGTGCTAGGAAAGTTGAGGAGAGAAAAGAGTGTTGGATTAGAAGAGAGGGGAGTACAAGGAGGGGTTTGTACCCCCTACAGAAAGGTTCAGTAACAACCTACCAAGCCTATATTAAATTATAACTTATATAATTTGAACACACCCCCTAGGCTTGGTAGTCACATGCCCACACACACCCACACCCCCTAACCTAGCACCCCCATTCCAGCCACAGTGACAGCGACTCTAGGTCGGTCGACCCACGGTGCGTGAGGCGGCGACGTCGACCGCAGGGGCTGCGGCGGCGACGGCAGCAGCGGCGGCAGTGTCGACAGCGGCGGCGGCGGCGGCGTGCGGCTGCGTGGCCCCGACGCAAGCGGCGACAGCGGCGGCGGCGGCGGCTTCGACAACAGCGGCAGCGGCGGCGGCACCCGCACCTCTCGGTGACGTGGCCAGGCCCCGCGACGGTGGGACGGCCGGCGGGAGTCAGCCGTCGTCTGCGGAATGGAAGAGGGCACAGGGGAAGGAGGGGGGTGGGGGGGGGGGGGGGCGCCACAGGCTGACATGCGGGCGGCCGGTCTAGCGGCGCCACAAGCGTCACGCGGCCGGCTGCAGCCCGACGACGCCATCATGGAGCGGCGTCGATGCCGCAGCGGGGCGTCGACGTTGCGACGGCAGCACGACGTCGCCGTTACGCCGACCGCGCGCTGTCGCGTAGACGCCGCGGCAGCGTGACGGCGCCGTCACGTCGCGACAGCATCTTGACGCGACGGCGGAGCTGCGGCACGACGGCGCGGCCACAGCAGCTGGACGCGGGCGCCATGGACGTCGACGGCGGCGCCGCGGCACGACGACGCGGCCACAGCAGCTTGACGCGGCCGCCATGGCAGCGCGAGATAGAGAGAGAAACGAGCACGCAGCGGAAACGCGAGGAGCAGGCCCACACGGAACGAACTGCTCTGATACCATGTCAAAAGACTAGCTTAGCTAGGAAGCCATAGAATGGCACAAGGTTTAGCTAGGAGCTAGGAGGAGCCATGAGAATGGCGAGAGGTTTTAGGTGCTATGAAAGTTGAGGAGAGAAAAGAGTGTTGGATTAGAAGAGAGGGGAGTACAAGGAGGGGTTTGTACCCCCTACAGAAAGGTTCAGTAACAACCTACCAAGCCTATATTAAAATTATAACTTATATAATTTTAACACACTAGCCATAGCCTGATTGGTCAAAAAGGACCTGCAGGCTTGGAGAGGAGCTGGTGCCTCAAATGCTACCTGTTATCCAGTACAAATGACAGGCTGAACCCTGTGGTTATTCAAGGTCTGATTTGCACGTAACATAACACAGCGCGAATGTCACATTGTTCGGGAAGCGCAGGCGCTAGCACAATGCGTGCCTGCAGCCTGAATCCAGCCAGCCACACATCAGAAACACAACACATCCCCTCCCCATTCTCACCCCCATCTCAATCCCTCTACTTTCATCCCATATCTGGCAGTCCAAACACTCCTTTCCCCAACCTTCCACCCATCCACCCCACACACCCCCTCATAGAGGGGCCACCCACACGTAATGTTTGCACTAGCGAGGCAACTAAGGGCCTCGCTATAAGGTGGCTCATTTGTGCAACAGTCTGCAGGCCCCTAAGGCCTCGTTATAAGGTGAGTCACTTGTGATGTTACGAGCATCTCCAGTCAGTGCTGCTCTGATGCTGATGCGTGCTTTATGGTCCTGATACTGCGACTCTTGTCGTTGCTGCTACTGGTAGTGATACTGCTCCTGCTGCTGTTGCTGCTGCTGATCCTGGTACTGCTGCTGTGGGTGCTGCTGCTGCTGCAGTGGTTGTTGCTGCTGGTACTGCTGCTGCTGTGGCTGCCACTGCTGCTCGCCCTGATGCCCACCCACATACTCTTGCTGCATATACTGCCCACTCTGCCCCTCCTGCCCCGGCCCTTGAATGTACTGCCCCTGCTGCTCCTGTTGCTGCTGCACCTGCTGCTGCTGTTCCTGCTGCTGCTGCCCCTGCTGCTGTGCACTCTGCTGCTGCCACCACGACCCATCAACAGCACCAGCACTCCCCAACCCCATCTCAACCCCCATCCCTGCTCCCATTGCTGCACTCCCCACCCCCATTGGGCCACTCTCCACCCCCATTGGGCCACTCTCCACCCCCATTGTTGCTGCTCCCGACGAATAAGAGAGCTGTCCCGCCTCCCCATTCCCTGCTGAGTTTCCCACTGCATACTCTGCTGCCTGCTCTGCTGCCTGCTCTGCTATGTCTGCAGCCTCTGTTCCGTTCACGGGAAACGCACCTGCAGCTGCTCCAGCAACACCAGCAGCAGCAGGAGCAGCAGCAGGAGCAGCAACAGGAGCAGCAACAGGAACAGGAATAGCAGGAGCAGAACCAGGAGCAGCGACAGAAGCAGCAGCAGCAGGAGGAAGAGGGGGCCTTCCGGAATCGAGACTGGGGCTACCAGCATCAACAGCAGCAGCAGGAGTGGCACTGGCGTCGTCACCATTTACAGCAGCAGCCACAGGGGCAGGCACGGGAGCGGTTGTAGCAGCAGCAGAAACAGGAGCAGTACTTGCAGCAGCTGTAGCGGCAGCTGTAGCGGTTGTGGCGGCAAGAGGAGCAGCGATGGGAGCAACGGGCGTGGGAGGCGGGGGCGTGATGCTGGAGGCTCGAGAGGCGTCCACATCCATTGCATCTGAGAAGTCAAGGCGACCCAGGCGCCTGGAGCAAGAGGGCGAGGAGAGCAGGAGAGAGCAGAGAGGGGGAGATGGGAGGATGCAACACAGAGGAATGAGGAAACTGCCAGCACCCTCGACAGCTTGGAAAAGGCGAAGGCAACAAACCTGATAGCATTTGAGATTCCAGAAAAGGTGGTAGCTAGTCCCTCAGATTCCCACCTGGTGCTGCTGATGCGCTGGTTGATTGCAGCCAGGTGCCGTGACGGGCTTGCAAAGGGGTACGCAGAGAGCCCCCCTCCCAGCAGCTGCGTGGACAGCTGCGATTCTACCCTACCCCGCCTCCCTCGACCTCCCTCCCCACTCACCAGCTGATCTTTCAGATCCTACGGCAAGCCCCTCACCTGGTGCTGCTGATGCGCTGGTTGATTGCAGCAAGGTGCCGTGACGGGCTCGCAAAGGGGTCTGCAGAGAGCCCCCCTCCCAGCAGTTGCGTGGACAGCTGCGCTGACAGCTGGCGGTGGGGCGAGGCCAGTAGGGCCTCCATCTGGTTAATGGGGGAGTGGGGGGGAGAGGGGCGAAACGAGAGATTTTAAAGGAGAGCCCTTCCCAGCAGCTGCGTGGATAGCTGCGCTGACAGCTGGCGGTGGGGTGAAGCCAGTAGGGCCTCCATCTGGGAGCCACGGAAGGGAGAGAAGGGAGGGATAGCTAGGACGCAGTTAGAACGAGATGGATTTTGAGTCGGCTCAGAAGGGAAGGGCAGCAGGGACAGAGTTAGAAGAGAGCCCTTGTCCCAGCACAGCTGCTTGGACAGCTGCGCAGACAGCTGGCGATTGGGGGAAGCCAGTAGGGCCTCCATGTGGGTAGGTACCAGACAAAAGGGAGGAGAAGCGGGATGGGAGCAGAGAGGGGAGGGAAGGAGAGTGAGTTAACAAGGGGGAGGGGGACAGGAGAGACCCCTCCTCCCAGCACCTGAGCTGACAGCTGGTGTTGGGGGGAAGCCAGTAGGGCCTCCATTTGGGCACTGACGAGGGCCACTGCAGGTGCTGCTGGAATCGACTTCCCAGAGCCGATGGCAGAATAGCACCAAGGCTTACCCTCCATCGAAGGTGCCTCACAACGAGTGCTAGTGCTGCTGGAAACGACTCTCTCTCCTGAGCCGATGGCTGAATAGCCCCAAGGCTTACCCTAGAGGTTGGCAGGGGCGAGACGTAGACATTGTGGCGGGATGACACACGACGTGGGGAGGCACCGGGCACAGACGAGGGCGACTGCTGGTGCTGCTGGAAATGCGCCAAGGCAGGGGAGGAGTGGATGAGAGGGCTCCTCAACAAGCCCCCTCCGTGCCCCGCGCCCCTCTCCCCCACTCCCCCTGCCCCTCCCCCTCCCCCTGCTGCTCCCCCACCTGCGCCTCCCCCTCCCCCTGCGGCTGAGGCGCCCTGCCCCAGTTGTAGCAGGAAGGACTTGGTGGCCGGGACGAAGATCTCGTTGTAGAAGCGGATGATGTCGCCGTGCTGGGGGACGGGCTGCATACAGGACAATGGGTGTGCAAAGGAGAGGACGCAAAAGAGGCATTTCAGTGGGACGCATTTAGGGGGGAGATGCATAAAGGGGGATGCATGGGGGGGGAAGCATAGGGGGAGATGCAGGGGGGGGATGCATAGGGGGAGATGCAGGGGGGGGGATGCATAGGGGGGGGATGCATAAGGGGGGATGCATAGGGGGAGATGCAGGGGGGGGATGCATAGGGGGAGATGCAGGGGGGGGATGCATAGGGGGAGATGCATAGGGGGGGGATGCATAAGGGGAGATGCATAGGGGGGGGATGCATAGGGGGAGATGCAGGGGGGGGGATGCATAGGGGAGGATGCATAGGGGGGGGATGCATAGGGGGGGATGCATAGGGGGGGGATGCATAGGGGGGGGATGCATAGGGGGAGATGCAGGGGGGGGGATGCATAGGGGAGGATGCATAGGGGGGGATTGCATAGGGGGGGGATGCGTAGGGGGGGGATGCGTAGGGGGGGATGCATAGGGGGGGGATGCATAGGGGGGGGATGCATAGGGGGGGATGCATAGGGGGGGACGAATAGGGGGGGATGCATAGGGGGGGATGCATGGGGGGGGATGCATGGTGGGGGAATGCATAGGGGGCGATGCATAGGGGGGGGATGCATAGGGGGGGGAAGCATGTCAGGGGAAAGCACCCCCTCCATGCGTTGGAGTCCAGGCGTGGATACAGATGCCGTGTAATTCAACAGATTGCACTGCACACCTTTCCAACCCTCTAAACCATCCCCCACCCATCCTTCTGCTCTTCTGGATCCCACCAATCTTCTAGACAGAAAGCACTCGTCACCGCTCTGCACCCATCCCGACGCACCTCCTTGGAGGCAGAATCAGCGGGGGGTGGCTTGGCGTCGATAAACACGTTTCGAAAGACTGAAGGTTTGCAGTGCGGTAACTTGCGGTACTGCGCGATGATGTCCTTGAAAGTGACTGCCACTTGCGACACCTGAAGCGTTAGGGCCAGGGTGAGAGAGAGAGAGAGAGAGATGAGAGGGGGGGAGGGAGAGGATTGAGGGAAAGGGAGGGAGAGTTGATGGTTTGCAGTGCGGTAACCTGCGGGAACATGCGATCCTTGAACGTGCATGTCGATTGCAACACGTAGTCAAAGTGCACCTCGTGGCGAAGGGAAGGAGAGCGAGAAGCACACACACCCACAACCCCCCACCTTGCAGACGCCGTAAACGGAGGAGAGGATGAGCTGACTTTTGAGTTGACTCAAAACCCACCTTGCAAACCCACCTTTTGAAGCACACACACCCACAACCCCCCACTTTGCAGACGCCGACTCAAAATCCACCTTGCAGACGCCGACTCAACCCCGCACCTTGCAGACGCCGTAGACGGAGGAGAGGATGATCTGGTCGAGGTGGCGGCAGAAGAGCAGCTGCACCTCGCCCTCCACCGCATGCTCCACCACACGGAACACCATTTCTGACACGGCAGCTGTGAGCCTGAGTCTCTCGCACAGGCTGCGCACTCGCACCACTGCCAGCTTGAGGACCTGATGGGCAGGGGAGGAGAAAGCGGGGAGCACGGGTGTGAGGTTTTGAGAGCAGCCGCCTCGCACTCCACTACACCGCTTGCTCCACCACGCCGAACACCTCGCTCTCCGACACCGCCGCCGTCAGCCTCAGGCGCTCACAGAGAGGTTGGACTTGCACGACTGCCAGCTTGGGCACCTGTGGGTGGGATTGGAGGAAGTCACAGGGCCTAAGAGCATGAGAGAGGCTGCACCTCAGCCGCTCACAGAGAGTTCGGAGTCGCACGGCTGCCAGCTTGGGCACCTGTGGTGAGAGAAGGAACGGCCGGGATTGAAAACCACCGGGATGGGAGCAGCTGCGGCTGCATCTCGCCCTGCACGGTCCACCCAACTGCGTGGCCGGGTGAAGGAGCGCGCGCGCGAGCGTGTGTGTGTGTGTGCCAAATGGTGGTTTCGTCACAAGGGGCAACAGAGACGGAAAGGAGCAATGTGGGATTAGCATGGAAAGGAGAGGAGATGCATTCGGAGTCTTACCTTTTGGCAGAACTGGTTGAAGAGCATTTCAGATCGGCTCTCCCCTGGCGGCGCTGATGCTGCTGCTGACGCGCGCTGGAAGGGGCTGGTGGATGCAAGGGGAGATGGGGGGGGGAAGAGGGTGGGGAAGAGGAGGGAGAGAGGATATAAAGTCGGTTGGATGTAGCATGTTGCTAGTCGTGGTGAAACTGTGTATAAGCATGTGTGAACCGTGCATTTCCATCGAGCGAACTCACGTGGCGAAAGAAGCGTGCAGGTGGGCAGGCCCTCTTGTCTTGCGGTTGCATGGGGAGAACTGGGCTCGGGGAGCGTGCACCTGGTGAGCTTACCCAGGCTTACCTGGTGGGCTTACCTGGCGCATCGTGCATTTCAGCCGGAACGCGCATTGTGCACATCAGCACTCACGCGTGGTGAAGGCGGCTTGCAGGTGGGCGAACGTCCGCTTGTCTTGCGGTTTCATGGGGAAGAGCTGGTGCCTGGCAGGGAAACCTGGTGCGCTTAACTGGTGCATTGTGCGAACCGAAGCACACCCAGTGAAATTGCCTGGTGCATTGCGGACAGCAGAACTCACGTGGTGAATGAGGCATGCAGGTGGGCGAAGGCCCTCTTGTCTTGCGGCTTCATGGGGGAGAATGCAGCAAAGGAGAGCTTGGCCGGCGGGGAGGCCGCTGGGAGGGGAGGACCGGGGGGGGGGGGATTTGTCAAATGGCACGGATAAATGAAATCAGCATGATTCATCATTGCACGATCGCATCACGTGCATTCAGAGTGAGCGAACACACAAAGCAAAACAAAGCCAAGCCAGAATGGTGGCAGCGGGAAATGGTTCAGAGCGATCAGAGCGCTCTCACCTTCACAGAGGTCTTTACGCAAGCTCTCTCTAACATCTTAACTAAGCGTATACAGTTGCTGCCACGTGGAGAACCATGCCACCTAAATGGTGTTCACTCGGACGTAGGTTCAGGGCGATCAGAACGCTCTCACCTTCACTCGCCTTGTTCTCACCTTCACTCGCCTTGCTCTCCGGCGTGCCATCCCCCTTCTCCCCCTCCCCTCCACTCCCCTTCCCCCCTCCCCCTCGCCCCACCAGCCCCGCCACCTCCTCCCCTTCTGGCAGCAGCTGCAGCCGGTGCACCTCCGCCAGCAAATGCCTCCTCGCCGCCACCACCGTCACATACAAACTAGACCCCTTCTCCCACGCAAGGCTCTCCAGAATCCGCTCATCACACGCGTTCAGGTGCCGCTTCAACTCCCCAGGGAGCCCCTCCTCGTACCTCACAAACCCCTCCATGACTTTGTCCATGTCAAAGGCTGACACGCCCGCCGGGGCGAGCACAGCCGGGAAGGTGTGCGCCGTGGCCTTGTGGCTGGCTAGGACCAGCTCGGCTGAGCACGCGAGGAGGGCACGGTGAAAGCGGTCGTTGTCGAGGAGGGGGGTGAGGTTCTGGGAGCGCATGCGCAGGGACTCGGACGTGCACATGCGCAGGAGAACCCGGTAGTAGAGCTTTACGGTTTCCTGCCGCCGCTGCTCCGCCCAGAGGGCCGCGTCTGCTGGGTCGCTCCCCCCTGCTCCTCCTCCTGCTGCTGCTGGTTCTCCTCCCTGTTTCCCAGCGTCACCAGCACCAGCTGCCCCTGCTCCTGCTCCGTTTTTCTCTCCTCCTGCTTCTCCCGGTGACCCCTTCCCTCCTCCTGCTCCTCCTCCTGTTGCTGCAGTGGCGGCAGCGGCTCGTTTCTTCTGCGAGACGGCAGCAAAGATCTCATGCGAAACCAGGGTGGTTCTGGTTACCACCGCGCCCGTTACGTCCTTGTCACAGGCATGCAGGAACCGCAGGAGATCCAGAGATGGCTCCGCAGGGGAAGCTGAAACCACCGTTCTCAGCCAATGAGCTGTCGACATTGCAGCAGAGATGGGGGTCCCAGGCACTCCCCCTCCCCCTCCCCCTCCGCCTCCCCCTGCCCCCCCCATTCCCCCTCCCCCTCCCCCGATTCCCCCTGGGCCGAGGCGGGTGAGGAAGGAGCGGGCGGGGGAGCAGAAAGGGGCGATGGTGATGGTGGTGCTTCCCCCCGCCCCCCCTCCCCCTCCCCCTGCGCCCATGGTGCTGGCGAAGGGGGAGGAGGGGGTGTTCATGGCGCCCATGGGGGCGCTCTTGAGGGGGGAAGGGGGAGGCATGGAGCGCTGCACAGGGGGAGGAGGGGGGGGGGGTCAGAGAGGGTTTGAGGGGAAGTAGAGAGGTGAGTGTGGTGACATGCCTGTTCCTCATTCCCCACCACCAGCGCCCAGCCCCCCATCATCCCCTCCCGGCAACAAGGACTCACCTTGGCTGCACTGCACCCACAGGGGAGGCGGCAGTGAGCTGGGACACAGCCCCAATGACCTGGCTATCCCCGGAAAGAAACACTGTATCCCCCGCCTCCACATACGCCTCCTGGTACGCGCCCTCCACCACCAGAGAAGCAAGAGCAGTACCCGACAGAGACTCACCTTGGCTGCACCGACACTAGAGGCGGCAGTGAGCTGGGACACAGCGCCAATGACCTGGCTGTCCCCCGACAGAAACATCCGCTCGTCCAGAGCCCGATCCCCCGCCTCCACATACGCCTCCTGGTACGCGCCCTCCACCAGATCCACACTCGGCAGCAGAGCAGGGTCTTGCAGCAAGCCTTCGAACAGGAAGAGGCGGTCTGAAGGAACGGCGAAGAGAGGGGGAGGAAGGGGCAGGTAAGAAGAAGAACTTCCCCCCATCTCCCGCCGCCTGGTACGCGCCCTCCACCAGATCCACACTCGGCAGCAGAGCAGGGTCTTGCAGCAAGCCTTCAAACAGGAAAAGGCGGTCTGGGCCGGGGTGTTAGGGAGGAGAGAAGGGTGCAGAGGGAAGGAGGGAGGGGGGGGAGGCGGGGCGGGTAAGGAAGAAGCGCCATTCTCTTCTCTTCTCCAAGGCGAGGCATGAGGCGAGGCGAGGCGTGAGGCGAGGCGAGGCGTGAGGCGAGGCGAGGCGTGAGGCGAGGCAGGAGGCGAGGCGAGGCCAGGCATGAGGCGAGGCGAGGCTGGGCGAGAGGCGAGGCAACCGGTGTGCTTGCGACCGGTGTGCTTTCGACCGGTGTTCTTTCGACCGGTGTGCTTCTGACCGGTGTGCTTCCGACTAGTGTGCTTTCGACCGGTGTGCTTTGACCGGTGTGCTTTCGACCAGAGCGCTTCCGACCGGTGCGCTTTTGACCGGTGCGCTTCCGAACGGTGCGCTTCCGACAGGTGCGCTTTCGACCGCTGGGCTTCCGACAGGAGGGCTTTCGACCAGTGTGCTTCGACCGGTGCGCTTTTGGCAGGTGTGCTTCCGACCAGTGTGCTTCCGACCGGTGTGCTTCCGACCGGTGCGCTTCCGACCGGTGCGCTTTCGACCGGTGGGCTTCCGACAGGAGGGCTTTTGACCGGTGTGCTTTCGACCGGTGTGCTTTCGACTGGTGCGCTTTCGACCGGTGTGCTTCTGATCGGTGTGCTTCCGACCGCTGTGCTTCTGACCGGGGTGCTTCCGACCGGTGCGCTTCCGACCGGTGTGCTTTCGACCGGTGTGCTTTCGACCAGTGTGCTTTCGACCGGTGTGCTTTCGACCGGTGTGCTTTCGACCGGTGTGCTTTCGACCGGTGTGCTTTCGACCGGTGTGCTTTCGACCGGTGTGCTTTCGACTGGAGTGCTTTCGACCGGAGTGCTTTCGACCAGTGTCCTTTCGACCGGTGTGCTGGTGCATTCGCTCCAACAGCGCCACCGCTCACCCATTTTTCCTAAACTCCCACCTTTGCACAATTCCCCAGTTGGCCGCGCCCTGCCGCCCGAGCCACCGCTCCATGAGCTGGTGCGTGCGCTCCAACAGCGATGTCACTTTTCCTTCTTCCCGCAACCCTCACCTGTGCACAGCTCCCCAGCATCTTGCTGCTCGCACGCATTCGCTGTTGCCTGGCGCCCTAGCCATCTCTCCATGAGCTGGTGCGTGCGCTCCAACAGCGCGGCCACCTCCCCATCGGCCGCCTTGTAGCTCGCACACAATGATCCCACCACGTCTACCAGCCTCTCCCTCCCCGCTCGGCGCGCTGATGGGGGGGAGAGAGGGGGGGCAGAGAGAGCATGCATGCACACACAAGACTATTCTGATTCAGCTCTAGCAGCACTGCCACCTCCCCCTTGGTCGCCTTGTAGCCCCCACACACAACGACCCCACCACATCCACCAGCCTCTACCTGCCTGCTCGGTGCGCTGTGGGGGGGAGGAAGGGCGTGGAGGGCACAGGGATAGGCATCCACATAATTCGAGTAATGCTTGAGTCTGCTGCCAACGCGCCACTCCCCCTCGGCCGCCTTGTAGCTCGGAAACAGGGACCCTACCACGTCCACCAGCCTCTCCCTGCCTGCTCGGTGCTCTGCAGAGAGAAAGGGAGTAGGTAGGCATTAGGCAAAGAAATTGACTCGACACATGTTGAATTGACTATGAGATAGCCACCCCACCACGTCTGCCATCCTCTCTCTCCCGGCTCGGCACACTGTGCGGGAATGGAGGGGGGGGGCAGTCAGAGGGCAGAAAAGGTAACCTGTAGGTGGCACCCAGCGCCCACGGATCCCCTAAAGGGCATGCGAAATCAGAAGCTTAACTAAGTGCAGCACTTACGGAATCTGACGGGGTCCGAGAAGGAGAACCGGCGAAGGGATGGGGGAACATGCACTATGAGCACCACCTGGACGGGACAAGGGGGGGGGTGGGTGGGAGAGGAAGGAGGGGGGGACGAAGGGGGGAGGGAGGTGAAGTGGAGTGGGGGAGATTGGAGGATATGTAGAGGAATTGGCAGTGAGGTTGGGGAACATGCACTATGGCACCATCTGGGCGCACGGAGCGGGGAGAAGGTGAGGTGGGGAGTGGGAAGGGAGAGCAAAGGCCGGTAGTGTGTAAACACTACTGATGGCAGTATTCTGTTATGCAAAAACGCTCATAACGTAGGTAGCAGCATATGAGGTTCCTTCCTCCCTTCTCCAGCAGCATCACCAGGCAGCCCCAGGAGGAACACATTAAGAACATCGAGCACACATAATACACACCCAGTGACGTATGAGTCGACTCAAAACCGAGGTGACTTTTGAGTCGACTAAAAACGGAGGTGACTTTTGCGTCGGCTCAAAAGTCACCAAGGTTTCTCCCTTGTCCAGCAGCGTCATCAGGCAGCCCCAGGAGGAACACATTAAGAGCATCGAGCACACATAATAGGCAATGCACCCAGTGCAACACACAATAGGCAACGCACCCAGTGCAACACACAATAGGCAACGCACCCAGTGCAACACACAATAGGCAACGCACCCAGTGCAACACACAATAGGCAACGCACCCAGTGCAACACACAATAGGCAACGGACCCAGTGCAACATCGTGCACTGTTCGAGCAAGCATCACCGACAGCGACAGGTGACTTTCCAGAATTCTCAGAAATCACCGACGCACTCACCAGCGTGCAGAGCATCGCATTCGTGGCGGTGACAAGGTCCGGGAACCTTCTGAGAAGGTGCGCCTTGATGGAGAGGAAGAGCAGCCAGCCGAACCTCATCTCGCGGGAGAACTGAGAAGCAGCAGCTCCCGGGGGAGGGGCGCTGCCGGGGGCCATGCCAGGGTGAGAGCTGGGAGCAGGGCTGGTGAACAGCTCTGCATGCACCTTCTTGTAGTGGCTGGAAATTGGGGGGGGTGGGGCCCGGGGAAGGGGGTGGGGGGGAGGATGGAAGAGGGGGGGAGTGGGGGGGAAAGGGAGAAGAAGGAAGAATGTGAGTGAGGGAGAGGAGCTGGTGGAAGGGGAAGGGGAGAGCCGAGGAAGAGCAGCCAGCCGAACCGCATCTCCCGGGAGAACTGAGAAGCGGCACCAGTGGGAGGGGCGCTGCCGGGGGCCATGCCCGGGTGAGAGCTGGGAGAAGGGCCGGAGAACAGCTCCGCATGCACCTTCTTGTAGTGGCAGGGAGGTGGGGAGAGGGAGAGCGAAGGTCAGGAGAGAAAAGAGGCCTCTCGTGGGAGAACTGAGAGGCGTCAGCAGCGCTGGGAGGGGCATTGCTGGGGGCCATGCCCGGGCGAGAAGCTGGGGAGGGGCTGGTGAACAGCTCTGCACACACCTTCTTGTAGTGGCTGGGAGGTGGGAATGGGTGGCCCGGCGAGTGAAGAGAGGGGGAAGCGGGGGAGGGAAAGAGAGGGGATTGCGGGGGAGAAGGAGAGGGGGAAACGGGGGAGGGAAGGAGCGAGGACGTGTGAGATAAGCAGAAGTGGTGGCCACAGTGGGTTCAGAAGGCAGGGTGAGTCATGGAGGAGCGATGGCGCGGCTGGCAGTTTCAGTAAGAGTGGGGCTGATCACCGCAAGCATGAGAAAAGGACCCGTGCTGCAGTCGTGAAGAGAATTCCCTGCAGGGGGCCGCTGCTCCTCTCATGAGAGTGGTCCAGCGCCTATGGACTAAACAGGATGCCAACTCAGCAGGATGTCAACTCAGCAGGATGACAACTCAGCAGGATGACAACTCAGCAGGATGACAACTCAGCAGGATGACAACTCAGCAGGATGACAACTCAGCAGGATACTCACTTAAAGAGCACGATGGCATGCACGAAGTTGGCTTGGAGCTCCTTCACCTGGTGGGAGAGAAGAGAGAGTGAGAGAGAGAGCGAGAGGGGCGAAAGAGAAACATGGTCGAGAGACGGTGAGAGAGAGTATGAGAGAGAGTATGTGAGAGAGTATGAGAGAGAGTATGTGAGAGAGTATGAGAGAGAGTATGTGAGAGAGTATGAGATTGGGCAACAGAAGCAGAATGGGAAAACGAACAGGGGGAAAAGAGATAAGAACAGAAGGAAGAGGGTCGTGTGACATAGCCAGCTCCAGCCTCTGCTTAAGAAGGCCTTGGGGACACGTACCTCCAGCCTCTACTTAAGCGGGTCTTGGGAACACATACCTCCAGCCTCTACTTAAGAGGGTCTCGGGAACACATACCTCCAGCCTCTACTTAAGAGGGTCTCGGGAACACATACCTCCAGCCTCTACTTAAGCGGGTCTTGGGAACACATACCTCCAGCCTCTACTTAAGAGGGTCTCGGGAACACATACCTCCAGCCTCTACTTAAGCGGGTCTTGGGAACACATACCTCCAACCTCTACTTAAGAGGGCCTTGGGAACACATACCTCCAGCCTCTGCTCCCACGAGTCACCATAGGCCGACTGCATCACAGAGCTGACACGTGGCAGGAAGTTGGCGATCTCCTTGAAGAAATCCACCACTCTGGAGGCGCCACGTGGTCGTGCAGGCAGGGGTTTTGTGGCGACAGTGGGAGGTGGGGAGTGTGAGGGGAGGGAGGTTGGGGGGAGAAGTGGAGCGGAGGATTGGGTTTGGATAGGGGTTGGATTGGGGTTGGATTGGGGTTGGATTGGGGTTGGATTGGGGTTGGATTGGGGTTGGATTGGGGTTGGATTGGGGTTGGATTGGGGTTGCCGCACATGCAAGTGACAGTCAATAACCGGAAAGGACGGGGCGGAAGTTGGGGGAACGGAGGCAGGGGCAGAGCTGTGCACATGAGTCAAGCGCAAGCAACCCACATGAGCTTGGTGGCTCGCAGTAGCTTAGACAAAGGTGAACCACGGCCACTGCGACCTCCCAATGCACATGTGTCAGCAAGCACCAGCTCGGCCACTGCGACCATCATGCACGCATGCCACTATACATAACAGGGGACTCACGTGAGCTTGGTGGCTCGCAGCAGCTCCGACAGAGTGAACCACGGCCACTGCGACCGCGACGACCCGGGCGGCGAGATTTGTCCTGCTCCGGCGGCCGCCTCCTCTGCTGCCTTAGCGGGACCCAGCTTCCGCACCACGAATAGGATGCACGCACTCCACGCACGCTCGCTGTCGTCCGGGGACTGGGAGATGGGGAGGAATGGGGAAAGAACGGGAGGAGAATGGGGAAAGAACGGGAGGAGAATGGGGAGAGGAATGGGGAGAGAATGGGAAGAATATTGATGAGGCTCAGCTTCCGCGCCACGAGCAGCAGAGAGGGGAACATTGGGAGGAAGATGACCAAGGGATCGACGGACGGACGGGCGGCCGGACGGGGTTACCTCGGGAGCGCAGCAGGAAGCGATTGAGGGGGCAGGGAGGGCGGAGCCGGCGGAGAAGAGACAAGCGAGGGACACAGGGAAGACGAAGGGACGGACGGAAGGTCGGATGGAGGGGCTTACCTCGGGAGCACCGAAGGAGGCGATGGAGGGGGCGAGGAGGGCGTAGCAGGCGGAGGAGAGACTAGCGAGAGACACAGGGAAGACGAAGAAGGGACGGAGGGACGGACGGAGGGACGGACGGAGGGACGGATGGAGGGACGGACGGAGGGACGGACGGAGGGACGGACGGAGGGACGGACGGGGTTACCTCGGGGGCGCCGAAGGAGGCGATGGAGGGGGCGAGGAGGGCGTAGCAGGCGGAGAAGAGCTCCGTGGCCTGCTGCTGCATGGCGCCGTCCATGCGCAGATGGGTCTGCGCGCATGGGCGGACGGGGGGCAGAGGGGGGGAAGGGGAAGCGGAGAGCGCAGAGCGGAGGAAGATGAAACGTGTGCTGACTCAAACGGTGGCAGGCGGAGACGAGCTCCATGGCCTGCAGCTGCATGGCGCCGTCCATGCCCTCTGGGGGGTCTGCGCGCATGGGGGAGCGGGAGGGGTAAAGCGGGAGGCGCGGAGGCGGGAGGAGACACCGGAAGGGGAAGAGCGGGGTTCTATAGCCCATCGAAGGAGGAAAATACCTCTATGACCCGCTGCGCATGGCGCCGTCCATGCGCACATGGGTATGCACGCATGTGGGAAAGAGGGGGGACGGATGGCGGGTGTGGAGGAGCTAGAACGGGAAGGGAAAACGAGAATCGAAGAGCGCGGAGAGAAAGCGGGGAAAGGCGATAGGGTAGGTCAGGACTACTGCTGACGACCTCCTCTGCCTGCTGCGCAGTGCCTCGCTATGCAGCTGCATGATCTCTTAATCTCTCTCGTCGAATCAGCTGCATGATCGCGGAATCTCGCTGGCATTCCGTGCTCGTCGAATCTCGCAACATCGACAGGAGCGTATAATATCATGCTGATCGTGTGGCTCATTGCAAGCAGGTCTCGCCATAACCTCGCTGTAATCACTCGCTCCGCAGGCCCATCGTGGTCTGACCTAATCGCGGCTACCCTCGTTGTAGTCACACCCCGCCTCTCCCCCCGCTCTAGTCACACCCTGTCTGTACCCCCGCTGTAGTCACACCCGGCAGAGGCTCACCGTGATCAGGTCCCTGAATCTCTCCCGCCACGCATCTGGAAGGCTGACAGCCTGGGAGGCCTTCCCCTCGTTACAGTCACCACCGGTTTCAGGCACATCAGCAGCGCTCTGGGTCGTCATCGCAGCGTCCATTTCGCCGCCTGCGAGCTTCGCGTCGATCGCTCGCAGCAGCGGTTGTCTGCGAAACTCGCGTCGATCACACACTGCACCGGCTGACGTGAACCCTGCGATCGCTTGCACTACCGGCTGACTGCAAGATTCGTGTCGATCGCTGACGCAAAAACACTGACAGGCTAAAAGGCGACAGCAGACTATAACTCGACAGCAGACCAAAAGCGGTATACAGCCACCCAAGGCTGTGCGACTGGAAACTGTGCGATAGAAGACTCCGACAGGCACAGCCCTTGATAATGGCGAATGCTGCAGCTGGATTCGTGACTCAGACGAGCCGATTCCCGGACTCTGTTACTCGCCCTCTCTAACAGTTAGCCTCCGAAGCTCGGTTACCGCCGGGTTCCGGTGAGCTAGCCCTGCGAGATAGCTGTGGCCTAGGGTTATCGTTTAGCTAAGCGTGGTCAAGCCCGGCGAGTGCTCGCCGACGTTAGTGATTGAAAGACGTAGGCTGACTTGCTAGCTTGGACTACAGGCGACAGGCGACAGGAACATTAGCCAGAGGAGCAAGAGTTCAATCCAGCTCCGACTCAGGCAAAAGCCAAGTTCATGAGTCGCAGGACACGAGATAATTTCAGAGGCACCTGGCGGTCACGACTCACGAGTCACGACTCGCAAGCTACAAGGTGAAAAATGAAAAAAAATCCCGATGCACCTGCTGGGAGGGGAGTGGAGACTCTGGAGGAGTGAAACAATCCCAAGGGATTTGGACGGAGATCCGCAGCAAACCCGATTCTGCTGAGCCAAACTGACGGTTCCGATTTGACGGAGGCCCCCAAATCTTGAGGCGCGAGACAGCCCCTCGAAGTTTGTTCCCCATGGCCGGGGCTGGGGAGAGGGGGGGATGTCGCACGCAACGCAATGCCGCACCTGGCTTTCCCCGGGCGGAAGACTCGTTGCGCACGAACTCCCTCCCCCCCTGTAGACCAGGTGCTGATCTGAAGTGCCCTTTGAGGGACCAGCGGCCCTTGAAGCTCTGCTGGACTGACAATAAGGCACGTGGACAATAGACACCGGGCAGCTCTCGGCTCAAAATCACTTGACAGTATGCACCAATCTAATACAAGAGCGACGGGGTGCTTGTCGGATGCTGTTTTCCCGCCAAGGGTCGCGTACGCATTGAAGCAAATTCGAATGGAGCATAAGAGCGTGAAGTAGGCTAAGCTGTGGGCCATGCTTAAGATAAAGTACTCAGAAGGCGATTTTTTCAACCTTGGAATAACTACAAGCATACACGCTGTGGTACAACTTATAATTTTTACTTCACTTACGGCAAAAAACATTCCAATTGGCATGGTACCCCAAAAATGTACATGGAAGGTCCATGGTACCCTTTGTCATTCATGCACTCATCTCCCCAGGAATTAGCCTAACTCCAAACAACACTGGCCATTTCTTGTCATCCATGGTTTCCAAACCTGCTGCGCTCTTCCCAACTCCATTTCCCCGTCCAATTAGAGTGCTGTCAGCACAGCCATTGAAAGAAGCTCCACGCAGCATAGTCACTCTGTGGTGCCGCAATCGATCCTTAGCAGCCTTGGTGAGCATTGGGCACGGGAGGGCAGCAGCCAGGACAGACGGTGGGGAGGAGGCAACCGCTAGCTTGACCTCTGCAAGCAGCCGAGCTCTCTTGCAATCAGGTGTACCCACCATCCCAAAACACAATCCCTCAACAGTTCTCTCATCCCTGACTGGGGTAGCTTCACGGGATTGCGGCTGGCTCATACACTCCCTCGCGAGAAAGCTCCGAGCACCACACACGCCACGCAGAGTTGACAATCCCTCCATAGATGCTGGTCTAGGAAAGCCCGGTGCTGCTGGTGGTGCTGCTGCTGGTGCTGGTGCAGCTGCTCCTGATGCCACTGCTGCCACTGGCGCTTGCATGGAGTCAGGCTGCTGTCTCAAAGGCTCGGAGCCCTGGCTGCGTCCTCCGCTCCCATGGCTGCTGCTGCTGCACCGGCTGCTGGTGCGGCCCTCCGGAGTCAACAGGCTGCAGATCCGTTGGCCTTGAAGTTGATACCGAGCTGGCGAAATATTGGCGCGTGGGGTTACCACCCCTGGGAGTGCAATTTCGTCAGGGGCAGCTACAGGTTGCTGAGACATTGACATTGACATCGCCGGTTGGTTCGGCGGAAAAAAATGGAGACTGGACGAACCCGGAAGCCGCACTTCCTCACGAGTCTTCTCTGAGTTCGCGGCAGAATGGGTCGGCGTCACGTTGTCCAGCCCACTGCTCCCCGGAGTTTCATAAAGCGTGAGGTTGTTCGCGGCGAGATTGGCGGCGTTGAATCGGGATCTGACGGGGAACGGCTCGAGCCTCGCGCGGAAAAGGTCGTCGAATGTTTCAGCCCAGGTTCGCTTCTTCACAGCAGCGCTGTTTCCGCCACTGGCAGCGGCGGGACTCGGAGTTGGAAAATCGGAGCCGCCGCTCGACGACGACATCATGACGAGAGAAGGATGTGAGAGACTCTTTACAGTGTTGCTCTGTGCTGCAGTCGAGCTAGCAACTTGAAGCGGTGAGGGACCATTTCTTCTCTCTGAAAGGCACATCAGCCGCGACGCTAGCATGGCACGAGCGGCGTTCGTGAAGCTAAGTGTTTCTTCCATCACGATCTTGGGTGAAGAAGAAGAAGAAAAAAGGGCTCTACTTCGGAAGCTACCGAAGGGTGTGACGGAGTGTGTTACTAAGCTGAGGTGACAAATGCGGCGAACCTCGGAGGTACTAAGCTACGGAGACGCGGATATATTCGCTCCAGTGCGATCGACTCGGAGATGGTCAATGTCGCTAGAGTGATCCGGAATGTTACAGGCGACCTGACGCTTTTCATGGGATGGATGGGTGGGAGGGAGTCGATGGACTGATATGCGCGGGTCATAATTCCGCACGGCTCACGACTCACGGCTCACCGCTCACCGCTCCTTGAATCTCGTCGATTCTGGAGTCTGGTCGGCTCCCGTCCTCGACGCGCAGGTGGTGGGTGGCAGAACACGCAAGCCGTTCTGACTGACTAACAACGCATCGCTAGTCGCTTTCGCAGAAGCCGATCGAATGCACGAAGCGCGGAAGGGACGAGAGGAGAGGGGACCACGACAAGTCGTTGCTTATTACAGGCTGTAGGGTGTGGCTTGGCTGGGTGGCTCGGCAGCAGATAGTTAAAAGCCACAGGTCGGCCTGTAAGTGCGTTGTAACTTGTAACAGTAAGGCGAACGGCGTTTCTGGGGAACGGCGTCCACACCACACCACGTCAGGTCCATTGCATGATCGCGCATGGCAAGCGTGTGTGCATTCACAGCCAGCACCATAGCACATGAATGCGAAATGTTTACTGTAAAAGATCTTGTAAGCAACGCCGGGACAAGTGGAAGGCGTTCGACCAGCAGCTTGGCGTTTAAAAAAACGTCAGACCGCTGGGACCGCTGGAACCACTGGAACCGCTGGGACCAGGAGCTTCGTGTCAGCTTGAAAGGGTGGCTGACGAGGCTCGGTAAGGCACAATGAGGTAAGGAGGAGGTAATGTAAGGTGAGCACGTTGTGTCGATTCTGCTCTGTAAAGAAGAGCAGCTGATTCGGTGGCATGTGCCAACGGCTATTTCGATACACAGTTGTCGGTGTGATATTAAAGCTCGTGTCTGGACTAACCAGAAAGTGAAGGCGTAATCGCCTGCCAAACGGATACTGTACTGAACGCACGGCCATGGGGAATAGTATGAGATCTAGGAAGGTATTTCACAGGGGCGAAGGTCGGTGAGGTAATAAAGCACATTTATGGCTGTCATGAGGAACTGTGGTCCCTCCTGTGGTCTGTTAGGTTGGAAAACATCGGCGTGGGACATCGGCATTCGAACGGGTCTTGTTCAAACTGCCATCGCACTGCAACGCATCGTATCTTAATATATTATGTAGTACCGTGGTCAACCCATAAAAAATTTCCGTTTGAGCAGTGTCTTCAGGTTCGATTTCCTACGCCCTAACCAGACGGGAGAGAGGGAGGAACGAACAAGCAGACCCGCAGGCACTAACTACAGCTCAGTCCGAACCGGACGACAGGCTGGCTGGCTGGCTGGCTGCCCCACACCACACCCAGCAGCCTGTGTTCGGTTCGGTTCGGGAATCGAGACTTGGAAGGAACTCCCAAGGGACGAGCAGGCGGTGGGCCAATGTGTCAGCAGCAGCACTCTCAACCACCCAACAGACGCCAGAAATCATATGGGCCGGTGGATTCGTAGTGACGGCGTGTGTAGGGGGAGAAGATCGACGGTAGGTGAGGGGAAGGTCTGAGTTCGCACGTGCCCGTTCGATATGGTGGCTGCAAAATTTGCAAATGCCCCTCCAGCCAAACACAAACCGAAGGCCACACACAAGGCACGTGCTTCTTCTTTCCCTCCACACTTTTGACTACAGTCTACACTTCCCAACAGAAGTTTATCCCATCGAAGGTAAGTAGCAGCAAGCTCTTCTAGCAGCATAAAATATCAGTTCGAATACTAAATATGTTTCAGTGAACATGGCGATTTTGAACTGCTCGTGAATGTGCTAGTGTCGCGTACACAGCACTTCACGACCCCCTTCTTTCCCTCCAAAACTCGCCAGTTTTCTATGCGCTGACTCGAATCCAACCAGCCATGGCCGCCGCTATATTTCGAGTCGCATTGACCCCAGAAAAAGGTTCGTCCGCCGCGTCGAGTCGCCTTTCACCTCGACCATTCAATTTCGACTCATCGTTCAGCTTACCTAGACTCCCCACACCCTTGTCGGACCTCCCAGCAAGGCTCGTATTTCGTTTGTTTGCAGTTTTAGTATGCCCGTTAGGGCCTTTTGCCGCGTACTTTTGAGCCCTTTCCATAGAACGAAGGACCAGGCGGCTCGTCTTGGTCACCTCGCGTTGCGCTTTTCGCATTCCGCGGCGGGAAACCACCCAAGCAGCGGAGTCGAGGTTGGCTCTGGGAAAAAAAATGGTCGCTGGGATGTTGGCCAGCGTTGGCGATGCTGGGATCCCTCCCCCGAGGCTCGCTCATCCAGCCTCACCCACCGCGTGCTCTCTCCCACGCCCATTCCTCTCCCAACGCCCATTGTAGCTTCTCGCATTTTCCTCACTCAGCTCTACTCTAGAGAAATTTGGTGACGTTAGGCCGCTTCACTAGCTCTCCGTCTAGCTCCATCGTTTCTTCGCCACGCTTACACTATTCTTAACAACCGACGTATCGTCGAATGAGCCACGAGGCGGCTTCACTACGAGCTCTCCATGGCTGCTCGTCGGAGTAACACGGAGAGCCGACGTACTCGGCGGTCGCGGCAACTGAGTGGGCAGTTGCGACAACGTCTGTCGCAATCGTCACGTGCGACGATTCTTGCAGCGTCGGCCGACGACTCCGAGTCGAGTCTGTCGAGAACTCGAGGGAGGCTTCGTTCCGTCCGTCGTGCGTGGCGTCTTGATTTCCGTCTCCAACTCGGTAGGAATCACGCTAAACATTCGTCGCCTATCTTCGTTTTCTTTCGTTTTTTACTCGACGTCTTGATCGCCGATTCTCTCCCCGTTCCGCTCGCCCTTAGTATTGCACGACCTGCCAGCTGCTTCTTTTTTTCTCTCTCTCTTTCTACCCTTTCGCCTCCTTGCAGCTTTTCGCACGACCAGCGATGGCTGCTCGGCCATCACGTCGCAGCCGTCGCGTGCGTCGCAGCCATCGCACGACCAGCGACGGCTGCTCGGCCATCATGCCGCGGTCGGAATAACCGGAGAGGAGAGTTCTGCCGCTTGCGATAGTTTCGCTGCCGAAGATCGTTCCGCCGCTTGCGATAGTTTCGTGACCGACGGACTGTCCGCCGCCGACGATCCTCTCACGAACCGCCTTGGTAAGCGAAAGGGAATCGCTTCTGGGGGGTCGAGTAGGCGTCCGCCGCATAGCGCGTCTCCAGTCCGTTTCGTGCTGCTTGAGTCATCCTGCGTGGTTACTAACGCACTCCCTATCGTGGTTCTGTTTCCGCTTTCGTGCGCGCGCATGTGACCGTCGGCGAGTGAACGCGTCGGCGTGAGGCTGCCGCCTCTTCGTGGCCGCGGAGCCGTCGATTCCGTGGCACGCGTCTGCGGGGGGTCGTGGAGCCGCCATTGGCAATCGTGTTGCACTCTCGCGGTCGCAAATTCGAAGAAGATCGAGATGGAGACCGCGAGAACGCAATATGATGGAGGCTTCCACTGGGACGGAGACCTTGCCTCTCGCGTGCACGCCTCTTGACCGCAGTTGAGATGTTTGAGCAAGTGGCTGGGACGACCTAGAGGGGGGGCGGGTGGGCGTCCACCGCATAGCGTGTCTCTCGTCCGTTTCGTGCTTTGAGTCTGCTCTGTGCGTGGTGGGACAAACAAACTCTCCCCTCCTGTTTTTCTGTGTGCTGCTGGGTGCTGCTGGGTGCTGCTTGGTGCTGCCTGATGCTGCCGGGTGCTGCTTGTGCCTGGTGGAGTTTTCGAGGCAAAAAGTTGACCTCCGAGCTCCAGTTGTGTGCGACCTGCTGCGGTGTGCGACGGAGAGGCGATGAATTCGCGCGATGCCGCACCTGGACGGGCGAACAAATTATGGGCGACTGCTGAACAAGGTTCGTTTCGACCCCCGCCAAACTACTTTCGCCAACTCTCGCCAAATTACTCCAATTTTATTTCGCCAGCCAGTTTCTTCGCTAAAACCTATTCACCTCACTCAGCCGCTATTTTGCAAATTGCGTACCATCCGCCGTTTCGTGTGCCTCGTTATTGTCACACCCGAAAGCCTCAACCCTCCTTATGGCTGTGCTTCCTTCGTTCAGATGCGAGCGACTGTCGTAGCGTCGCGTGGCGAGATGGTCGTCCGCGTATCGTCGCATGGCGGGATCGTCGTCCTCCCGTCGTCGCGTGACGAGATGGTCGTCCGCGGGTCGTCTCACGGCAAGATCTTCCGCCGCGCGTCGTCGCACGGCGAGATGGTCGTCCGCGCGTCGTCGCGCGGCGTGATGATCGTCCGCGGGTCGTCGCATGGCCTTCCGCTCCTCCTCGCACAGCGGGATTGTCGTCCAGATACAGATGCGAGTGACAAACGATACCCGGCGCCGTGCCGTAGCGTCATCGCGTGGCGAAATGATCGCCCGCTCCGCGAGTCGTCGCGTGGCGAGATGGTCGCGCGCGTCTCGTCGCACGGCGAGATCCTCGTCCGTGCGTCGCCGCGCGACGGGAGTGTCGTCCGTGCGCGTCGCACGGCGAGTTGATCGCCCTCGCGTCGTCTACACTCCAGGGTTGTCGCATGCCCGTCCGCGAAACGTCTGCGCTCCGCGCGTGGCTGTGCTGCGGGCAGCGCTGCGCCTCCATCGTCGTCTGCCGCTTCCTCTGCCGCCTGCTCTGCCGGGTGAGAGGTCACTGTAGAGGCAGCTGTAGGGGGGGCGAGTAGGTCACTGTCAAGGTCGCCGCTGCACCTGGTAAGTGCGTCTCCAGTCTCGTTCGCTCTCTGCTCGAGTCAGTGTCTTTCCTCCTGCTGCTGCTAACGAGTGTTGCTGCCGCCGTGCGTGTGTCTTTCCTTTCTCCATGGAGGGGTGGGGGGGATATCCCCCCTCCCCCCCCCCCCTCCCCCCCCCCCCCCGCCCCCCCCTCCCCCCCCCGTGTCTGCAGTTATGGCGGTTGGAGGAGCAGCAGGGGTGGCGGCAGCAGCAGTGGTGGAGGGTTGGCGTGAGAGTCAACAGCAGCACTCTCCGCTCGTGGCTGTGCTGTGCTGCCAGGATGGATCATGCAAGGGACGGCGGCAGGGCATTCAGGTGCAAGGGAGAGCATCTGGGTGCTGGGACGGGCTTGTCAGCAACGGGTGAGCAGCGTGCCCACATGCTTCTGCCAGTTTGCTTTCTGCTTCTCCTTCTGCCGTCCAGTTGCTCACTCTTCCCCTCTCCCGTGCCTTTTCCCCCATGCACGTGCCATGCCAGCAGGTGCGCCCGTGGCAACAGGTGCGCCCATGGCAGCAGGCGCGCACATGGCAAGTGCAGCCTGGAGGGCACATATGGAGGGAGGGCAGGAGGAGGGGAGGGCGGAGTGCAATGGTGGCAGAGGTTGGAGGGAGGAGGGAGGAGGGAGGAGGGAGGAGCGGGGGGTGGGCGGAGGTAAGGTGGAGGGGCTTCCGAGTTGGAGTTGTTGCTTCAGCTTCCAGCTAAGTAACCTTCCGCCGCTGGACCGAGCCTTGCATGCTGCTAGCTGCTCCTCTTGCTGTTGCCTTTTCTCTCAAAATGCCGCCACTGGTTTGGGTCCACCTCACAGGCCACAGACCCCTCCCACTTTACAACAGGTAGCCCCTCAGGTTCAGCCTCCCTAACGCCTTACAGCCCCCTCAGGTTCACCCTCTCAGGTTCCCTTGGGGTCTGTGGTTTGTGGCTATGCCTCCACCAGTGGCGCCCTCCCCTTGTCTTCTCGCTTACGCATTGCCAGTGGCACATCTCTGTTCCCATCTGCCTACCTCTCTCTCCCGGACTTAAATACCTCTCCCCTCCCCTCTCCCCCCAACCCTTCCCCCTCATCCCCCCAACAGGGCTTCTGGGGAGCAGCAGGAGCAGCGGAGGCACCAGGGGCAGTAGGTGATGCTTCTACCTGCCCAATGGCGCCAGGGCCGCTTGGAGATTCTAGCAAGCATGGTGATTCCAGCTAAGTGCTCTCGACTCCCCGCACCCACCCTCGCCTTTCACAGCATGCCTTGCCCCTGTTTGCCTCTGTCATTCGCTTCTTCCCTTCAAAACCGTGCCACTTCTTCAGCTTTGGCCGCAGTGCTTTTGAAGGAGGGGAGAGGGGAAGGAAAGGAGAGCAAGCAGCCACTCTCAGCGGTGCTTCAGTTTCCAGCGAAGTCACCCTTGCTCCCTAGACTCAGCCTGCCAATTGCTTCTTGGTTCCGCTCTGTTCTTAGTCAGATCTCCTTCCACCCTTTCCCCATTGAAATTCGCCTCTGGTTGGGGCCCGGCTCACAGGCCACAGACCCCCCCCCCCCCCCCCCCCCCTCCTCTCACACTACAGGTAGCCCCCTCCCCGCAGCCCCCCTAAAGCCTTACATTACAGCCCCCTCAGGTTCCCCTGGGGTCTGTGGCTTGTGGTTGTGGCTCCACCAGTGGCCCCCTCCCTCCCTTGTTTGTTCCTCTCCTCTCTGCACTGCACGTCTCAAATTCCATCTGCCCTCCGCTCTCTCCTGGACTTAACTACCTCCTTCTGTCTCTTCCCTTCCCCCCCCTCTCCCCCCTCCCCCTCTCCACTCCCCTCCCTCCCTCTCCCTCCCCATCCCCCCAGCAGGGCCTCTGCTGGAGTGTCTACGTGTCTACAAGCGCACTTGCTTCCGTCTGCAGGGCGCAGTGGAGAAGGGGAGAAGTGGGGAGAATATCGGAGAGGGGGGGTGGGGAGGGGAGGGCAGACAGCTGCTCTCTCAGTGCCTCGACTTCCAACTTCCAGCTAAGTAACGCTTCCACTCTGGCCTGAGCCTGCTGGTTTCCCGTGTTACTCTTGTGCTTTCGGCCGCATGTCCGTCCATGCTCTTCTCAAAATCATGTCCTTCCATGCTCTTCTCAAAATCATGTCCTTCCATGCTCTTCTCAAAATCATGTCCTTCCATCCTTGCTGCATGCCGCCTTCAACCAAACCACTTTCAGCAGCCTAGCTCACGTGGTGCATACCCCCCCTCCCCCCCCCCCCCCCTTTTATTCCAGGTATCCCCCCCCCCTCTCCCATCCCCTCTCAAGGGCCTCTCAAGGTAAGCCTCCAATCACCAACCCCTCCTGCTGCTGCTGCAGATTATGCCCCTTCACTGTCGTTTCAGCTCTCGCTGATCTTGACCTCCCTTCTACTCGCACTTCTTTGGTTGCACTCACTGATTCCTCCCTGCCTACCACTCTCTCCTGGGACTAACTACCTCTCCCTCCCTTCCCCCGCCCGCCCCTCTCCCTTCCCCTCCACCTCCTCCTCCGTCCCTGCCATCCCCGAGCAGGGCCTCTGCTGGCGGATGTGCAATCCCCTGTGCAGTGGCTGCTGCCTGCTTTTGAGGCGCCTCAAAAGCCATCCCCGAGCAGGGCCTCTGCTGGCGGATGTGCAAGCACCTGTGCAGTGGCTGCTGCCTGCTTTTGAGGCGCCTCAAAAGCCATCCCCGAGCAGGGCCTCTGCTGGCGGATGTGCAAGCACCTGTGCAGTGGCTGCTGCCTGCTTTTGAGGCGCCTCAAAAGCCATCCCCGAGCAGGGCCTCTGCTGGCGGATGTGCAAGCACCTGTGCAGTGGCTGCTGCCTGCTTTTGAGGCGCCTCAAAAGCCATCCCCGAGCAGGGCCTCTGCTGGCGGATGTGCAAGCACCTGTGCAGTGGCTGCTGCCTGCTTTTGAGGCGCCTCAAAAGCCATCCCCGAGCAGGGCCTCTGCTGGCGGATGTGCAAGCACCTGTGCAGTGGCTGCTGCCTGCAGAGCGAGGGGAGGACTGCAACGGCAACAAGTGGGTGCTGTGAAGTGCTTGAAGGCGGGGAGCAGAGAGGGCTGGAACTAGAAGTGCCAGCTGCCAGTGCAGCCACAGCAGATAAGTGCACTCACATGCCTTCTCCTTGCTGGCCTCTCCCTGCTTTCCGCTTGCTGTCTTTGACTTTTCGTTTGACTTCATGCAACTCTCTCACATGCGTTCACACATGCTTCCCACCTCATCACTCCATCCATGCCTCATGCCTCCTAAAACCAACCCACTTGCAGCAGTCTAGTTCACATGGTGCAGACCCCTACCCGCAACCCCCCACCCCCCCCATTAGTCCAGGTATCTCCCCCCCTTTTCCCCCCCCCAAGGTTAAGCCTACCCCTATAGTTACTAAATACCCCCCTCCCTAAGTACCCCCCTCCCTAAGTATCCCCCTCCCTATGGCCCTGGGGTCTGCATCACGTGCCTTCCTAGTGCTTCTCCAGTGGTCCCTTGCTGCCACCCCACCCATGCCCACCTCTCATGCTTCCACCCTAAGCTGCCTACTCACTGCTCTCCAGTTTTCTCCTTGCAGGTTGAGGGGATCAACAGCGCCACTCCCCTGCACCCCTCCCCGGTGGCCATGCAGGGAGGGAGCTGGGAGCAATGCTGCCGTTGCTCTGCACACGGGAAGCTGGGAGGAATGCTGCCATGAGGGAGAGTATCTGGAGTGGGGTTGGCCTCTCAAGGTAAGCGTCTATTCACCAACCCCTCCTGCTGCTGCAAGTGGTGCCTGTTCACTGTCCTTCCAGTTCGTGCATGCGCTGTTCACTGTCCTTTCTTTTTCACCCAATGCTTTGTCCGGTACTAACTTGTTTTCTGTCTGCCTGCCCTTCTGCCCCCACCAGATCACTTGGCATCAGCTGAAGACTGCAGCAGAGGAAGCTGAGCAGCTGACAGCAGCAGCAGCAGCAGCAGCACTAGCAGCAGCAGAAGCAGCAGTGCGGGTTGGGTGGTTAGCGGGCAGGCTAGGACTAGGAGTGAGTGAGTGAGGTATGGTACCAGGTAAGGTAGCAGGTATGGTTGTCTCACCCCCCTACTTCCTTCCTACAGCATGCGGAACTGGAGCCTTGGAGCAAGGGCAGGAGCAATAAAGCCCACCCTCTTTCACCTCCTCTCCTCTCCCCCTCCTTCCCTCCCTCCTTCCCCCCCTCCCTCTCCCCCTCCTTCCCCCCCCAGCAGCATCATGAGGAAAGGAAGGTGCAGTTCAGTTCCCGATGTCACCTTCCCCTTCCCCCTTCCTTGGAGCAAGGGCAGGAGAATGGCGCCCACCCTCTCTCTCACCTCCTCTCCTCTCCCTTTCCCCTTTTCCAGCAGCATCGCCTTGAGGAAAGGAAGGTGCAGTCTCCACCCTCACTCCCCCACCCCCCCACTAGCAGGTTGCGCCGCAACAGCATACTCCATTTGGCTATGGTAGGTGGAGGTAAGGGGATGGAGCGAGGGAGGGTGGAGGGGGGGAGCATAGGAGCAAGCATGCAGCTCACTCCCTTACGGGCAGCGCCCTCTGCGGTTCCTGCCTTGTTGGTCGGGGGTGGTAAGTGGAAAGTGTGTGGCACGGCAGTCGTTCCTCAAGTACCAACACTGGCGTATCGTATAATGGAACCGGCCAGAGCCGTGCGCGCCGGCTCTGGATGGGAGTCCCCTCCTACGACGCTTTCGTACGCGGGATTTGAGTCTTGGGCCGCCCGTGCACTTTCCACTGCCACTCTTTCCCCCACAAGGCGGAGCCATGGGGGGTGTTGCTTCCGAAGGGGAGTGGGTTGCATGCTGCTCCTAGTGCTGGGATGGATGGGGAAGGGAGGGGACGGAGGGGAGTGGGTGGTGGAGTGGGTGGTGGAGTGGGTGGTGGAGTGGGTGGTGAAGTGGGTGGTGGAGTGGGTGGTGGAGTGGGTGGTGGAGTGGGTGGTGGAGTGGGTGGTGGAGTGGGTGGTGGAGTGGGTGAAGTAGAATGAGCGGCAATGGAGGCGTCTGCACCTGCAACCGCCACTGTAAGTTTAGTGGAGGGGGATGAGATGGGGGGCTGAATCCCCCGGGGTTTAAAACCCACCCAAGGGAGTGTGGAAAAGAAGGGTTGAGCCTAGAGCTCCACATGATAGGTGAGGCAAATGATGATGCTGCCCCACGTGTTGCCTGATGCAATAAGCCCCATCCTTGGGCTCTTTGGTTCAACCCTTTTCAGTGTGAGGCAAGGGAGGAGGGGGCTTCAGACCCCAAGTTACATGGTGAGGCATGGGAGGGGGGTTCAGACCCCAAGTTACAAGATGAGGCATGGGAGGGGGGTTTCAGACCCCAAGTTACAAGGCGAGGCATGGGAGGGGGTTTCAGACCCCAAGGTACAAGGTTAGGCAAGGGAGGGGGTTTCAGACCCCAAGTTACAAGGTGAGACAAGGGAGGGGGTTTCAGACCCCAAGTTACAAGGTTAGGCAAGGGAGGGGGTTTCAGACCCCAAGTCACAAGGTGAGGCAAGTGAGAGGGGGCTGAAAACCCCATGTTAGGGGGGAGGCAAGGGGGGGGGGTCCAAAGCCAAGTTGCCCATTGAGGTTAGGCGGTGGAGGCTCCAACCCCAAGTCACAGAGTGAGGTTAGGAGGGTGTTTCAGTCTTCCACAGTAGGTGCGTTGGAGGAAGGATGGGCTTCAGGCTTCAACTCACGCCCCGACTGTAAGGTGAGGGGAAGGGTGGGCTTCAGGCTTCAACTCACGCCTCCACTGTTAGTTGAGTGGGAAGGGCGGGCTTCAGACGTCAACTCACACCCCGACTATAAGTTGAGTGGAAAAGGTGGGCTTCAGACGTCAACTCACACCCCGACTTTAAGTTGAGTGGGAAGGGTGGGCTTCAGACTTCAACTCACACCCTGACTGTAAGTTGAGTGGGAAGAGTTGGTTTACAACCATTGCTGTGGGTGGGAAGGGTGGGTTCACAAACTTTGCTAAACGGTGAGCAGGAAGGGTGGGTGGGTTTCAGAGCCGTTGCTGTCGATTGACTGGGGCGGGTGAACTTCCGCAGTGGAGGGTCCGGCGTTGTCAGGGATCAGGTGTCAGGGATCAGGTGTCAGGGATCAGGTGTCAGGGATCAGGTGTCAGGGATCAGGTGTCAGGGATCAGGTGCGCACCATTAAGCGTTAGGGTGGGCAGCAGCGGAGGCTGACTGGGACAGGCCCCAAATCAGACCTTCATCAGTGCCGGCGGTGTAAGGGATCTGATGCGCTGCAGGACTGAGCAGAGAACCGGAACTGAGAACCGGAACTGAGAACCGGAACTGAGAACCGGAACTGAGAACCGGAACTGAGAACCGGAACTGAGAACCGGAACTGAGAACCGGAACTGAGAACCGGAACTGAGAACCGGAACTGAGAACCGGAACTGAGAACCGGAACTGAGAACCGGAACTGAGAACCGGAACTGAGAACCGGAACTGAGAACCGGAACTGAGAACCGGAACTGAGAACCGGAACTGAGAACCGGAACCGGAACTCTGCAGGACTGAGCAGAGAACCGGAACTGAGGGGTTTTACAATGGATGCTATGGGCTTAAAACACCTATGGGCTTAAAACCCCTATGACAGGAATGTTTCGCCATGACAACCAGCCATGCTGAGGATTTCTCTACAGTGGACAATCCCACCGCAACCACCGATTCCAGTGGTCGGAAGCTTCGGAAGGACCAGTAAGCAGTTGCTGAGAAAGCCTCTACAGGGGACGTTACCGCCGCAACCACGGATTCCAGCTACGAAAGGACCAGCAACTTTTGGTGATCTCTCTTGTTGCTGCAACCACGGGTTCCAGCTTGGAAGGACTAGCAGTAACCAGTTGCTGATCTCTCTTTTTGCTGTAGCTTGCATGCTAAATATCAGCTGCACTAGCACCGCTGATATGAGCGGTGGTGTGATCTGACACCTAGTTTGACGGTACTTTCACAGTGAATGACCTCTCCCTCACTTGCAAGCGAGGGAGCCCACTTCTTGTGAGTTCCTTCCCTGTTCATGTAATCTCATTTACCCTAAACCCTGACTAACAGTACAACTAAGACCTGTGAGGTGTACCTTCATCTGCCTCCTACTGTATTCAATAGCAGCTGCTGGAGTGGCACTGTGCCTACCACTAGGACTAGCACTCCTAGACTCTAGTAGGCACGTGTTGATGATGCTACCGACCGACAGTGGCACAGAGGGTGCATGTGTGCTGTTTTCGGTGCATGTGTATAATCAACCAAACATATCATATCATAACAAACATGTGCCGCAAATCAGAGATTCAAACCACAGAAGTGCACACGCACAGGCATACACTCTAAGAACGAAAATCAGCAAGCTACCTAACGAACCAGTATTGTTTCACGTGAGAGCAAGTAACAGCCACAGCAGCTTCAGCCATGTGGTTACCACAGTAACACAAGCAGCAGAAGAGCGAGCATGGCAGCACGAGTAATGGGAAAGTGCACGCCACTTAAAGCTGCATTGTTGGGCCCTGGTGGGGGCCCCTGCTGCTGCTGCTGCTGCTGCTGCTGCTGTGCCTGTGTGGCATCGGCTGTTGGTGCACTGCTGGGCTGAGAAGTAAGTGCAGGTGCTGATGTGGCAAGTGCTGATTTGGCCGGTGCTGATGTGGACGAGGGTGCTGACTTGGACGCAGGTGCTGACCTGGCCGGTGCTGAGGGGGTAGAAGGAGCGTGGTCAGGGCGGGAAGCAGGAGCAGAGGCCGGAGCCGGAGCGGGGAAGGGAGCAGACGAGGGAGCGGAGGCAGGAGCAGGGGAGGGAGCGGAGGAGGGAGCGGAGGAGGGAGCGGAGGGAGCGGCAGCAGGAGAGGTGGCTTTGGCAGGGCAGTCCTGGTCCGGTGCATTGTCGAGGCAGTTGCCGGCGTATCTGCATGTACGGGTGGGGGCACATGCATGGGAAGAGATGGAAACGCAAAAGATCTCTGAGTGACTGGATGATCGCATGGTGCAGGCTGTATGTGCATGGATGGGTGGCTTCGTGCATGGTGTGCATAAAAGGCTCAAGCGTGGCTCACAAACCTCCCTCGTCAGTCATACGTATAGTAAAGATTCCTCACACCAGAGCACTGTTCATGGCACAAAGACATGCGTATGACACCAGAGCACTGTTCACGCTACAATGGCGCTTTGTGAAACTGGCATCTCTTATCATGGTATCAGTTCAGCTGATATCATATTACATGGCATGGAGGTTGCGCATGACTTGAAGGCTCTATTGCAGGGAAGGAACTCACGAGAAGTGGAAAGCAGGCGGACTGGTGATGGGGGGCAATGGCCCCGTGAGACGGTTGTTAGAGATAATTCTGTTGCCATGGGGAGGTATGGGAGAGGGGAGACAGGGATGTCAGTTTTTTAGGCGCCTCAATAATGGACTCCTCACGCATGGCAGGTAGGGGTGAGAGGAGGCAGGGGTGTTGTTGTGAATTCTCAAAAAGACGGCGTGCCAGTCTGCTGTTGAGTCGACTCAAAAGCAGAGAGCGACATCATGACTCAGCAGCAAAATAGAAATAGGGGTTGCGAGGCAATGCCCCCTTGAGTTGCCCGTGCCGGATAGATATTCCCGTTGCCATGGGGAGGGGGAGGAGACGGGACAGGGACTTCATGGCTGAGTAGCATAATGGAGACTGGGGATGGGGGCCAATGGGGATGGGGGCCAATGGGGATGGGGGGCAATGGGGATGGGGGGCAATGGGGATGGGGGGAGGGGGGGACAGTGAGGAGGGAGGGGAGAGAGGAGGCCGTAGGGTCCTACCTAGGAGTGGGGGAGCAATAGCCATGTTGACCGTTGAGGCCATAGATGCTGCTCAATTCGCACAGCTGGCACAGCTGGCACAGCTCGGCAGGTATGGACATCTCAAACCCACCCAGTCCCATGCCACCCCACTCACAGCGATGATACGTGTGGCAGTTGCAACTGTCATAGCTGTTGCACCAGGCAAGTGCGGATAGTTCGAGCCAGGTCGAGGTCATCGATGCTGGTCAGCCGGCTCAGCTGGCAGAGCTCAGCAGGTGTGTGGAGCGGAGCTCCATCTCACCAAGTCCCACCCCACCCCGCCCTACTCACAGAGAAGAGATGTGAGGCAGTTGCACGAGGCGAGTGGGGATAGTGCTTTTGAGGCGCTTCAAAAGCAGTTGCACGAGGCGAGTGGGGATAGTGCTTTTGAGGCGCCTCAAAAGCAGTTGCACGAGGCGAGTGGGAATAGTGCTTTTGAGGCGCCTCAAAAGCAGTTGCACGAGGCGAGTGGGGATAGTGCTTTTGAGGCGCCTCAAAAGCAGTTGCACGAGGCGATTGGGGATAGTGCTTTTGAGGCGCCTCAAAAGCAGTTGCACGAGGCGAGTGGGGATAGTGCTTTTGAGGCGCCTCAAAAGCAGTTGCACGAGGCGAGTGGGGATAGTGCCGGGCAGCTGGTTGCGCGCCAGGTTGAGGTCATCAATGTGGCTCAGTTGGCACAGCCCAGCTGGTAGGTATGCTCCCACCCAGTCCCACCCCACCCCACTCACAGAGAAGATATGTGAGGCAGTTTCGTGAGGCACACAGGAATGGTTCCCGTCAGCTGGTTGCGGGCCAGGTTAAGGTCATAGATGTTGCTCAGCCGGCACAGCCCAGCCGGTATGCTCCCACCCAGCTGGTTCCGGTTCAAATACAGCTTGTTAAGCGCCGTTGCTCTGCTAAGCGCCGCTGGGATGGAGCCTGAGAGGCGGTTGTTGTCGAGGAAGAGCTCGACAAGGAGAGGCAGGGAGCCCAGGGATGGAGGGATGGAGCCCGTGAGGTTGCAGTACTCAGCGGCTCTGGGAAGGGAGGGGAGCAAGACAGGGGGAAGAGGGGGAAGGGGGAGAAGAGGGGGGAGGAGAGGGGGAAATAGACGTCAATGTGTGGATGGGGCCTGAGAGGCGGTTGTTGGCGAGGAGGAGCTCGACGGGGCGAGGCAGGGAGCCCAGGGATGGACGGATGGGCCCGGTGAGGTTGCAGTACTCAGCGGCACAGAGAAAGGGGAGGGGAGCAAGACAGGGGGAAGAGGGGGAAAGAGGGGGGAAGAGGGGGAAAGGGGGGGGAAGAGGGGGGAAGAGGGGGGAAGAGGGGGGAAGAGGGGGGAACATTGGGAGGGAGATACGTTAATGTGTAGAAGGAGCATGAGCGGCGGTTGTTGTCGAGGTGGAGCTCGCCGAGGCGAGGCAGGGAACCCATGGATGATAGGGGGCCCGTGAGTCTGCAGCCTGCAGTGCTCAGCGACTCTGGGAAGAGAAGTGGCGGAGTACTGGGAAAGAGGGGAGGTCAGAGCAGCGAGAAGCGACTCTAGTTTGCTTTCCCAGAGTCCCTGGGATGGAGCCGGAGAGGTTGCAGTGCTAAGCGACTCTGGGAAGAGAAGTGGCGGAGTACTGGGAAAGAGGAGAGGTCAGAGCAGCGGGGAGCGACTCTAGCTTGCTTTCCCAGGGGGAAGGGACTCTGGTGAGTGACTGGCCAGTGGGTGATTCACTCGGCCAGGGGGTGGCTCACTCGGCCAGGGGGTGGCTCACTCGGCCAGGGGGTGATTCACTCGGCCAGGGGGTGGCTCACTCGGCCAGGGGGTGATTCACTCGGCCAGGGGGTGATTCACTCGGCCAGGGGGTGATTCACTCGGCCATGGGGTGATTAAATCGGCCATGAGGTGATTCACTCGGCCAGGAAGTGATTCCCGCGGCCATGGGGTGGCTCACTCGGCCATGGGGTGATTCACTCGGCCAGGGGGTGGCTCACCCCATGGCCGAGTGAAACACCCCATGGAAGGGGAGAGATGAGTGGGGAAGGAGAGAGTGAGTTGGGAAGGGGAGAGGCGAGTGGGGAAGGGGAGAGGCGAGTTGGGAAGGGGAGAGGCGAGTTGGGAAGGGGAGAGGCGAGTGGGGAAGGGGAGAGGCGATTGGTGAAGGAGATTTCATTCAATTCGTACTCACATATGAGGTTTCAGTCATTCGAATCACACGGACTCGAGCAGCTGGAGGTTCCCTTGGAAGGCAGGGAGGGAAGGGGGAGAGATGAGTTGGAACGGAGTGTTCAAGCATACCACATCCCAACCCACTCATACTCACACGGACTCCAGCAGCCTGAGGTTTCCCAGGAAGGGAGGGAGGGACGAGGGAGAGATGAGTAGGGACGGAGGTTTCAAGCATACCACACCTCCACTCCAGTTTTCAACCCACTCATACTCACACGGACTCCAGCAGCCTGAGGTTTCCCAGGAAGGCAGGGAGGGAGCCGTTGATGCCCTCGTTGTAGCTGACGTCACAGAGGGCACAAGGCAGGACGAACAGAGGAGACAAGAGGAAAAAGACAAGGGATAAGGGGGGAGGCGGGGGGCGGGGGTAAGGGGGGAGGCGGGGGGCGGGGGTAAGGGGGGAGGCGGGGGGCGGGGTAAGTGGGGAGGCGGGGGGCGGGGGTAAGGGGGGAGGAATGATAGTGCCGCTGAGATCCCTGTTGTAGCTGACGTCACTGCGGGTGGGAGGGTTGGAGGTTTAGGGAGGTTTATGACGCATGAGGGATACGGACAGGGATGCACATTAGAAGGGAGAAATACAGCAAGCATAAACCATAGGGTTCTACAACGTAAGTTTAGAAGCCTCCAAATGCCCGCAAGTGCAGACGCCTCCAATTGCACCCAGATACTTTAGGCTGGTGAGTAATGCTCACAAGTGAATATGGCTGTTGAGAGGCCCGACGCTCACAAAAGTTATGGAGAGGCCCGACGCTCACAAATGTTATGGAGAGGTCCGACGCTCACAAGTTCATGAGGCTGCTAAGAGGCCCGACGCTCACAGGTACATAAGGCTATCGAGCCGACTGAAGCTGTTGGGAAGGGGTCCTGCGAGGTGGTTGCTTGCCACATAGCTGTGGGGAAAGCGAGAGCGGGGCGGAAGGGTTTGGAATGGTGAAAGAGAGGAATTAAAGGGGTAAGGAGGGAAGGAAAGGACAGAGGGAAGCAGGGATGAGAGGTGGGCAAGGCAAAGGGAGAAAGGGAAGAGGGTTGCAGGAAGAGAATTGAGAAGAGAGGAAGGAACATAGAGTGGTGGTGGCGAGAGAAAGGTTGGAGGGGAAGGAAAGCAGGAGAAAGGAATTGTCGGAACTGTCGGAAATGTCGGGAATGTCGGGACTGTCGGGACTGCCGGGACTGTTGGAACTGTCGGAATTGTTGGAACTGTCGGAAATGGCCGAACTGTCCGAACTGTCCGAACTGTTGGAACTGTCGGAACTGTCGGAACTGTCGGAACTCTGAAGTGCATCTATGCAAGCGGCACATTTCCCACACTCCACACCCTACACAACACACAACACACTCACACCCCACACAACACACCCCCACACATACAGTGCAACGAGGTTGGGAATGTCCCCCAGCGCAGGTGGGATGGGGCCCGAGAGACGATTGTCAGTCAGCGCTCTGTGGGGGAGAGCAGTGGGAAGAGAAGACACAGAAAGAGGTGACAAGTGGATGGTCACAAGTGGATGGTGGGAGGGCCCCATCCATGAGAAATAGAGGACACAAGTGGATGGTGGGAGGTCCCCCAGCGCAGGTGGGATGGGACCCGAGAGACGGTTATCGTCCAGCGCTCTGGTGGGAGGGGAGAGAGTGGTTAGCTGGGGGATGGCATGAGAGGGCGGTCACATCTAGTGGTTACGTGCAGTGGTTACATGCGAAATGGCACGGAAGTATGATGGAATCACGATGTCTCGTATCGACTTGCATTGACTCGCATTGACTTGCATTGACTGACATGAATGCCGTAACAGACGCGGTTACCAATCAACACACTCACATCGACGATAGGGAAGAGGCATCGGCTAGGCTTGCGGGGATGGGTCCGGACAGTTGGTTCGTGTAGAGCTCTCTAAAAGAGAGAGAAGGGAGTGGAGAGGAGGGGGGGGGGAAGAAGGGGCTGTGGGTGAAGGGCACTTTTGAGGTGCCTCAAAAGCACTCTCAGGGGCGGTGGGTGAAGGGCACTCAGAAGCATTGCCGGGGATCGGCTAGGCTTGCGGGGATGGGCCAACTGTCTTTCTGTGTAGAGCACACAGAAGGGGAGTGGGGAGGAAGGGGGGGAAGAAGGGGCGGCGGGTGAAGGGCACTCAGAAGCATTGCCGGGGATCGGCTAGGCTTGCGGGGATGGGCCAACTGTCTTTCTGTGTAGAGCACACAGAAGGGGAGTGGGGAGGAGGGGGGGGAAGAAGGGGCGGTGGGTGAAGGGCACTCAGAAGCGTTGCCTAGGATTGCGGGGATCGGTCCAAACAGTTGGCTGAAAGAGGGAGAAGGGGAGTTGGGGGGGGGGGGGGGGAAGGGAAGGACAGGCAGGCAGAGGAGCTGCCTAGGATTGCGGGGATCGGTCCAAACACTTGGCTGAAAGAGGGAGAAGGGGAGTTGGGGGGGGGGAGGAGGGAAGGTGCGTGAAGGATAGGCAGGCAGAGGAGGAGCTGCCTAGGATTGTGGGGATTCGTCCAAACAGTTGGCTTGTGTAGGGCTAGGCTCTCTGAACAAGGGGTGGAGAAGAGGTGTGGTGTGGAGTTGAAGGGGTGAAGATACGACGACTTTTGGGTCGACTCAAAAGTCACAGCATAGAGAGAGAGGAGGAACCGGTTGAATGGAAGAGGCGGAGGGGAAGGGGTGTGGGGGTCAAGGGAAGAGGGTGTGGGGGTGAAGAGGCGGAAATACCATTTGCGGAAGTCTTGATACACGGCAAAACAGAAACGCCAGAAAGCACAATTTCACGGAGCTTAGCTAAAGGTCACGCTTACAGCACTCTTAGCTTCTTCAGGCTTCCCAGCCACTCGGGAATCGGCCCTGAAAGCCCGTTGACGTAGATTGAACTGGAACGAGCAGAGAGGGAGGGCGGAGGAAAGGAGAGGAGAGGAGAGGAGAGGAGAGGAGAGGAAATGAAGGCAGTGGAAAGGACAGAAGGAGGGGAGAGAGACACTCGGGAATCGGCCCTGAAAGCACGTTGATTCACACGGGACAGATCTCACACGGGACAGATCTCACACGGGACAGATCTCACACGGGACAGATCTCACACGCGACAGATCTCACACGGGACAGATCTCACACGGGACAGATCTGGAACAAGTTGAGAGGGAGGAAGGAAGGAGCAAGGAGGTAGGGTGGAGGAGAAGGGAGAAGGAAGGCGACTGATTTTGAGTCGACTCAACAGCTCACTCGAGAGGGGAGAGAGAGAGAGGCGCATGGAAGGGGGGTGTGCAGTTGATGGGAGAGTGTGAGGAACTGGCAGGTGCACCAAGGCGTTGCAGTGTTGAAGGCCTGAAGGCAGCTGCCCTGAGAGATGGTTCGTGCGCAACTGACAGGTTTTGAGTCGACTCAAAAGCAGGGGTGCAGTTGAGGGGAGGGTGTGAGGAATTGACAGCTGCTCCAAGGCGTTGCAGTGCTGGAGGCCTGAAGGCAGTTGCCTTGAAAGGTGGCTCGTGCGATGCATATTTCGTTCTCGTTTTGAGGTGTCTCAAAGCTACATTACTATCAAAGGGATAGAGCGAGGAACTGGCAGGTGCTCCAAGTCTTTGCAATACTGAAGGCCTGAAGGCAGCTGCCCTGAGAGATGGTTCGTGAGATGGTAAGTTTATTTTGAGACGTCTTGAAACGAGATTACTATCAAAGGGATAGAGTGAGGAACTAACAGGTGCTCCAAGTCCTTGCAGTGCTGAAGGCCCGAAGGCAGCTGCCCTGAGAGGTGGTTACTTCCAACGACGCTGATTTAAAGAGGGAAGGGGGGAAAAGGGGGGGGGAATGGGGGGAGATAAGGCCTTGCAGGGAAACGTAAAGGTCAAAAGGAAGGCAGGAAGGGGCCTTGCAAGGCCTTGCTCGATGATTCAATAAGGAGGAAGGAAGGAAGGCACAACGCGAAACATAAAGGTCAAAAGCCTAGCATGGAAAATTCACAGGGACTTCAAGCCTAAAAGGGCCGCGGTTTAAGTGTGACACTTACAGAGACTTCAAGCTTTTGAAGGCCTAAGTGTTTCACTTACAGAGGCAGCAGGTTTTTGAAGGCATAAGTGGGACACTTACACAGACTTCAAGCTTTTGAGCCCACTGAGGGTGCTTGGCAGAGTGCCGTTTAAAGAGTTGGCGGCAAGGCGACTGAGACAAGAGCGGTTAACAGCGGTAGAAAACGGTCAAGAAGGAGAACAAAACAACGCTTAAATGGTGAGAAACACTACAATATGCATGATTCGATGAAATGAAACTACACCTGGTGAATGCGCACTGTACACTACAGCATAAGCAGCACATTTACTTACAGATTCACTAGTTTTGAAAGTTTTGACCCGATCCACTCAGGCACAGGCCCTTCCAACAGATTCCCCTCGAGAGACCTGAGTTGGTCACTCAAGGGCGAAGAAGGAGAACGAAGGGCGAAAAGGTGAAAAGAAAGAGGGGGGGGGGGAGGGGGAGGGTAAAGAAGAAGGGAGGGAGGAGGAGGATGAGGGATGGGGAGGCTGAGGGGAACAGGAAGGGAAAAATAGGGACACTGAAGTGCGTATTGGGAACAGAGGGGCTGAAAGCGTATGATATGAAGCGCATGAGCAAAACAGGGGAACGGGCAAGGATATGGTGGCAGAGGAAAAGATATGGTGGCAGAGGAAAGGTGGTGGGGTGAGTTTCTGAGCAACAGGTAGATTTTTTATGCGCCTAAAAAATCGGGGGACGGGCTGAACGTGCATGATATGAAGCACATCTGAAGCGCATGATCTGACGCGCATGATAGAAAAAGCAGAAGGGGCCAGGCATGGATGCGCTTGCAGAGGAGCGGCGGCAATTTTTTAGGCGCCTCAAAGAGCGGCGGCAGGGTGAACCAAACCCTCAACTCTGAGTTCGCAGAGGGGCTGAAGACGTGTTACATGAAGCGCACAAGTAGAAAAATTGGGAGGGTCAATGCAAGGTTATGCTAGCAGAGGAACAGCGGTGGAATTAACTTTAAAACAGCAGGTAGGCTGGGCAGCAGGTAGGCTGGGCACCAGATAGGCTGGGCACCGGGTAGGCTGGGCAACAGGTAGGCTGGGCAACAGGTAGGCTGGGCAGCAGGTAGGCTGGGCAACAGGTAGGCTGGGCACCATGTAGGCTGGGCAACAGGTAGGTTAGAATGATGAGGGACTAAAATGTAGGTGAGATTGGAGAGGGCCGCTAGTGCAAATTTCATTTTGAGTCGACTCAAAAGTTGAGGTGGGCAACAGGCAGGCTGGAAGGAAGAGGGACTAACATATAGGTGAGATTGGAGAGGGCCGCTAGTGCCTCTGGGATGGGCCCTTTGAGGGTGTTGAAACCCATGTCTCTGCAAAGAGTGGATGGGGGGAAGAGAGGGGGAGACGGGGGTGAGATGAGGGGGGAATAAGAGGGGGCAATGTGGGGAAAGTAAGGAGGAGGAGAGGGAGGAGAATACCCCTGGGGATGAGTCCTCTAGAAGTGGTGAATCCCCTTGAGCGGGGATGGGATGAGCGGGTAATGAGAGAAGAGTAAGGAATAGATAGGCCCTTGAGCTGCCCGTTTGCTACATCCTTCCACACATTCCTCCCCCCTCTATGCCTTCCCCTTCCCCCCCTATTCCTCCCCCCCACAGTCGCTGCAGGCCGACCAATGCAGCCAGCTCCTTGCCTGGAATGGGCCCCTTGAGCAGCTCGCTTGCCGAATTCCTGGACAATTCTAGATCTTTCCCCTAGATCCTTTCTCCCCGTCCCCCTCTCCCCCCCCCCCCCATGCACTCACAGCCACTGCAGGCCATCCAATGCCGCCAGCTCCTTGCCTGGGATGGGCCCTTTGAGCAGCTCGTTTGCCAGGTTCCTGGACGGAGCGATAGAGGCGACAGAGACCATCCAGCCCATATCTCATGCTTATAACACGCCCATCCCTTCTCACATGCTGATAACGCGTCCATCTTTGTTGCATGTGAAGCGCTGAGACCACGTGGGGTCACAGGGGTCGAAGTTTTTCTCCCAGTAGGACAGCACCGAGGGACTGCTGACCTGCAGCGCGTCCCTTAAAGCCAGAAGCGCATCCTCTGAGAGGGAGAGGGGGGGGGAGGAGGGAAAGAGAGGGGTGAGTGAGGGGAGGACAAGAGAGGAGGGGAGACCACGTGGGGTCACAGGTGTCGAAGCTATCCTCCCAGTAGGCCAGCATTGAGGGACTTCTGACCCTCAGCGCGTCCCTTAAAGCCAGAAGTGCATCCATGGCAGCAGGGAAGGAAGAGGAGAGGGAGGAGGAGGGGAGGGAGGAGGAGGGGAGGGAGGAGGAGGGGAGGGAGGAGGAGGGGAGGGAGGAGGAGGGGAGGGAGGAGGAGGGGAGGGAGGAGGAGGGGAGGGAGGAGGAGGGGAGGGAGGAGGAGGGGAGGGAGGAAGAGGGGAGGGAGGAAGAGGGGAGGGAGGAGAGGGGAGGGAGGAAGAGGGGAGGGAGGAAGAGGGGAGGGAGGAAGAGGGGAGGGAGGAAGAGGGGAGGGAGGAAGAGGGGAGGGAGGATGAGGGGAGGGAGGAAGAGGGAGGGAGGAAGAGGGGAGGGAGGAAGAGGGGAGGGAGGAAGAGGGGAGGGAGGAAGAGGGGAGGGAGGAAGAGGGGAGGGAGGAAGAGGGGAGGGAGGAAGAGGGAGGGAGGAAGAGGGGGGAGGATGAGGGGAGGGAGGAATAGGGGAGGGAGGAAGAGGGGAGGGAGGAAGAGGGGAGGGAGGAAGAGGGAGGGAGGAAGAGGGGAGGGAGGATGAGGGGAGGGAGGAATAGGGGAGGGAGGAAGAGGGGAGGGAGGAAGAGGGGAGGGAGGCGAGACAACGCGGGGTCACAGGGGTCCATGCTATCCTCCCAGTACCGCAGCACCGCGGGAGTGCTGACCCTCAGCGCGTCCCTTAAAGCCAGAAGATTTGCCTCTGCAAGGGAGGGGGAGAGGGGCAAGGAGGACCAGAAGGGGGTCCATGCTATACTCCCAGTACCGCAGCACCGCAGGACTGCTCACCCGCAGCGCGTCCCTCGCTCTGGGGAAGCGGTCGGTGGACACGGCGGGAGGGGGACACAGCGGAAGGGGAGGGGAGGGGGGAGCAACGAAGAAAGCTGCGGACGGACAGGAGTGGTGCGGAGAGGCGGGTAAAGGGCGAACGGGTGGCGCAAAGAACCACACGCACGCCGCACTAGGGGAGCTAAAAGCAGGGGTTGCACGCCACCTTGTAGCGAGGAACTCACTATCGGGGCTCGGTGGAGCAGACGTGGCGGGTGGGGCGGCCATGACCAGTGGAGCGGCGGTGAGGGGTGGAGTGGCGGTGAGGGGTGGTGGTGCGGCCGTAACCGGTGGAGCAGCCGCAACGAGCAGAGTCGTTGTGGCGATGGCAATCAGCCTGAGCGCAATCACCGCACACGCGGCCCATGCCGTGCTGTTTGCCATGGGCGGATGAAAATTCTTCTTGGCTTCTGGAAGGGTCTGGAAGGGTCTGGAAGCGTCTGGAAGCGTCTGGAAGCTTCTGGAAGTGTCAAGTCGCAGAGAGCCAGCGGACTGAAAGAGAATGAGTTTTTTCTGGAGCGCCAGGAAAGTGACTATGCTCAACTGGGGCTGATATTGACCCAATGCCGAACCAGCCTCAGAAACTCACGAAGTGACGCTCCGGCGGAGCGGGGAAATGGCGGAGCGGGGAAATGGCGGAGCGGGGATGACGGAGCGGGGAATGGCGGAGCAGGGAATGGCGGAGCAGAGAATGGTGGAGCCGGGTTCGAATCTCAGTGTGCGCAGAGGAGGCGCCGGGTGCCCACACAGTCCCAGTGAGGGGGAGACGACCCCACCCCAGTGAGGGCGTTCCATGGAGGCCGGCTGCCATTAGCAGAATGACGACCTCTCATGGCTCCCATTGGAGGATTGCAGCCAGACAGCAAATAACAGGCGGACCTGGACAAAGTCCGAATTTCGGGAAGCGGCTGGAAATTGGAATCTGTGTACTGATTCAAGGTGAAATACGACGGTACAAAGCGGCGGAAACTGATATCTGCTCTAGGCTGTGAGCGGCCGTGCTGAGCCAAACAAATCGAACGTAAACTCGGCTCTGTGAGGCACCCTGGTGGATCTGGGTTTGGGGAAATGTTGGTGTTCTGGGTCGCTGTTGGTCAACGCTCTTGATATACGCGTTATTAGATTCTCAGGAAATATATAGTCTGCCCTAAAGACATCAATGAAATATAAGATGGTCATTTTGCGTCGTCACTTTGTTCGATTTTCCCATTGTTAATTACTTTTTTTGAAGGTTTTTTATGCCTCTCGCACATTATGGTATTTTCCTGAGATCTCTGGTGATATGATCTCAGTCCATCAAGTGGTTTATGCCTCTCGCACATTATATGCTCTCCTTTTTATGTTCTTAGCAAAACCTAGCAAGCCTTTGCTGGAGCTTGCCAATAATTCAACAATTCAAGGATCTAGAAGTTTCCAGCTGTGTCGCGAATGGGACATTCGCGATGAACCTGGAATTGGCTCTTGGCCCACGCAATCCCCACCGTCAAACCTTCCTTCCAACTCACGCCAACGGTGCCGAGCAGGATGACCTTCTAGTGACTGCCCGAAACCACGGAAGCGAACTGATCCGCGCCGCTGATGACGCGGCACTCTTTCCGTAATCCACGTGTGACTAGGACCCTTCTCGACGCCACGTGTGGTGTCAGTATATTACCCAGCCAAGCGGCCATCAGCTCACACATTCGACATTCTGACGATTACCAGCAACCTATCAAGCTCTCTTTCGCAACCTTTTGACGATCTCAGCTCAGTACTCGAGTAACAACCTGTGACCTGCTTGTGGCGATTTCGCGATTTATTGGCGAGAATCGCAACTGTCAATATCAGCTCCTTCTAGCCGCTTCTGTTGGACCTGCTCTTGCTCACCTGTCTCCATTACTTATCCGTTCTGTTGAGTCTCGAGATTTCATCTCCTAGGTTCGTTCCTCCTGCGACTTCGGCATTTTCCGCATCCCTGCACGGACTAGCGAGCTCTTACCAAGAGCTTTCAAATCTGTCTGCCTGAATCCTGCTCTCCGACGCTCCTCTTCACACCACATCTCACGTTTGTTCTTCGTCAAAGAACAATGGCTGCCGTTTCTCAGTCCGTCCACGCGGCTGCCCAGGGCCTGAATGGCCTCCGCGTGTCAGGCCCGGCCCAGAAGGCCACCGGCGTTCGCAACGCCAACTTCTTCTCTGGGTCCAGCTCGCTCAAGGCCGCCATTGCAAAGAAGGCTGCCAGGTAAGCGGCGGTTCTTGCTGAATCTTACGTGTCGGAACCGAATGGTCGTACCTGACACCGCCTTGGTCCACCAAGGCTTTAATCCGCCAAGGTTTTTGAACGAGCTAGTTAATCTGACGTTGATGAGAAGTCTCAGTATTTCCACGATGATACTGTACGCTCGCGAACGAGATCGACTCATGGATCTCACCTGCTCCCCACTTCCTTTTTTCTGATCTCGCTCCCATTTTCCCACTCTCCGATCTGCTTTTGTTCTGGTTCTGTCCTGGTTCCGCGATCCCTCCAGGTGCAAGGCTTCTGGCTCTCAATCCGGCGGACGCCTCTTCGTCGTCTGCGAGAAGGTGGTGGGAATCGATCTCGGGACCACTAACTCGGCCGTCGCAGCCATGGAGGGCGGCAAGCCGACGATCGTCACCAACGCCGAGGGCCAGCGCACGACGCCGTCCGTCGTCGCATATACGAAGAACGGCGACCGGCTTGTCGGACAGATCGCCAAGCGCCAGGCGGTCGTGAACCCCGAAAACACCTTCTTCTCGGTGAAGAGGTTTATCGGCCGCAAGATGGACGAGGTTAAGGACGAGTCGAAGCAGGTGTCGTACCATGTGATCCGCGACTCGAACGGGAACGTGAAGCTCGATTGCCCCGCGATCGGGAAGCAGTTCGCCGCGGAGGAGATTTCCGCGCAGGTTCTTCGCAAGCTCGTCGACGACGCGTCGAAGTTCCTCAACGACAAGGTGTCGAAAGCGGTGGTGACCGTGCCGGCGTACTTCAACGACAGCCAGCGCACGGCGACCAAGGACGCGGGGCGCATCGCGGGCATCGACGTGCTGAGGATCATCAACGAGCCCACCGCCGCGTCGCTCGCGTACGGGTTCGACCGGAAGAGCAATGAGACGATCCTCGTGTTCGACCTCGGCGGCGGTACCTTCGATGTGTCTGGTAAGTTGTCGACGACGGCGTTTTTTGTCAACTCCTCGCTTCCTCGAAGCGTTGTCAGGGCCGTTCTATTTGTGTCGCCAATGTTCCGTGCCTCCCCTGTCTTCCGTGCCTTTCCCGAGCCGGTTTTGCTCACACCTCCGTCTTAACCTTGGGTCTTGTTTGTTCCTTGAGAGGTGGGTGACGGCGTGCTCGACGTGCTGTCGACCTCCGGCGACACCCACTTGGGCGGCGACACCCACTTCGATAAGCGCATTGTCGACTGGCTGGCGGACGCGTCCGACCCCGTACTCCCCTCACCCATTCTCCTCCCCTCTCGCTTTCCAATGTAACCCTTCGTCCTCCCCTCAGTGCTGGAGGTGGGCGATGGCGTGTTCGAGGTGCTGTCGACCTCCGGCGACACGCACCTCGGAGGTGACGATTTCGACAAGCGCATCGTGGACTGGCTGGCGGATGCGTTCAAGCGCGACGAGGGCGTGGACCTGACCAAGGACAAGCAGGCGCTGCAGCGCCTTACCGAGGCAGCGGAGAAGGCCAAGATGGAGCTCTCTACCCTCACCCAGACTTCCATCAGGTAGGGTTTTTTGCAAGCGGTAGTGAGTTTTTGTTTTTGTTTCTTCCATCAGGTAGAAGTCCCATATTTTTTTCGGGTTCGGGTTTATGGAGTGGAAACCCACGGTAAGTGGGATGGTCAGGTTGGGTTTTAAGGGGGATTGCAGTGGGCCTGTGGGACGGCCTGTAGAATGGAGCATGGAAAGGATGCGAAGGACAGGTTAATCTCTTGGTGCGACCACTGTGAGAACGTATGGTTTAATAGCATCGCTTGGCATAGCTCCACAAGTCTGCTCGGGTTTCCATCCTTACGTATTTGCTTGGGTCCCTCCTCCCCCATCCCCTCTTGCGTGCAGCCTGCCTTTTTTGAGGCGCGTGAAAAATGGACTCCTCACGTGTCTGCTTGGGTCCTTCCTCCCCCATTCCCTCTTGCGTGCAGCCTGCCGTTCATCACGGCTACCGCTGACGGCCCGAAGCACATTGACACGAACCTCACACGCGCCAAGTTCGAGGAGCTCTGCTCCGACCTGCTCGACAGGTGAGCGCCAGTGCCGTCGAGTCCGAGCCTTGATGTTCGACTGGCGAGCCTCGTTACAGTGCACAGTGTGCGGTGTACAGCGCATGTGCGCACGGGCCGTGGAATAATGAAAACGACCTCGCCAAACTAATTTGAACAAAGATTAAAACCTTCACATTCATAGGCTCGATGATCTGATGCCAGTTTTGCTTCAACTCTGACTTCTCAATCATCCCACGACCCCTCCTCCCTCCACATTATCCTCTTCCCCAGGTGCAAGACCCCCGTCGAGACTGCTCTGCGTGACGCCAAGCTCAACTACTCGGACCTCCAGGAGGTCATCCTGGTTGGCGGTTCCACCCGCATCCCAGCGGTCCAGGAGCTGGTGAAGAAGCTCACAGGGAAGGACCCCAACGTCTCAGTCAACCCCGATGAGGTGGTTGCTCTCGGCGCTGCCGTCCAGGCCGGAGTGCTGGCGGGTGAAGTGTCCGACATTGTCCTCCTGGACGTGACTCCCCTGTCTCTGGGTCTCGAGACGCTTGGAGGTGTGATGACCAAGATCATTCCGAGGAACACGACCCTCCCCACGTCCAAGTCCGAGGTTTTTTCGACGGCGGCCGACGGGCAGACGAGCGTCGAGATCAATGTGCTGCAGGGCGAGCGTGAGTTTGTCCGCGATAACAAGTCCCTCGGGAGCTTCCGGCTGGACGGCATCCCCCCCGCCCCCCGTGGCATCCCCCAAATCGAGGTCCGGTTCGACATTGACGCGAACGGCATTCTCTCCGTGCAAGCCTCGGACAAGGGCACGGGCAAGAAGCAGGACATCACTATCACTGGCGCGTCCACCCTCCCCAAGGACGAGGTGTCCAAGATGGTTGAGGAGGCGGAGAAATTCGCCGCAGAGGACAAGGAGAAGCGGGAGGCTGTGGATGTGAAGAACCAGGCGGATTCGATCATCTACCAGACGGAGAAGCAGCTCAAGGAGTTGGCGGACAAGGTGCCGGCAGATGTGAAGGCGGGCGTTGAGGCCAAGGTGGCGGACCTGAAGGCGGTGGCTGGCGGGGAGAACATCCAGGCAATCAAGGATGCGATGAACGAGCTCAACCAGGAGGTCATGAAGGTGAGTTGATGGCTGGGGGGGTGCTCAGCGCTGTGGGTTGGTGCTGGGGATGGGGTGTCCTGAGGGGCGTGAAAAGGTGGGGTGGGTTATCTGGTGATCAAGGGCGCATTGAACGAGCTCAACCAGCAGGTGATGAAGGTGAGTGCGTTGTTCGGAAGGAAATAGGGTATGCTATGGGGGGGGTGGGAGAAGTTGAATGGCTGCAAGGGTGCAGCGGGTGGGACAAATAATCATGAGATTGTGAATGCAGTCAAACAAGCTCAACTGGGAGTTGGATGAGGAGTGAAAACTTGTGGGAATGTGAGGATGAGGAGTATGGTGGGGATGGGGGAGGGGGGCGAGGCAGGGAATGAGGCAGCAACAATGGATAAGTGAAGTGAGCACATATGTAGTACAAGGATGTGGGAGGGAGAGATGCGAGAGGGGGAGGATTTATAGCATCCCATATGCCTTGCTTACTTCTCAACCCTTGCCTATTTGCTCCTTCCCTCACCCCTTGCAGCTTGGTCAAGCCGTGTACTCTCAAGGAGGAGCTGCAGGTGCTGAGGGTGCTGCCCCTGGCGCTGGCCCCACACCTGGCGGTGGTGCTGCTGGAGGCAACCCAAACGATGTGATCGATGCTGATTTCACGGACTCGAAATGAGATGTGCAGGAGGAGATTTGAAATGAGCAGACAATCTTGGAAATGGGGTGAACAATAGTGGATAGTATGGTGCTGAGTTCAGCACTTAGAGCCTCCTTGTACTCTGGTTTTGACCCGGTGTGGTAGGGTTTTAACCTCTTTTTTTAGTACACCGGAATTTTACATCTGATTTTTTCGCACTAGGTGAATGTTGAACATGCATGAACCTCCTACAAGGAAAGAATAATCTATCTTACTGAACCTGTACGCCCCGTAAAACTGCAACTGTATCTTATTACAAGCTGTCAAAAGAGGGGCCGAAAATTGACTGTCGTGTCGCCAGGAGGATGATTTTCGTCTACTGATCGCAAAGTTTCGCAGCCACTCATCGTTCTCCATTCTAAATCACACCCCCTGAACTGCGAAAATCCACCTCCTCGTCTCCCCTGCGCCACAACAGCCTACGGCTGACTGACTTACCTCCAGTGCCACATTTTCCCCTTTTCGCTGCATCCTCCTGCGCTCCACAAATTCCTTTCCATCTCCATTTCGTGGTGGAAGGTGGTCTACGCCACGTCAGTCTCCCCTAGATCTGATGAGTTTAGCCAATTAGATTCATCTACGCCCTTGTGGTGGTCCCCTCACCCCAGCACTGCACGCAATCAGCGGCCCCCAGCCCCATCACCCCAGCCCCACATGCATTGAGCGGCCCGCACTCCCTGGCTTGTCCCTGACTGCCCCTCCCCTAAACCTTCAACATTACCAAGGCAACTGAGGGCGTGTCCCTGGCGTAATTTTATCTCTCAATACCCTACCTGACCGTTTCAGATCGCTAAAAGTACCTTTCGACTCGCAGAGAATCTCACTCAACCGCAATGGAATGTACGCGCTGGACACTCCTTGAAGGCAAGTGGGAGGTGGAATGGGTGGCAGCGCCAGCGTCAATGCTTTTCACCTCCCTCCTCTTTCTCCCGCCCGCCTGTTACAACTTACAGTCCGCTGACACCCACCGTTTACCAAACCAAGCCAACCCTTCTCCATATGGATCAGTGTTGGTGCGTTACTGGCCTTGCCTTTCTGGTAGGTGAACCAGAAAGCAGAACGCTTTTTTGTGAGTTGAAATCTCGTTGACAGGACAGCGGTTTTCATGGCTTCCATCGTCGAGTATACGAATTAGGTTTGGAATTCTAGATCTGAAACTCGTTTCCAGGAACTCTGGGTCAGTGTATGTCTACCCTAGAGCCCATCGTTTCAAGCTTACGCTTGAGCATTGTATAGTCAGTAACTTAACTACGTGCAGTGCGGCTTACGCTCCCTCTAGGAGTACCTAGTAGTTAATATTTTCCTCACCAGAATGAGCTACGACGCGGCGGTGGAGAGCCAGTCGGTGCCGTCGCGCGGCGGGGCGATCTCGATGGAGCAGCACCGGCGCGGGCGGCTGCTGAAGCAGCAGCTGCAGCTGGCCCCGCGGAAGACGCCGGACGGCAAGGAACGCAAGGAGATCGCGGTGATCGCGGAAACCCTGTCGTTCGAGAAGGGCTTCTTTCTCTTCATCCGAGCCGTGCAGCTGCTGACTCAGGTGAGCTTTCTCGCTTCAGTCTAGATTTTTATAGTATACCCTGTTCGGAACGGGACTCGGAAGTTCCAGAATTGAGCAGAATGTTCGACGAAGGTCAGCTGCGGAGGGTAGACGAATACTCGTTTTCTAGTCACTCGCAGGAGCTTGCCCCGAATTTCTGTTTATCTCGGTCATCCTGATCATGCCGATCATGCCGATCATGCCGATCAGGATGGGATGAACGACCGACCCGATCGTGCCGATCGTCCCGATCCGGCTAGAGATGAACGACGATGCGCAACCATCAGCGCAGCGCAACAACGATGCGATCCTTTCTCCGGAGTGTTAGGAACGTCCCCATCCTGGCCGTTCTGGTAGACGCTTTTAGCGATCATCACTCCTGGCTAGTCTGGCATCGCACGACTCCTGATCAACACTGTCCTTTCAAGATACGGACTCCTCATACGCCATGTACCGCTCATCTATTGCATCGCCGGTCCGTCTGGCGCCTCCGATTTTTGGACATCAGCCTCACACCTTCCTTACCTCCCGAACCTCCCGTACCTTCCTCCACCGTCCCGTGCCTCCCTCCCCTGGCAGAACAACGAAGGCATGGTCCTCGTGGGTCTCGCGGGCCCGTCTGGCCCCTCCGATTTTTGGAGATCAGCCTCACACCTTCCTTATCTCCAAAACCTCCCGTACCTTCCCGCGCCGTCCCGTGCCTCCCTCCCCTGGCAGAACAACGAAGGCATGGTCCTCGTGGGTCTCGCGGGCCCTTCTGGAGCCTCCGAGTTTTAAGCATCAGCCTCACACCTCTCGTCGCTCCCGCACATTCCGTACCCCCCCCCCTCCCGCCATACCATGTCTCCTATGGCAGAACAACGAAGGCATGGTCCTTGTGGGACTCGCGGGCCCTTCTGGAGCCTCCGAGTTTTAAGTATCAGCCTCACACCTCTCGTCGCTCCCGCACATTCCGTATACCCCCCCCTCCCCCCCTCCCACCATACCATGTCTCCTATGGCAGAACAACGAAGGCATGGTCCTCGTGGGACTCGCGGGCCCTTCTGGAGCCTCCGAGTTTTAAGTATCAGCCTCACACCTCTCGTCGCTCCCGCACATTCCGTATACCCCCCCCCCCCCCCCCCTCCCACCATACCATGTCTCCTATGGCAGAACAACGAAGGCATGGTCCTCGTGGGACTCGCGGGCCCTTCTGGAGCCGGCAAAACGGTCTTCAGCGCCAAGGTATGGCCGTGGCGCCATGCTGAGGTCATAGAAGAATGCTCACAAAATTCTCCAGGTAAGGAATACGTAAATTTATGCTTTTGAGTCGATTCCAAATCTTCAGCGCCAAGATATATATGGCCACGGCGCTATGCTGAGGAGTCTATTTTTGAGGCGCCTAAAAAAAGACTCCTCAAGATATATATGGCCACGGCGCTATGCTGAGGGCATGAGGGAATGCTGCTCGCGCAATTCTCAAGGTAGGAGATTTCTGAAGATACGTCCAAGCATGAATGGGGAGCTTAAGCCTTCAGGTTTCTGAATTGTGAATAGAGCCGTTAACGATTCTGCTGGGTTGGTAAGATCAATGGAAAGATCGCGCCGAGGTCAGGTCACGCCAAAATTATCGTTCACCTCCTGATGTCAAGAATGGATGAGTTGAGCTGATGCGAGGTTTGTGCAGTGCCTGCGTGCTACTCGCCGTTGCTCGTGCCTGATCAACTGATGTTCTTGTGTTGCTCCCTGTACGCGTTATTATCTGCCCCAGGTCCTCAACTTCATGCCTGGAATCACGGTAATATCCATGGACAATTACAACGTCGCCAGTCGTGTTATCGACGGCAATTTTGACGGTGAGTGCTTAATGTCCCACGAGTCGTCAATCGCTCTGTTGAGCGGCACAAATTCAAGAGCATCACGTGCCGTGTGTTCTCTCTCTCTCTCTCTCTCTCTCTCTCTCTCTCTCTCTCTCTCTCTCTCTCTCTCTCTCTCTCTCTCTCTCTCTCTCTCTCTCTCTCTCTCTCTCTCTCTCTCTCTCTCTCTCTCTCTCTCTTCTTTTTTTCTCTCCAGAATACCGAATCACGGGACTGTGTCGGGGCAATCCTGTCAGGGCTTACCGTCTGGGATGGGGAAGCATATGCTGGCTTTTGCAACTCTGCTGCGTCTGTTGCCCAAACTTCAATCACGGTTCCTTTCTTATCTCTCCAGACCCGCGCATCACAGACTACGAGCTGCGGCTGAGCAACCTGCAGGGGCTGAGGGATTCTCTGTGGAGCAACTTCGAGTCATGGTCTTCCTCCCATTCCCCACTCTCTTTCCGTCCACTCATCCCCTGCAGACCCGCGCATCACGGACTACGAGCTGTGGCTGAGCAACCTGCAAGGGCTTCAGAAGCCTCTGTTGATGATCATGAGTCGTCTTCGCCGGCCCTCTCCTGCCCTCCCCTGTCCTCCCTTGCCTTCCTCTGCCCTCCCTTGTACCTCCAGACCCGCGCATCACGGACTACGAGCTGCTGCTGAGCAACCTGCAGGGGTTGAGGGAGGGCCGCACGGTGCAGGTGCCGATCTACGACTTCAAGAGCAGCACGAGGGTGGGGTTCAGGTGGGAACGCGAGGGGCCCTGAAATAGGATGAGGATGGGCTGAGGGATAGGCTAGTCTAGCGATTTCAGCCGCTCTGGAACTGGGGGCACCTTTTAATACCGTTCCACACCCATTCCACTCCCTTCTATTTCGCTCCCTTGCAGAGAAGTGAAGGTCCCCAAGTCGCGGGTCGTGATTATAGAGGGGATATACGCGCTCAGCGAGCGGCTGCGCCCGCTGCTGGACCTGCGGGTGTCTATAACGGGGGGGGTACACTTTGATCTCGTTAAGAGGGTGCTGCGGGACATCGACCGGTCGGGGCAGGCGCCAGAGGAGATCATACACCAGATCTCAGAGACGGTGTACCCGATGTACAAGGCGTTCATTGAGCCGGACCTGCAGACGGCTCATATTCGCATCGTCAACAAGTTCAACCCCTTTTCTGGATTCCAAGATGCCACTTACATCCTCAAGGTATGTATGCGGGGTTAAACCATTATACACCGGATGTCAGATGCGGGGTGCTTGATCTGCTGTATGAAGCGTTAGTTGCCTGTGAGCCGGGTCCGAATGAGACCCAGAGGAGATCATCCACCAGATCTTGGAGACAGTATATCCGATGTACAAGGCGTTCATCGGCTCACATTCGGATCGTCAACAAATCTAACCCCTTTCTGGATTGTCTCTCCTGCACAGAGCACAGGAGAGTCACTGGCTCTCTGTCGCTTAACTCATCCTGTTACCTACACTTAAACTCTCATCTTGCTCCGTTTTTTCTTCACCTCCCCTGATTCAGGCACCTGAGTCCGATTCTGCCGAAGCTGAGGCTCGGATCCGGTCAGTGCTGTCTGCCGAGGCAGTGGCAGGTTCTGAGAGTGAGGAGACGTACGACATCTACCTGCTGCCGCCAGGGGAGGACAAGGAAACGTGCCAGTCGTACCTAAGAATGCGCAACAGGGATGGGCGCTACTCGCTCATGTTTGAGGTCAGTGCTTGCAGTGGGTTATGTTGAAGGGTGTCAGAGCAGCTTATATAGAGGACAAGGAGACTTGCCAGTCTTACCTGAGAATGCGCGACAGGGATGCGCGCTACTCATTCCTGTTCGAGGTCAGTGCTCAGAGTCGGTTGTGCCGACGGATTACAGAGCAGCTCCCTCCCCCCCACCCCTCCCCCCATACCTCTTACTCCAAATCCTCTCTCCCTCCCCCCCCCCCTCCTCCCGCCGTCATCAGGCATGATTTCCCCGTGGAAGTGAGTGTGGGGCTGTAGCTCCCCTCGTCGCGCCTGACTCCAAGCATGTACCGCAATCCCCTTGTCACCCTCCAAACCCCTTCTGCAGGGTGTTCTTGAGAATTCTCAAAAACACCCTGCAAAATCGCCTGACTCCAAGCATGCACCGCAATCCCCTTGTCGCCCTCCAAACCCCTTCTGCAGGAGTGTGTGACGGACGGCCCCTTTGTCATCACGCCGCGCATCACATTTGAAGTGAGCGTGCGGCTGCTGGGCGGGCTGATGGCGCTGGGCTACGAGATGGCACACATCCTCAGGCGCGAGTCGCGGGTCTTTCGGGACAAGCAGCAGCAGGTGGTGGTGAAGGTGGACCGGCTGGAGCAGATCAAGAGGTCATTTATGCAGGTGAGAGGGAGAGGAAGCGTTGACAGCTACTCACAGTGGTAATAACTCTCTGGCACCTTGGGGCGGTTAGACACAAGCAGCAGCAGGTGGTGGTGAAGGTGGACCGGCTGGAGCAGATCAAGAAAACGTTCATGCAGGTGAGAGGGTGGTGGAGGCAGGTGGGGCGGTGCTCTTTGTGTTCGTGTCTGAGGCTTTGGCGCATAATTGGTGCGCAGAGACAAGCAGCAGCAGGTGGTGGTGAAGGTGGATCGGCTGGAGCAGTTCAAGAAGTCATCTATGCAGGCGAGAGCCGTTCGGTGACAGAAGGGGCAGTTGGTCAAAAAGGGGAGAGGGGGTGCGGCGTCGACAGGTCTGTGTGGTGCAAGGCAGGCAGCAGCAGGTGGTGGTGAAGGTGGAGTGGATCGGCTGGAGCAGATCAAGAAGACGTTCATGCAGGGGAGAGCGTCCTTGATAGGTGGTAGACATCAGATGGAGAATGAGAGACACGTCTCAATAGCCCCCCCTTGCTCCCGGCCCCAACCCATCTCTACCAGAGCGTGTGAGGGAGGTGGAATGGCACACCCCATTTTCATCTCCCCTTCCCCCCTTCCCTCTCCTCCCCTATCGCCCACTTCACAGGTGCAGGGCACGGACCGCAAGCGCATGCGGGTTAAGGGAGGCATGGTAATACCCTCTTTCAACCCCCTTCTCCATGCCTCTTCCTCTCCCCCCTCTCCAAATCCATCTTAAATGCAGTGCGAGGACTGCAAGTTGGTGCGAGGTTGAAAGGGAACGCCCCTTTCAACCTTTCCCTCCGTTCCGGGCCCCTTTCTTTCCCCATCAACTCTCAGGTCCAAGGCAAGGACCGCAAGCGCGTGCGCAAGGTGGTGGGGCAGCTGGGCATGGAGGGCAAGTAGATGTTTCGACTCTCGCCCCAATCCCCCCCACCATCCCTACCCCCCATTGACCCCCATCTCCCCATGCCCATCCCTGCAGGTCCAAGGCAAGGACCGCAAGCGCGTGCGCGAGGTGGCGGGCCAGCTGGGCATGGAGGGAAAGTACAGCCCGCGGCTCTATATTGAGGAGATTCAGCTGCACAACCTGACAGAAGAAGTGCAGGTGCGCGATAGGAGTCTAGGTGCGATAGGATTACACACAGATTCAGCTGCACAACCTGACAGAAGAAGTCCAGGTGCGCGATAGGAGTCTAGTTTTGAGGCGCCTCAAAACTGTACAGGTGCGCGTGGTTTGGTGTGTAATGAGTCGATTTTTGAGTCCTCATTACACACAGATTCAGCTGCACAACCTGACAGAAGAAGTGCAGGTGCGCGGGGTTTGGTTTCGGCTGTTAGGGTTAAGGTTTTGGGCACTGGGTCGATGCTGCACCAGTGCTTTGGGGCATGGAGGGGAAGTACTGCCGGCGGCGGTATATAGAGGAGGGAAAGGGTGGAAGTGGGGGGGAGAGGAGTGTACACATGGTTGGGGGGGCAGGGGGTTGCGTGGGTGGGGTGTGCTTCACTAGCGCCTTTGGAGCATGGAGTCGACCTCTGATAACCCTTATAACCTTTTTAACATTTTTAAAGCCAGGGACTCAAGTTTCTAGAACCTGGGGCAAGTGTTTTACAGTTGGTTGGGAAAAACTAGGTTTTGTGTCGCGAGGGTGCGTGAATTGCAACACTCGCAGGCGATTTCACCGGTGCCTACAGCTCGCCGGCCAATCAGTAGTTTTAGTCCCAACCAACTGTTTTACAGTTGGTAAACTTGGGTCCCTGGCTTTAACCTTTTTAACCTTAACCTTTTTAACCTTTTTTTACCCTTCCCAGCCTTTTTTTACATTTGAGATCGTTCTGAAGGAGTGATTCAGAGTGGAGAGCCACAAGCTGCCCTCACTCACCCCTATGGGCGCACACCCTCCATTTGTTATTTTGTTTCTTTCCTTGCTTTCACCCACCGCCCACAGGCTCTATCGGCCGAGAGCGTCCTCAAGGAGCGGTTCAGAGTGGCGGACCACCTACTTCCGTCAGGCAGCCCCATGGGCGCGCCCATCTCCTGTTTGCGGCCACCTTCCTCACTGCTGACCACACTGCTGCTTGCATTGCGTCCCATCCCAACCCATCACCTCCAGGCTCTGTCAGCGGAGAACATGCTGAATGAGCGGTTCAGTGTGGCGGACCACCTACTTCCGTCAGGCAGCCCCATAGGCACCAGGCTCGGTCAGCGGAGAACGTGCTCAAGGAGCGGTTCAGAGTGGCGGACCACCTACTGACGTCAGGCAGCCGTGCCTCATTCATGCCCACCTTTCTCATCCTTTCTCGTCCCCCCTGTCCGATGCGCTCAACTCCAGGCCCTATCAGCAGAAAATGTCCTCAAGGAGCGGTTCAGAGTGGCGGACCATCTCCTGCCGTCAGGCAGCCCCATGGGCGCGCCTCTCTCCTCCTCCCTCACCCCACCTCTCGTCTCCTCCTCCTGGACCCTCGGCCACAAGTTCGACCAGTCGTGAGTTCTCGTTCTCGCCTGCCCACTGTTTACACTAGTTGTAAGCGCTCTCTCCTTGACTCTCCGTCCCTCTCCCCGCCTCTCGTCTCCTCCTCCTGGACCCTCGGCCACAAGTTCGACCAATCGTGAGTTCCCATCCTCTCTTGCTATCGTATGCCATGCCTTCCCATGCTATCCTATGCCATGCCATCTCATGCCATACCCCCATCACAGAAATTGGAGCAAGGACCATCAGGGGGGGCGCATCAACGCCTCTCCAGACAGCCTGGAGACGTCACCCAACCAACCCCAACCCCAAGCACAGCAGCTCTGCTGTTGCTTTCACACCTTCCCATGTTATCCTATGCCATCCCATGCCGTCCCATGCTCCCACCAGGAATTGGAGCAAGGACCGTCAGGGGGGGGGGCATCAACGCCTCTCCAGACAGCCTGGAGAGGAGACGTCACCCAACCCCAATCCCAACCTCAAACAGTGCGGCTCTGTTGCTGCTGACACACCTTCCCATGTTATCCTATGCCATCCCATGCCATCCCATGCCATCCCATACCCCCATTACAGAAATTGGAGCAAGGGTCGTCAGAAGGGGCGCATCAACGCCTCGCCAGACAGCCTGGAGTCGTCACCCAACCGCAATGCCATGCCATGCCATCCCATGCCATACCCACAGAAATTGGAGCAAGGACCGTCAGGGGGGGCGCATCAACGCCTCTCCAGACAGCTTGGAGACCTCACCCAACCCCAACCAGAACTAGAGCAGCTCTGTTCCTACTGTTGACACATGCCATCCCATGACATGCCATCCCGTTTCCTGCCATCCCATGCCATGCCATCCCATGGCCCCATCAGCAATTGGAGCAAGGATCATCAGGGAGGCCGCATCAACGCCTCTCCAGACAGCCTGGAGACGTCACCCAACCCCAACCAGAACGGCTCTGCTGCTGGTGCTGACACGCCTTCCCGCCGGCACAGGAGGGAAGGTGGGGGGGGCAGGCATGCGGATAGTGCAGGGGAGGGGGGAGGCGGCAGAAGAGCAGGAAGCTGCACTGGCGGTGGGAACGGAAGTAGGAAATCTGTTGGGGAGGAGAAGGAATTGGAGGGGAAAGCTTCGGGTGAAGAAGTGGCATCTCTGATTCGCTCCCAGTCTCGGATCACTGAGCAGCTGACAGCTGTCGCCGACCGATTGGATGGGCTGCTGTCACGGTTGGATATCATTTCGACTGGAGCAGGGGGTGCTGTGACGAGAAACGGGACTGCGGTGGGGAATGGCGGCAGCAGCCAATTGAGTCCTGCCACGTCAGCGTTGACTGGCCAGCTTGTGGCAGGAGGGAACGGGAGGTTGGGAGGGAGAGGCGGGAGCAAGGGGGAGCTGGCAGGGCCCATTGATATTGTGACGGGGAATGGGGCGGAGAGGAGAAATGGAGGGGGCAATGGTGGGAGTGGTGGTGGTAGTGGTGGAAAAGGGGGGAGTGGGGGGGGAAGCAGGCTCACTCCTGTTTCTGCTGCTGCTGCTGGTGCTGCTGGTGCTGGGGGTGGTGTGATGGGACTGATGAATGGTGCTGCTGGTGTAACGACAGTGGGCATGGGTGGTAACAATCATTGTTACGATGTGAACGGAGTTGGAGTGAATGGAGTGGGGAGCGGTTCAGAGGGCTTTGTAGCAATGGCCCCAGTACCAGTGCCAGCAGCAGCAGCACTGGTGCTTGAAGTGAGGGAGATCGCCAACAACCAAAGAAGGCTCGGGTCTGAGGTGAGGGATCATAATTTGAGCGCCCTCGGAAATCGCCTTGGGTTGAGGTGGAAGGTTTAGGGGTTTACAAGGGTCATTCATTTTTGTCTCGATGCCTCGCCACTCGTCCCGCTCATATGTCCCCCCTCCCCTCCCCCCCTCCTTCTGCCCTTTCCCTGTTGATCCTTCCTTTTCCCAGCCACAATCCTCTCCAGCTTGACTTGAATCACTCGATTCCGACACACCCTTGTCCCAACACCCTTGTCCCTTCCCCTCTTCCCTCTCTGTCTTTCACTCCTCCATGTGTTTCCGTTCACAGATTGACTCCTTGAGTCGTCTCCTTCGCGACTCGCTCGATTCCGATACCCCCTCCTCCGCACGCCATCGCTCCTCCCATCGCCCTTACTCCTCCTTGCCCCACCACTCCCACTACTCCTCACTCTCTGATTCCCCCACCTCTGATTGGTCTGTGTCTCGGGTGGCGACTGTTGCACTGCCAGCTATTGCCGCGTGTGCTGTTGGGTTGGGCTTGGCCGTGCTGGTGAGGGCAAAACGGTCCAACTAGTAGTAACAAAGGAGGAGTTTGGAGGTTTCTTGAAACAATGGAAGGGTGGTGGTGGCATGGATGGAATGGCCCACATATATGGTACTCATTCAGAACTGTGGGCACAGCACATCCGGAAGGGATTTGAGCAAGGAATGTGGTATGTGCACAATGGAGAGCATATATCTGCATGCAATGCTGTGTCTGAAATGCCGTGTAAATTGAAATGGTATAACCATCTGAAGCTGATGATATGTTGAGGGATTATATTTACCCACATGGGAGGGATCATGATTGGAGAAATGCGGTTCTGGTAAAAGTTGTTTCCTGCATCACCGAATGCTCGAATGCGTACTGTCAGTCGCGCTGAAGCAGTTCCTAGCGCGTACCTCACAGGCGTTGACCAGCAGGGAATCGAGAAGTCCACCGACATCTGGCTGGGCGCCTCACGAGAGTTCAGTTTCCCCGTGGTTTGCTCGGTCGAGTACGCGTTTCCGCGTTTAAAGCCCAGGTCCCAAATTAGCTCGTGAAAGTCAACGCCCTCTGGTCCAGGCTCGGAGGAGGTTGGGTGGAGGCTCGGTTGCAGGGATTTCTGGCCCATTTTGGCCGCGAAGGAAGGAGTACTCGCGAAACAGGAATACGAAACACCCAGGGGGATTTGAGAGAGTGCGAACTTCGCAAACCAAAATGCAAACCCAATAAAATGTGCCCGCGGGAAAAGGACAAAATCACCTGTGCATCGCCAGCATTCATGCGCGCTAGGGATTGCTGCAACCACCCCTCGCCAGCTCGCGAGCACACCAGCACCAACCACGCTCAGGGCGTGGAACATACGGTTACATAACCAAGTAAGTTCGAACTTTGGCAAGGTGGAGAGCGGTTTGATATGTTGGAAATACATTCTAACAAATATTGAATGGGTAGGGAGAGGTGGACGTCCACACGTGAGAGTGGGGTGGGGTGGGGTGTGCTTCACTAGCGCCTTTGGAGCATCGAGTCGACCTCTGATAACCTTTTAAACATTTTTTTTACCCTTCCCAGCCTTTTCCACCTCAGGCCTTGCCAGCTGAGACTTCCCACCTCTTCTTGTGCTTCCAACCCCAGGCTTTTTCACTTGAGAACGTTCTGATGGAGTGATTCAGAGTGGAGAACCACCAGCTGCCCTCATTCACCCCTATGGGCGCACACTCTCCATGTGCCATCCTGTTTCTCTCCTTGCTTTCACCCACCGCCCACAGGCTCTATCGACCGAGAACGTCCTCAGGGAGCGGTTCAGAGTGGCGGACCACCTACTTCCGTCAGGCAGCCCCATGGGCGCGCCCATCTCCTCCTCCCTCCTGCCCGTCCCCACCTTTCAGACCTCTTCCCGCCCTTCCCGTGCTTCCAACTCCAGGCTCTATCAGCCGGGAACGTACTCACGGAGCGGTTCAGAGTGGCGGACCGCCTGCTTCCATCAGGCAGCCCCATGGGTGCGCCCATCTCCTGTTTGCGGCCACCTTCCTCACTGCTTACCACACTGCTGCTTGCATCCCAACCCATCACCTCCAGGCTCTATCAGCGGATAACGTGCTCAAGGAGCCCTTCAGAGTGGCGAACCACCTGCTGACGTCAGGCAGCCGCGCCTCATTCATGCCCACCTTTCTCATCTTTTCTTGTCCCCCGTGTCCGATGCGCTCAACTCCAGGCCCTATCAGCAGAAAATGTCCTCAAGGAGCGGTTCAGAGTGGCGGACCATCTCCTGCCGTCAGGCAGCCCCATGGGCGCGCCTCTCTCCTCCTCCCTCACCCCACCTCTCGTCTCCTCCTCCTGGACCCTCGGCCACAAGTTCGACCAGTCGTGAGTTCTCGTTCTCGCCTACCCACTGTTTTCACTAGTTGTAAGCGCTCTCTCCTTGACTCTCCTTCCCTCACCCCGCCTCTCGTCTCCTCCTCCTGGACCCTCGGCCACAAGTTCGACCAATCGTGAGTTCCCATCCTCTCTTGCTATCGTATGCCATGCCTTCCCATGCTATCCTATGCCATGCCATCTCATGCCATACCCCCATCACAGAAATTGGAGCAAGGACCATCAGGGGGGGCGCATCAACGCCTCTCCAGACAGCCTGGAGACGTCACCCAACCAACCCCAACCCCAAGCACAGCAGCTCTGCTGTTGCTTTCACACCTTCCCATGTTATCCTATGCCATCCCATGCCGTCCCATGCTCCCACCAGGAATTGGAGCAAGGACCGTCAGGGGGGGGGGCATCAACGCCTCTCCAGACAGCCTGGAGAGGAGACGTCACCCAACCCCAATCCCAACCTCAAACAGTGCGGCTCTGTTGCTGCTGACACACCTTCCCATGTTATCCTATGCCATCCCATGCCATCCCATGCCATCCCATACCCCCATTACAGAAATTGGAGCAAGGGTCGTCAGAAGGGGCGCATCAACGCCTCGCCAGACAGCCTGGAGTCGTCACCCAACCGCAATGCCATGCCATGCCATCCCATGCCATACCCACAGAAATTGGAGCAAGGACCGTCAGGGGGGCGCATCAACGCCTCTCCAGACAGCTTGGAGACCTCACCCAACCCCAACCAGAACTAGAGCAGCTCTGTTCCTACTGTTGACACATGCCATCCCATGACATGCCATCCCGTTTCCTGCCATCCCATGCCATGCCATCCCATGGCCCCATCAGCAATTGGAGCAAGGATCATCAGGGAGGCCGCATCAACGCCTCTCCAGACAGCCTGGAGACGTCACCCAACCCCAACCAGAACGGCTCTGCTGCTGGTGCTGACACGCCTTCCCGCCGGCACAGGAGGGAAGGTGGGGGGGCAGGCATGCGGATAGTGCAGGGGAGGGGGGAGGCGGCAGAAGAGCAGGAAGCTGCACTGGCGGTGGGAACGGAAGTAGGAAATCTGTTGGGGAGGAGAAGGAATTGGAGGGGAAAGCTTCGGGTGAAGAAGTGGCATCTCTGATTCGCTCCCAGTCTCGGATCACTGAGCAGCTGACAGCTGTCGCCGACCGATTGGATGGGCTGCTGTCACGGTTGGATATCATTTCGACTGGAGCAGGGGGTGCTGTGACGAGAAACGGGACTGCGGTGGGGAATGGCGGCAGCAGCCAATTGAGTCCTGCCACGTCAGCGTTGACTGGCCAGCTTGTGGCAGGAGGGAACGGGAGGTTGGGAGGGAGAGGCGGGAGCAAGGGGGAGCTGGCAGGGCCCATTGATATTGTGACGGGGAATGGGGCGGAGAGGAGAAATGGAGGGGGCAATGGTGGGAGTGGTGGTGGTAGTGGTGGAAAAGGGGGGAGTGGGGGGGGGAAGCAGGCTCACTCCTGTTTCTGCTGCTGCTGCTGGTGCTGCTGGTGCTGGGGGTGGTGTGATGGGACTGATGAATGGTGCTGCTGGTGTAACGACAGTGGGCATGGGTGGTAACAATCATTGTTACGATGTGAACGGAGTTGGAGTGAATGGAGTGGGGAGCGGTTCAGAGGGCTTTGTAGCAATGGCCCCAGTACCAGTGCCAGCAGCAGCAGCACTGGTGCTTGAAGTGAGGGAGATCGCCAACAACCAAAGAAGGCTCGGGTCTGAGGTGAGGGATCATAATTTGAGCGCCCTCGGAAATCGCCTTGGGTTGAGGTGGAAGGTTTAGGGGTTTACAAGGGTCATTCATTTTTGTCTCGATGCCTCGCCACTCGTCCCGCTCATATGTCCCCCCTCCCCTCCCCCCCTCCTTCTGCCCTTTCCCTGTTGATCCTTCCTTTTCCCAGCCACAATCCTCTCCAGCTTGACTTGAATCACTCGATTCCGACACACCCTTGTCCCAACACCCTTGTCCCTTCCCCTCTTCCCTCTCTGTCTTTCACTCCTCCATGTGTTTCCGTTCACAGATTGACTCCTTGAGTCGTCTCCTTCGCGACTCGCTCGATTCCGATACCCCCTCCTCCGCACGCCATCGCTCCTCCCATCGCCCTTACTCCTCCTTGCCCCACCACTCCCACTACTCCTCACTCTCTGATTCCCCCACCTCTGATTGGTCTGTGTCTCGGGTGGCGACTGTTGCACTGCCAGCTATTGCCGCGTGTGCTGTTGGGTTGGGCTTGGCCGTGCTGGTGAGGGCAAAACGGTCCAACTAGTAGTAACAAAGGAGGAGTTTGGAGGTTTCTTGAAACAATGGAAGGGTGGTGGTGGCATGGATGGAATGGCCCACATATATGGTACTCATTCAGAACTGTGGGCACAGCACATCCGGAAGGGATTTGAGCAAGGAATGTGGTATGTGCACAATGGAGAGCATATATCTGCATGCAATGCTGTGTCTGAAATGCCGTGTAAATTGAAATGGTATAACCATCTGAAGCTGATGATATGTTGAGGGATTATATTTACCCACATGGGAGGGATCATGATTGGAGAAATGCGGTTCTGGTAAAAGTTGTTTCCTGCATCACCGAATGCTCGAATGCGTACTGTCAGTCGCGCTGAAGCAGTTCCTAGCGCGTACCTCACAGGCGTTGACCAGCAGGGAATCGAGAAGTCCACCGACATCTGGCTGGGCGCCTCACGAGAGTTCAGTTTCCCCGTGGTTTGCTCGGTCGAGTACGCGTTTCCGCGTTTAAAGCCCAGGTCCCAAATTAGCTCGTGAAAGTCAACGCCCTCTGGTCCAGGCTCGGAGGAGGTTGGGTGGAGGCTCGGTTGCAGGGATTTCTGGCCCATTTTGGCCGCGAAGGAAGGAGTACTCGCGAAACAGGAATACGAAACACCCAGGGGGATTTGAGAGAGTGCGAACTTCGCAAACCAAAATGCAAACCCAATAAAATGTGCCCGCGGGAAAAGGACAAAATCACCTGTGCATCGCCAGCATTCATGCGCGCTAGGGATTGCTGCAACCACCCCTCGCCAGCTCGCGAGCACACCAGCACCAACCACGCTCAGGGCGTGGAACATACGGTTACATAACCAAGTAAGTTCGAACTTTGGCAAGGTGGAGAGCAGTTTGATATGTTGGAAATACATTCTAACAAATATTGAATGGGTAGGGAGAGGTGGACGTCCACACGTGAGAGTTCGGAACTGTATGTCTCACGCCCATATAGAAACAAGCGAGGAGCACCCTCAATAGCCCAGGCGTAACTCAGACTACGCACGCTTGTCATTGGACAAGATTGGGACAAGAACAGTATCTACCTAGACGCGCCCGACAGATTCCCGCAGCATAAGTAACCTCGCCATATTGGACAATTCCACCTGGCAGGAGCGTGGCTGAGCGGATAAGGTTAGAAAAGACGCCCGGAAAAGCCGCATCGCAAGTGTGTGCGGCTAGTGTGCGGCGCGGCGTGCCGCAATCGCCGGAGGAACAGAAAAGACGCGCGGCCGTGGGCGTAGCCCGCCGGAAGAGGGCGGAGGTGGACCCGTGCCCTAGCTGACACTACATCTAATAAAAGCTTGTAAGCATAAATGCGCTATTAGGGAATGGCAGATGGACGCCGACAGGCCGAGGCGAAACACGAAACTGCGGAGAGGGCAAAGAGAAGACGGGAAGAGAGAGAGAGAGAGAGAGAGAGAGAGAGAGAGAGAGAGAGAGAGAGAGAGAGAGAGAGAGAGAGAGAGAGAGAGAGAGAGAGAGAGAGAGAGAGAAGAGAGAGAGAGAGAGAGAGAGAGGAGAGAGAGAGAGAGAGAGAGAGAGAGAGAGAGAGAGAGAGAGAGAGAGAGGGAGAGAGAGAGAGAGTGGGGCCGGCGGAGAGAGGAAAATAGCAGCGCTGTCACAGGGGATAGACAGGCGGATAGGGGGAGAGGGCAAGAAGCACGCTGCGATGGAGGAGGAGGAACGGAGGGAGAGGGCGCAGGGACGGGAGGAGGGTCGCAACTGGTATCCATCTGCCGAAAATATAGCTTGGGGTGGGAGGGTTTGCCACCCTATTTACAGCATTGGTTGGGGGGAATAGCCAGGGTCCTCTGCGCTTGGGTTGGGAGGGATGGCCACGCCACATAGAGCCGATGTTGGGCGGGATAGCACGGGCACACAGGACGTGGGGTGAGAAGGGGAGGAATGGTAAACAGGGTGTGGTTGGGGAAGTGGCGCAAGAGTGGACAGGCTAGTGTACTGCGTTTGTAGGACGCGGGACGAGAAAGGGATCAAGGGTGGGTGAGTTCGGGGTGAGTTTGCGATGCAGCAATGGTCAATAGGAGCAGGGTGCGAGGGGGGGCAAGTCTACATACGGACCGGTTGGGGAGGTGGTTAGGGAGTGGACAGCGCGCGGGGTGTGGGGAAGCAAGGCTGGATAGGGCGCGGGGTGAGAAGTGAAGGGATGCTGGATAGGGCGTGGGGTGGGAGGGGGAGCAAGGATAGATAGGGCGTGGGATGAGAAGGGACGCAAGGCTGGATATGGCGTGGGGTGAGACGGGAATCAAGGCTGGGGAGTGCGTGGGGTCAGAGGGGAAGCAGGACAGTTTATAGTGTGGTCTGAGAGGGGAAGCAAGGCTGGTAGGGGGGGGGGTGAGTGGGGAAGCAAGGCTGGATATGGCGTGGGGTGAGAGGGGAAGCAAGACAGTTTATAGTGTGGAGTGAGCGGGGAAGCAAGGCTGGGTGGGGCGTGGATAGAGAGGGGAAGCAAGGCAGTTTATACTGTGTGGGGAGAGAGGGGAAGTCGGGCTGGGCAGGGCGCGGGAAAGAAAGACTGGGTAGCAAGGCAGTTTAGAGTGTGAGGTGAGCGGGGAAGCAAGGCTGGGTAGGGCATGGGGTAAGAGGGGAAGCAAGGCTGGATAGGGCGTGGGGTGAGAGGGGAAGCACCGCTGGGTAGGGCGTGGGGTGAGAGGGGAAGCAAGGCTGGATAGGGCGTGGGGTGAGAGGGGAAGCAAGGCTGGATAGGGCGTGGGGTGAGAGGGACCGCAAGACAGTTTACGGTGTGAGGAGAGAGGGGAAGCAAGGCTGGGCAGGGCGTGGGGTGAGTGGGGAAGTAAGGCTGGGTAGGGCGTGGGGTGAGAGGGGAAGCAAGACAGTTTACAGTGTGAGGCTGTAAACACCCTGGCTTCCCCTCTCCCCCCAGTGCACTAACCCACCCTGCTGCCCCTCTGTCCCTGTTAGCTAACCCTGCCTACCCCTCTCACCCCGTGCTCCAACCCACCTTGCTGCCCCTCTGTCCCTGTGCGCTGACCACTCTGACTTCCCTTCCCCCCCCCGTGCACTAACCCACCTTGCTGCCCCTTTGTCCCTGTGCACTAACCACCCTGCTTTCCCGTCTCACCCCATGCACTAACCCACCTCTCTGCCCCTCTGTCCCTGTGCACTAAACACCCTGGCTTCCCCTCTCCCCTTGGTGCCCTAACCCACCTTGCTGCCCCTCTGTCCCTGTGCGCTATCCACCCTGTCCTCCCCTCTCACCCCGGGCCCTAACCCTCCTTGCTGCCCCTCTGTCCCTGTGCGCTGACCACTCTGACTTCCCTTCTCCCCCCGTGCACTAACCCACCTTGCTGCCCCTTTGTCCCTGTGCACTAACCATCCTGCTTTCCCATCTCACCCCATGCACTAACCCACCTCTCTGCCCCTCTGTCCCTGTGCACTAAACACCCTGGCTTCCCCTCTCCCCTTGGTGCCCTAACCCACCTTGCTGCCCCTCTGTCCCTGTGCGCTAACCACCCTGTCCTCCCCTCTCACCCCGGGCCCTAACCCTCCTTGCTGCCCCTCTGTCCCTGTGTGCTGACCACTCTGACTTCCCTTCTCCCCCCGTGCACTAACCCACCTTGCTGCCCCTTTGTCCCTGTGCACTAACCATCCTGCTTTCCCATCTCACCCCATGCACTAACCCACCTCTCTGCCCCTCTGTCCCTGTGCACTAAACACCCTGGCTTCCCCTCTCCCCTTGGTGCCCTAACCCACCTTGCTGCCCCTCTGTCCCTGTGCGCTAACCACCCTGTCCTCCCCTCTCACCCCGTGCCCTAACCCTCCTTGCTGCCCCTCTGACCCTGTGCGCTAACCACTCTGACTTTCCCTCTCCCCCCGTTGCACTATCCAACATTGCCTCCCCTCTGGCCCTGTGCACTTACCACCCTGTCCTATCCTCTCAGACTTAGGATCTATCCTAACCCGCGTCGTCCATCTCCTCTCGACACATCAGGCAAAGAGTCGTAATCACTAGCCCCAGATGAACCTTCCCCCTTCGCACCTTCACTTGGATTCGTCATCATCGCATCCATGCTCCCCACTCTTGTCTTAGTATCCTTGTTTGTTCTCTGCTTCGTTATGGCTTGCAGGTTGTCTCCCCTGTTCACCAGGGTGCTGTTTTGTCTCGGTTTGCTCCCCTCAGCCACTCCTCTCTGGTGGGGGTTTCCTATTGCAGCATCTTTTTGAATCCGGGGTGTAATTATTCAAGAATGCCAGCCAACTAGCTCGGAGCTTTGCTACTCATATTTTGATAGCATGTTACATTCTATGTATAATACTACAAACATGCACTGTGCGTGGGGGGTTGTGGGAGAAGATGTGGCTCTCATTTCCCTCCATGCCGATATTGCAAGGCGGGATGCCTCCTGACAGTTTCTCAACTAACCTAGTGAAAGTCATTGGGTTTGGCCGATGGCTCAAAATACACTTTGCTGCATTGCCTAGATCATGCATGTGCCGGTGATAGTCTTTTGTAGTTGCTTTTGGGATGGAATCTGAGCACAAAGGCCCAGTCGTTGCATTCCGCAAAAGAAAGCGTAGCCGAGGGAGTTTATGGTGGGATGCGCCATTGTGCTGGTCCTGGAGCCCGAAACTGGGAGTCGGGTCATGATGAAGTGGAGACGTAGAAGAAGGGGGGGGGGGGGGGGGGGGCAGTGGTGAGGGGGAGGTGGGTGGGTCTTTGTGGGAAACTCGTGTCGCCTTTATCCCATAACCCTTAGTCATCACCCCATACCATGACCCACCTTGCCGCCCCTCTGTCCCTGTGCGCTAACCACCCTGCCTTCCCCTCTCACCCCGTGCTCTAACCCTCCTTGCTGCCCCTCTGTCCCTGTACGCTAACCACTCTGCCTTCCCCTCTCACCCCGTGCAGTAACCCCCCTTGCTGCCCCTCTCTCCCTGTGCACTAACCACCCTGCCTTCCCTTCTCACCCTGTGCAGTAACCCCCCTTGCTGCCCCTCTTTCCCTGAGCGCTAACCACCCAGAGTTCCCCTCTCCCCCTGGTGCATTAATCCTCCATGCTGGCCCTCTGTCCCTGTGCGCTAACCACCCCGCCGTCCCCTCTTGGCCCATGCACTAGCCCTCCTTGCTTCCCCTCTGTCCCTGTACGCTAACCACCCTCCCCTTTCTGCCTCGCCTCCCCCCTCTGCCTCGCCTCCCCCTCCACCTCGCCTCCCCTCTCCGCACGCCTCCCCTCTCTGCCTTGCCTCCCCTCTTCGCCTCGCCTCCCCTCTCCGCCACGCCTCCACTCTCTGCCTCACCTCTCCTCTCCACCTCGCCTCCCCGCTCCGCCACGCCTCCCCTCTGCGCCTCGCCTCCCCTCTCCGCCTTGCCTCCCCTGTCTGCCTCGCCTCCCCTCTCCGCCTCGCCTCCCCTCTCTGCCTTGCCTCCCCTCTCCGCCACGCCTCCCCCTTCTGCCTCACCTCCCCTCTCTGCCTCGCCTCCCCTCTCCGCCTCGCCTCCCCTCTCCGCCTCGCCTCCCCTCTCAGCCTCGCCTCCCCTCTCTACCTCGCCTCCCCTCTCTGCCTTGCCTCCCCTCTCCGCCACGCTTCTTATCCCGCGTGGCCCCCCCTCCCACTTCGCTTCGTATGTTGCATTGCTCCCCTTCTCAACCCGCCTCATATCTCGCGGTGCTTCCCCTCATCCCCCCTCGCCGCTCTCCTCTCTTTAGGCGCCTCTCTCCTCTCCCGCCACCTCTCTCCTCCCGCGTCTCCTGTCTCACCTCCCGCCACCTCTCTCCTCCCTCCTCGCCTTTATCCCCTCTCCTCGCCTACCTCCTCTCGCGCCGCCGCTTTCAGCCATGTCTAGCCCGTGCCTTTCGCGTGTTGCTCACTTCTCTCGCCATGCCTCTACCATACGCCTCGCTCCTCTCCTCTCGCGTCGTCTCTCCCCTGTCTCGTCGCCGCTCTCGTCTCGCCTAGCCTCTATCCTTGCCTAGACTCTGTCCTCCCGCGTCGACTGTCTCCTCACGCATCGCCTGTCCTCTCGCCTTACCTCTCTCTTCTCACCACGTGTCGCTATTTCCTCTGGCGTCGCCTCTCGAATTTCGATCCGCCCATCTCCTCTTGCGTCGCCTCTGTCCTCCCGCGCCGTCTGTCTCCTCACGCCTTACTTCTCTCCTCTCAGCTCACATCTCTCCCCTCGCCTCGTCTCACTCTATCCTACCGCGAGGCCTCTCTCTTATCGAGTCGCTACATTCCTTCGCGTCCCCTCTCTCCTACCGCAAAGCCTCTCCTATCGCGTCGCCTCTCCTCCAGCGAGAGCCGCTCGCCTCTTGCCTTGTCATTATCCTCTCGCATCACCCTAAACCCTATTCTGATGCCTCACTTGCGACAGAGTCAATTCATCACCTGAGACTTGTCTTGGCTTTTTCGTCCATATCTGGAAGTACGCGCTTTGCTCCTAACTCCCCGACGTAAATGGGTGGACTTTGTGGGATCTGTCTACCTCCTCGTCCCAAATTACCATCAAACTGGGCCCATGCTATTTCCGTCCCTGGCTGGCTGGTTTGTCAGGGAAGGTGGCATGTTCTTGTGCGAAAAGGGGTGGTTAGCCCCTCGGCATTTTCCCGGCCTAGGTGAGGGTGGATTGGGTTACCAACCCGAACCACATCAAACTGGGCCCAGTTTGATGATCAACCTTGCTAATTTGGGACCTGGGCTTTAAGAGCGGTAATTTTATTCACCGCTTTGTACCCAGGGCTTGTTTTTTATGGATAATTACCCATATTTTGGCAGAATAACGGGTGGTTTTTTCCCACAGTCGGAATCTGACGTGTTCAGATTTCATAAACCCTGATTCTAGCGGGTGTTTTTTTGACTTGTACCCGTGAAGTGACGTGTAAGGTTTGCCAAGTACACTTATTTGACGGGTACGATTTTCGAAAACCCGAGTTCTAGCGCTGGCGAACCCCCCCCCCCCCCCCCTCAAACCCCCCACCCCCCCTCCCCCCCCCCACCTCTACTTCTCTGAGGGAGAGGGAGAGTTGCTGTCACGGCTCAAGAACAAGCCTCCAGGTGAGTTATGTCAAGTACAAGTGCTGGTTTTCATCCTTAGGCATTACAGATTGAAATTTGTTCACGCTCGCTCTCAGCTGTGTCTAATTCCGCCAAGTCTTTTAGCTTGAGCAGGTGTCTCCGAATCTGTAGCAAGATGCCCATGTTCACCAACACTTTGAGCACATGCTGAAAGGTAGGCGTCATAGCAAGTAGATGAGGTCGGTGTGTTAGTGTGTTTTCGTGCTGAATATTAAATCTGGTCGTACCCCTGGGTTCTTTTTGTTTTCTGTCAATCAAGGCTTATTCACATAAAACCATGCATTTCGACATTACGAAAAAAAAATCCGGAATCTGACGTGTATGTTTTTTACATACCCGGGTTCTAACGGGTGACTCTTAACAAATACCCGTGTTGTCCAGGTCGCGAGGGAGCAGAACCCAGATCTGGCGTGTAGGCAAAAACCCTAAGGTAAGCCCTGTTCGTACCGTCACGAACCGTTTTAAGTCAATACAGCACGAGCCAGTTTCCGAATTTCCCACTTTTCTTCCGTGTCCGTCGCCAATAGAGGTCCAGGAAGTCAGATCACGTTCAGAAAGTTTGCCCATCCACGAAGGTTGCCCACGCGGCTCGGAATGTCTAAAAACACATTTCAATGTTTGCCCACACGATTCTAACTTTGCCCATGCGATGAGAACTTTGCCCATCCCGCTTTCGGCCGGCCAGGATGCATGCGACGTGGGCCCACGACGAAGTGCGAACACATGAAACGTCAGGAATTGGCAGCAGTGTAGCGTCCCACTCCGGCACGTTTTGACGTCTGGTCTTCAAGGGAACAACACGCAACTGCCCGCATGGCGGAAAAAACAAGGCGGGGGCAACTGGAAAGCCCACCACCTACGTGGAAACCCAAGCATCCGAAAAGCACGAGCCCAAAATTTTGATGGTAGCGCATTAAGCCCAGAAGAGATGGTAGCCCACAATTTTTGGAAAAATTCATGGAGTGGTCGACAGACCGACGCGTCAGCGTGGCCGGCTGCCATCGTTGACGCCTGCGACCCAACTTCGCGTCGCAGGTCAGGGTACGGGATTGGCAAGCGCGGCTCCGGATTTGATGCGAGCAATTTAGTGTTTCGTTTGGTTACTCGTTGATCGCAACAGTGGTCGCAGGGTTGTGAAGTCGGATGGGCAAACTTCGGCGATCAGGAAGTTTGCCCACAGAATTGCCCAAAACCGTGACGGATGGGTAGACTTGGGGATGGGCAAACTTCCAGAACGCGACCTCACCTAGTAGGTCTCCTGCGACCTGGTGTTTAGGAACAGCAACTCGTTATCCCTGACCAACCGTTCGACGGGATGGCAGGAGGTCCATTGAACCATTCTCGTGCCGTCCTTTTTCGATAAATTCAAAAGAGGAGCAGTTTAATTGCATTCCACCCGTTGTCTGTTCTTTGATCTTTGGTAACTGATAAGCAGAAGCAGCTGCTGCAGTAACGCTACTACTTGCGGATCAGGAATTGCGGTTACTCGCCTCAGCACTACGCGCGCCGACGCCGAAGCTCCCCCTTATTGACCATTTCACTGTCCAGCGTCTCCGGAGACATTTCCCGCGGTCCTTCTTGGCGTACCAGGCTCACAAACAACCAGACCCAAACCCCCCAGGCTGAGCCATTTCCCCGCTCCGCCATTCCCGTTCCGGCATTTTCCCGTTCCGCCATTTCCCCTCTCCTCCCGTTCCGCCATTTCCCCTCTCCGCCCGTTCCGCCATTCCCCCTCTCCGCCGGTTCCGCCATTTCCCCTCTCCGCCCGTTCCGTCATTTCCCCTCTCCGCACTGTGAAATCGTTGAGCTCCAAGCGATAGGAAATCGTTTGGAGGCACTTGTTGGCCATCCGAAAAAGGTCACTCTCTTCGAGTCTTTTGTGTCGCAAAAACAAGAAACACGAACAACAAGTGCTTGTTTTTTGCGACACTTCTAGCCATTAAGCGTTAGGGTGGGCTGCAGCTAAGAGGAAAAACTTTAGCAAAAGAGTGCTTTGCTTTTTGCGACACTTCCAGGCACTCTCTTCCAGTCTTTTGTGTCGCGAAAAGAAGAAGCACGATCTGGCTATGGCGAACCGCGGCGCGTCAACCGCGCTGATTGCGCTCAGGCTGATTGCAATCGCCGCCGCGACTCTGCTCGTTACCGCCGCTCCCTCCGGAGTCAACGCCGCACCACCACCCGTCACCGCCGCTCCCCCCGTCACGGCCGCTCCGACGAGCCCCGATAGTGAGTTCCTCGTTACAAGGTGGCGTGCACCCCTGCCTATTTCTCTCCCGTCGCACTGAGGGACGCGTTGAGGGTCAGCAGTCCCTTGGAGCTGCCTTACTGGGAGAGCACCTTCGACCCCTGTGACGTGACGTTGTCCCACGTGGCCTCCTGACCCGTTCCCCCTCCTTTCCCCCCCTCCTTGCCCCTCCTCCTTGCCCCTCCTCCTTGCCCCCCTCCTTGTCCCCCTCCTTGCCCCCCCTCCTTGCCCCTCCTCCTCGCCCCCCCTCCTTGCCCCCCCTCCCCACTTCTCCTCTTAAAGGGGCCGCGTTGTTGGCTTTAAGGGACGCGCTGAGGGCCAACAGCCTCTTGGCGCTGCGGTACTGGGAGGATAGCTTCGACCCCTGTGACCCCTGGGGATGCCACACCTCCACTCTTCCGTTCCGTGCCCCTCTCTCCCCCCTTGCAGAGGCCGCGTTGTTGGCTTTAAGGGACGCGCTGAGGGCCAACAGCCTCTTGGCGCTGCGGTACTGGGAGGATAGCTTCGACCCCTGTGACCCCTGGGGATGCCACACCTCCACTCTTCCGTTCCGTGCCCCTCTCTCCCCCCTTGCAGAGGCCGCGTTGTTGGCTTTAAGGGACGCGCTGAGGGCCAACAGCCTCTTGGTGCTGCCGTACTGGGAGGATACCATGGAGCCCTGTGACCCCATGTTGTCTCCACCCCTCGGATGCAGCAAAGATGGACGCGTGATAAGCATGTGAGATGGGGTGGACGCGTTATAAGCATGTGGGATGGGGTGGGGTGGACGCGTTATACGCATGTGAGATGGGATGGACACCTTTCAGCAGCAAGCAAACGACCATGCCCCTATTTTTTAGGCGCCTTAATAACAGCTTAACGATTATGTCTCTTTACTTTTTAAGGTGCGCGAGGAAATCTCGGAAACGAGACCAACGAGCCTCGGGCCCATCCCCCTCTCTTCAATAGGCTGCCACCTCTGGTTCCCCCCCCCCCCACCCACCCCACTTCACCACTCCCCCTCCTCTTTTTGAGTCGACTAAAAGACCGGTCACTCCACCCTACCCCATCCCACCCCACCCCACCCTCCCAACTCCCCCTCCGTCCAGCAACCTGGCGAACGAGCCTCTCAAAGGGGCCACCCCTTCTCTTCAACACGTTGCCACCTCCGGTTCCTCCCCATCCACCCCACCCCGCCCCACTCCACCGCACCCCACTCCCCCTCAGTTTAGGAACCTGGACAACGAGCTGCTCAAGGGGCCCCTTCCCCTCTCTTCTCGTCCACACAGTGCCACCTCTGGTTCCTCCCCATCCGCCCCACCCCACCCCACCCCACCCTACCCCACACCACACCATCCCACCGCACCGCACTGTACCCCACTCTCCCTCTGTTTAGGAAGCTGGCGAACGAGCTGCTCAAGGGGCCCATTCCAGGGAAGGAGCTGGCGGCATTGGATGGCCTGCAGCGGCTGTGAGTGCGTTGGAGAAAGGGGGGGTTGGGGGGAAGGGGTGTGGCAATACGTAGCAAGCGAGCTGCCAACAGGCCCGTTCCAAACAAGGAGCTGGCGACTGTGGATGGCCTGCAGCAGCTGTGAGTGCATGGGGGGGAGTGAGGTATAGAGAGAGAGGAAAGGGGAGACATCTAGTTCTCGAGATTGACCAGGAATTTGGCAAGCGAGATGCTCATGGGGCCGATCCCAGGGAAGGAGCTGGCGGCACTGGATGGCCTGCAGCAGCTGTGAGTGCTGGGAGAAAGGGAGGGAAGAAGAGGGATGAAGGCGAAGGGTTGAGGTGGGGGATGAGGTGACTAGATGACATGGGCGAGCTGCCAACACGCCCCTTCCAGCAAAGGAGCTGGCAGCATTGGATGATCTGCAGCGGCTGTGAGTGCATGGGGGGGAGGAAGGTGGTGTACAACGCGAGTCTAATTTTGAGGCGCCTAAGAAGTATAGCGAGAGGAACTTGGGGAGGGAACAACAAACGAAGGGGGACAAAGAGGCCGCATTCCGGGCGTGCAGCTGGTGGCATTGGATGGTGGCCTGCAGCCACAGTGAGTGCAGGGAGGGGGGGTAAGGGGGAGGGGAGGCGGGGAGGTGGGGGGAGGGGGAGGCACAGAGTGGGGTGCAGAGATTGGGGGGGGGGGGGAAGAGGGTATGCAGTGATTGACAAGCGAGAGAGAAGCACTGTCCGCCCTTTCCCCTCTGGCTTGTATGCTCAAACCTCGGATATGTGGATAGGGATGTCGCAGGGCCCATCCCAGGGGCGCTATCAGCCTTCCCCCTTTCTCCACCCCGCTCCTACTATCCCCCCTTACTTCCACCTTCTCAACCCCTCTTCCACTCCCATCCACGCCGTGCATGGCAGAGACATGGGATACAACACGTTCACAGGGCCCATCCCCGGGGCACTATCAACCCTCTCCAATCTCACCTACCTGTGGGTCCCTCTGCCGCCAACCCGTGTGATACAAGTAACAAGTGTGGTTTTGAGACGTCTCAATCACACTCACAACCTATCCTTCCATCAAAATTTCACCCTCCTAACTGTTTGTCCCTCAGTCCCTCCCTTACTAAACCTGTCCGGAGTAACCTGTCTGCTGCTCTCTTCCAATAATCTCAATCCGAACTTTCTGCCCCCTGCCTATCCTTTGCCCCCTCTTTTACTCCTCTCCTCTCCTCTCCTCTCCACTCCTCTCATCTCCTCTCCTCTCCTCTCCCCTCCCATCCCCTCTCCTTCCCTCCCCTCCCCTCACCTCCCCTCTTCTCCTCTCTTCTCCTTTCCCCTCCCCTCCCCTCCCCTCCTCTCCTCTCCTCTCCTCTCCTCTCCTCTCCCGCCTGTCGGCTTTCCTCCCCTCTGCCCATCCTTGACCGCTCTTCCTTTCCCCACACGCACTCCATACGCTTTCAGCCCCTCTGCTCCTTCACACACTATAGTCTCCCTTACCTTTCCCCACTCCCATTTCTATGCCTCCCTATCGCCCTCCGCCTCCTCCCTCCCCACCCTTCGTCCACGTTTCGTGCTCCCACCCTTCAACCCCTAACCGAACTCCCTTCAGGTCTGTTGAGGGGAATGGGTTGGAGGAAGGGCCTATTCCTCTGTGGATCCGGTCGCATTTTCTCTCCATTATCCCCTTCAAATATTTTTCTGAGAATTCTCAAAAACCTCCCTTCCTTACCTGCTTCAGGTCTTTTGAGGCGAATAAGTTGGAAGGGCCTATTCCTGAGTGGATAGGGTCAAAATTTTTGAAACTAGTGAATCTGTAAGTAAGATTGTTGCTAAGTTACAGTGTGTTCACAATGTATAGTAGTGTCTCTCACTATACGTTGTTTTAATCCATCCAATCATGGATTTACTGTAATGTTTCTCACCATTCAAGCATGCTTTATTTTCCCGTCTTGATTGTTGCTAACCGTTGCTAACCGTTGCATGTTTCTCCCCATTTCCCTCAGTCGCCTTGCTGCCAGCTCTCTCAGCGGCTCTCTACCAAGCACCCTCAGTGCACTTTTGACCGTTCTTTGCCGTTGTTAACCACTCTTGTCTCAGTTTCCTTGCTGTAGTCTCTCAGCAGCTCTCAGTGCACTTATCAGTCGACTCAAAGGAATATGTAACCATGTGGACTTCTTCTTCACCATTCCTCACCGTTGTTAACCGCTCTTGTCTCAGTCACCTTGCCACCAACTCTCTCAACGGCTCTCTACCAAGCACCCTCAGTGGTCTCAAAAGCCTGAAGTCTCTGTAAGCGTCACACTTTGGCCTTCAGAAGCTTGCTGTCTCTGTAAGCGTCACACTTAGGCCGTGATTTTTCCCATGATAGGCCTTTGACCTTCTAGGTTTTGCTTCATGCCCTTAACGCATTCAAGATATTTTTTTTCCCCGCAAGGCTTTATCCCCATGTTTTACCCTTTCCGTCAAACCCGCCCCCCCCCCCCTCCCCCCCCCCCCGGCTCCTCTCCCCAAATCAGAGACCTTGGAAGCAACCACATCGTGGGGCATTTGTCTTCAAGCCTTCAGCACTGCAAAGACTTGGAGTTCTTGTTAGTTCCGCCAGCACCCACCTTCTTCCCCCCCACCTTCCCCCACGTTGCGCACCCACCTTCTTGCCTTTCGCCCGTCCTTCCGTCGTTTCCATTGCCGGCATTTTCTCCCTTTTCCTCTCCTCTCCTCTCCTCCCCTTTCCTCTCCTCTCCTCTCGTCCCTTTTCCTCTCCTCTCTTCCCCTTTCCTCTCCCTTCCTCCCCTTTCCTCTCCTCTCTGTGAGAAACTGAAGTGATGATTGTATTAGGAAAGGAGTGGGTATACATAGGTGAGGAGTAGGAGGGGGGGGTTTGGTTGGGAGGTGACCACAATTATTGGTGACCCCAATAAGTTGAGTTGGCCAACTTATTGGGGGTCCAATAATCCTAGCCAAGGTTATTGGTGGGTCCAATAATTTTGGTTGGGATTATTAGGGGTTCCAATAATTGGGAGCCCAACCAATTTTGGAATCCAACAAGGTTGGGAACCCAACCCCCAACTTGGGTGTATACACCCTACTGGGGTGCTTATAAGTACCTAAGACAATGAAACGATGTAGGCTAATCGAATGGAGGGAGAATATTCTAACACCCTTTCCTCTCCTCTCCTCTCCTCCCCTTTCCTCTCCTCGCCTCTCCTCCGCCCTGCCCCTCTGCTCTCCCCAGGGCCGTCCCTGTCAATGAGCTTTCAGGGCTGATTCCCGAGTGCCTCTCTCCTCCCCTCCTTCCGTCGTTTCCACTGCCTGCATTTGCTCCCCTTTTGTCGTCCTCTCCTCTGCTCTCCCTTTCTTCTCTTTCCAGATCCGTCTCTCACGGCCGATTCCCGAGTGGCTGGGAAGCAGAGGAAGCTGAGATCGTTCCCCCTTCTCCTCCCCCCCCCAATGCTGTAACCGCTACCAGAGCCATCCCAGTCAATGAGCTTCAGTTCTCTTTCCCCCTCTCTTATCCCACACCCTCCCTCCTTGCTCCACCCTCCGTCCTCTCCTCTGTCACCCCCCTCTCCTCTCTGCTCTCACCAGATCCATCCCCACCAGTGAGCTTTCAGGGCCGATTCCCGAGTGGCTGGGAAGATTGACGAAGTTGAGAGTGCTGTAAGCATGCTGCTTAGCTTATGCAGTGATTTTGTGCTTACTTGCATGTTTCTTTTGCCAGAAATTATGGCTACTGCACACACTGTTTCCACCGCTTCACACCCATCCACACCCCTTCCCTTCAACCGTTTACCATGCGTTGCCCTGCCCCATGCGTTTCCATGCTCGGAATCCTCGATTCCTCGCAATCCGGTCACCTTCCCTGCACCCCACTTTGTTTGAGGCGCCTCAAAAATAGACTCCTCGATTCCTCGCAATCGAGTCACCTTCCCTGCACCCCACTTTCTCTGCCCTTCCCCCCCTCTTTCTCTTCTCCCCCCTCTCTCTTCCCCCCCCTTCTTTCAGAGAGCTCTTCACGAACCATCTGTCCGGCACAATTCCCGCAAGCCTGGCCGGCGCTTCTGCCCTGGAGTCAATGTGAGCATGCTGAGGGGTACCCGCATGTGTTACAGAAGTCGCTGAAGTCAATGCGAGTCAATGTGACTGTCCGGCCCAATTCCTGCAAGCCTGGCCGCTGCCTCTGCCTTGGAGTCAATGTGAGTCAATGCGAGTCAGTGGGCGTGTGGATTGTTGGTTGACCTGTTATGGCATCCATGTGCATCACTGTGAGTTTATGTGTGTTAATGCAAGTCAATGGGCAATGCCTCTGCTCTGGAGCGAGTCAATGCGATTCAAGATGAGTCAAGGTGAGTCAAGGAGAATCAATGTGAGTCGAGGCGAGTCAAGGTCAATGCGAGTCAAATGTGAGCCAGGTTGAGTCAACGTGAGTCGATGCGAGCCAATGTATGTCAAGGTGAGTCAATGTGAGTGAATGTGGGTGAGACTTTCCCCCTCCCCTCCCCCCCAACTCGTGTAGAGCACTGGACGGATTTCGTCTTTCACAAATGCTTGCCATTCCTCTTGCCAACCCCAACCACACTCCCCCCTCGCACAGAGTGTTGGACGACAATCGTCTCTCAAGGCCTCATCCCACCTGTGCTGGGGGGGGGCTTTCCGCCCAACTCTCCACTCGTGTCCATTATTCCCCTCCACTCGTGTCCATTATTCCCCTCCACTCGTGTCCTCTATTCCCCTCCACTCGTGTCCTCTATTCCCCTCCACTCGTGTCCTCTATTCCCCTCCACTCGTGTCCTCTATTCCCCTCCATGCGTGTCCTCTATTCCCCTCCATGCGTGTCCTCTATTCCCCTCCACTCGTGTCCTCTATTCCCCACCATGCGTGTCCTCTATTCCCCTCTCATCTCTTCCTGTGTCTTTGCCCCCCGTCCACTCTTCCCCACCCAGAGCGCTGGACGACAACGACCTCTCGGGCCCCATCCCAACTGCGCTGGGAAACCTTCCCAACCTCGCTGCTTTGTATGGAGTAGGGAGGGATGCATGGGTGTATGGGCGTACGGGTGTATGAACGTATGGATGTATGGATGTATGGGTGCAAGGGCGTATGCATGTATAGACGTATGGATGTATGGGTGTATGGATGTATAGACGTATGGATGTATGGGTGTATGGGTGTATGGATGTATGGGTGTATGGATGTAGGATGTTGGATTACAGGGTGTATGGCATGTAATTGTCTCTTGGGCTCCATCCCACCTGCACTGGGAAACCTTCCCAGCCTCGCTGCTCTGTATGTGTGGGGTGAGGAGTGAGGGATGAGGTAGGGGTGAGGGCTGAGGGGTGTGGGTGCGGAACAGCCCTTGTTCCGTGTCTCTCCTATCTCGCCCCCGTTCGCCCACTCAAAGCTACATGGCAAGCAATCGCCTCGAAGGCCAGCCCTTACCCTCTCTCACGCTCTCTCCCTCTCCCATGCCCTCTCCCTCTCCCATGCCCACCCACCCACAGCTATGTGGCAAGCAATCGCCTGGAAGGACCCCTCCCCAACAGCTTCAGCCGGCTCAACAGCCTCATGTACCTGTGAGCATTAGTCAACTCAATAGCCTCGTGAACATGTGAGCATCTAAAGCCTGATTCACTTGTGAGCATAAGTCGAGACGTCTCAGAACCAGCTTCAGTCGGCTCAGCGGCCTCATGTACCTGTGAGCATTTCAAGAAGTATGCAGACCTCTCTGGCGTGCAGGAGGCTTATCCAATCCATACATGCATTATTTCTCTCCTCTTATGCGCATCCCCCCTGCATCCCCCCTCCCACCCTCAGTGACGTCAGCTATAACAGGGGCTTTGGCGGCTCCCTCCCTACCTTTCTGGACCGCCTCTGGCTGCTGGAGTCCGTGTGAGTGTAAACGAACCCCCCCCCTCTCCTTCCCTCCCTACCTGCGTGGAGTCCGTGTGAGAGTGAATGAAACCCCCTCCTTTCCCTTCCCTCCCTACCTTTCTGGACTGCCTTTGACTGCTAGAGTCCGTGTGAGTGTGGATGACCCCCCCCCCCCCCCTCTCCTTCCCTCCCTAATCTCGTGGAGTCCGTATAAGTATGAATGAAAGCCGCTCCTTTCCCTTCCATCCCTACCTTATGGCCTTTGGCTGCGGGAGTTCGTGTGAGTGTGGATGGGTCAACAGCTGGATGCCTTGCATGCTTGAAGAACCTTCTTCCGCACTTACCTCTCCTCTTCCATCCCTCATGCCTTCCTGGGCGGCAAGGTGTGGTTGTTAGTGTCTGTGTGAATAGAAACGGGTTGATAATTGGATGCATCGTATGTTAGAAACTGAAAGAGTCAGTTTATTCATGGAGGAAAGACATTAGATAGGAAAGAAGATGAGCTAGGAAGAGATTGTTGGAAGGGAAGAGACCTAAAGAATGAGCAATCAAAATAGAAGAATAGGAGGAGCTGGATTGGTCCTCCAACAGAGTGGGCTTGATCTGATCACAATTGTGGTCCTTTTTTAGGACATCAACCACAAGTGGGTTTGATTGGCACCCCAACAAATGTGTACACCCAACTTTGGATGTACACACTATATACATAAGTAACATGACATGAAACTGTATTCATTGTATGCTTGAATCCACTTTCCCCACTCAGCTCTCCTCTCCTCTCCTCCCCTTTCCTCTCCTCTCCTCTCCTCCCCTTTCCTCTCCTCTCCTCTCCTCCACTTTCCTCTCCTCTCCTCTCCTCCCCTTTCCTCTCCTCTCCTCTCAACTTTGGATGTACACACTATATACATAAGTAACATGACATGAAACTGTTTGTATGCTTGTATCCACCTTCCCCACTCAGCTCTCCTCTCCTCTCCTCCCCTTTCCTCTCCTCTCCTCTCCTCCCCTTTCCTCTCCTCTCCTCTCCTCCCCTTTCCTCCTCTCCTCTCCTCCCCTTTCCTCTCCTCCCCTTTCCTCTCCTCTCCTCTCCTCCCTTTCCTCTCCTCTCCTCTCCTCTCCTCTCCTCTCCTCTCCTCTCCTCTCCTCTCCCCCCCTTTCCTCTCCTCTCCTCTCCTCCCCTTTCCTCTCCTCTCCTCTCCTTTCCTCTCCTCTCCTCCCCTTTCCTCTCCTCTCCTCCCCTTTCCTCTCCTCTCCTCTCCTCCCCTTTCCTCTCATGTCCTCTCCTCCCCTTTCTGCTCCTCTCCTCCCCTTTCCTCTCCTCTCCTCTTCTCCCCTTTCCCCTCCTCTCCTCTCCTCCCCTTTCCTCTCCTCTCCTCCCCTTTCCTCTCCTCTCTCTGAGAAACTAAAGTGATGATTGTATAAGGAAAAGAGTGGGTATACATAGGTGAGGAGTAGGAGGGGGGGTTTTGGTTGGGAGGTGACCACGATTATTGGCGACCCCAATACGCTGAGTTGGCCAACTTATTGGGGGTCCAATAATCCTAGCCAGGATTATTGGTGGATCCAATAATCTTGGTTGGGATTATTGAGGGTTCCAATAATTGGGAGCCCAACTAATTTGGGAACCCAATAAGGTTGGGTATATACACCATTGTGGGGAGCTTATAAGTACCTAAGACAATGAAACGATGTAGGTTAATAGAATGAAAGGAGAGTATTCTAACACAACCCCTTAGCCTACAAAGTGCCATAAGTATTTGGAAGGTGAGGAGAAGCAACCTCTGAATCAGGTATTTCCCGGTGAGGGAGGGGCAAGACCCAGAAGGCGAAGGAGAGCCGCATGGGGACGGCGAGGGAGAGCCTTGGTGAAGATGTCTGCAATGTTGGCTGAAGAGTCAATCTTGCGAACGGTGAGGTGTCCAGCTTGGTCAAGCTCACGAACGAATTAGTGGCGGAGCTTGATGTGTTTGGAGCGACCATGGAAAACGGCCTCCTTTGTGAGGTGGATAGTACTGGCATTGTCGCACCAAATGGTGGGACAGGATTGGGAAGCCGGCAGGGGAAAGGGGGCTTGGTTTCCTCCTGTGATCTCCTTAAAGCCAAAAAAAAAAAAAAAAAAAAAAGGTTGGGGAGCATCCAGCTCAGCGAGGAGGAAGCTGAGTCACCGCGCCTCCTGGGCCGCCATGGTGACGGCGTAGAGCTCTACTTCGCAGGAGGAGGGAGCGACCGAGGAGGAGCAGGTGGAGCGACAGGAAATGAGGCCGCTCCCGAGGGAGAAATGATACCCCTATGAGCTGCGACGATCGGGCTGAGAATCTGCCCTAAAGAAGTCGTTGTAGCTAGTGAGCTGAGGAGGGATGGGGCCACCCGAGGTGAGGACATTTTTTTGGTGCCTTTGATGTAGCGGAGCACGCGCTTGGCCGCTTGCCAATGCTCGGGAGTGTGTTTGCCAGTGCCAACAAAGCGCCCCAGGACACTAATAGGGTAGGCGAGGTCGGGGCGGGGGCACATCATGGCGTACATCAGGGACCCGACCAGTTCAGCGCAAGGATTGGTGGAGGAACCGTGGGTGGATGTCGGCGAGAGCTGGTGGCCGACTTGGAGGGGTGTGGAGATGGGTTTGGCTGTGGCCCTCTCGAAGCGTTCAAGGACCTTCTCGAGGTAGAATGCGTGAGAGAGGGAGAAGGTCTTGGCCGCACGATCGCGAGAAATCTCCATCGCGAGGTAGTTGCAGACCTCCCCCAGGTCCTTGCAAAGGAGGCGCTTCTGCAACTCATTCTTGACCTGTTGTAAGTCTGCGTCGTTGTCAGCGGCAAGAAGCATGTCGTCGACGTAGACGAGGATGTAGAAGGGGGAGGGGGAGGTGCGCAGGAAGAGGCAGGAGGAAGCCTGGGAAGGGCGAAAACCAAGAGCATGGAGAATGCTTGAGAACTTGGCATGCCATTCCCGAGGAGCTTGCTTGAGGCCGTAGACCGGGCGCCAAATTTCCCAAACAGTGTTGGGAGGGAAAGTGAGGTGCCAGCCCTCGGGACGCTCCATGAAGATGCGCTCATGGAGTTCACCTTGGAGAAATGCCGAGGTGACATCCATCGAGTGCAGGATCATGCCGCGCCGGCTGAAAAAAAGTTAAGGAACACGCGGACGGCAGGGGGAGTGGCGGCCAACGAGTAGGTGTCAAGGAAGTCACTTGCTGCGTGAATCCTTTGGGCGCAGTAGCGGGCCTTATAGACCGGGTCGTCGCCAGAGAGGAGCTTGACCCGAAATACCCATTTGCCCTTGCCCACGTTGTGGTTGAGAGGGCGGGGTACGTCGATGTAGGTGCTGCTTCGGACAAAGGCCTCATTCTCTTTGAGGAAAGCGTTGCCCTAATGAGGGTGGTCAGGGCATGTCATAGCTTCGTTATAATTTCCCGGCTCGAAGATGATGGGCGCACCGGAGTAGACAACTACCAAGGCGCCGGTCATGCTGAAAGCGACAGCTTGGGTGTTGGAGAAGAGGTGGAGGCGAAGAAATTCACCATGAGAGTCTTCGATGAGGAGGGGAGAGAAAGGAGGAGGAAGGGAGGGTGGTGTTGCAAGTCTGGTGCAGTGCTGAGGGGGGAGGCTGCGACACTGCGACTCTGCGACTCGGCTGCACGGCTGCTTGACCGGGACAACTATTCGGCGGATCCTGACGCTGCGGGTGCGGCGACCGGGGCAAGCACTGGTGCGGCGGAGGGAGCTGCTGCGGGGGGTGCGGATGTGGAAGCAGAGGGTGCTGGAGCGGGTGCCTTTGCCTGAGGGGAGGGAGGGGCTAAGGGCGGATCAAAGAGGGGATCCATGGACCGAGTATGAGGGCGGTGGCGAAAGACAAGGGGAGAAGTCACCAAGAGGGGTGGAGGAGGAGGTGGGGGAGGTGGGGGAGGAGGGGGAGGGGGAGGGGGAGGGGGAGGAGGGGGAGGGGGAGGGGAGGGGGAGGGGGGGAAGGAGGTGGAGGGGGAGGAGGTGGGGAGAAGGGGGAGGATGGAGCGGAAGCGGAATGAGAGGGAGAGGGGGGGAGTACTAGGTTAAGAATGTCACCTGAGGAAGATAAGGAGGGAGCAGATTTGGAAGGAGGAGGTGCTGGGGGTAGGGGAATAAGAGAGAGAGGGGGGAGGAGGGGGGGGGGTGACAGTGTCAGAGGGGATGAGGGGGTGAGGAGGAATGGTGAGTGGGTTAGGTGAGGCAGGGGAGGTGTAGTACGAGGAGGATCGGTCAAAGATGACGTCCCGACTTCGAATGAGGCGGCTTGAGGGGGGATGAATGAACAGGTAGTCAGGGGAGGAGGTGTTGTGACCCAGGAATCCACAAGGTAGACTCTTGGAGGCGAGCTTCCGTGCTGTGCATGAGCGGTCGGCCGTGTGTACGAGAATGTACGCCCTGGAACCCCTGACGCTGAGGGGGGAGACGTCAAGTTTAGTTGACGTCCAAAGCTCGGTGGGGGTGGTGGAGGGGAGGAGAAAGTGGGGATACAGGTTAGTGAGGAGGACAGCGTGGAGAAGAGCATAACCCCAGAGAGAAGGCACCTGTCGGTCCTTGTAACTTCTCGAACACGAGCTTCTGCCACGCTATTCTGCTGAGGGGAGTGAGGGAGGGTGTAAGTGTGGTGAATGCCATGGGTGGAGAAATAGGAAGAGCGATGGTGGTTGGTGATTGGGTTCGCCGCCATCGGAATGGAAGCGGCGAACGGGGCGATCGAAGTGGGTGTGCGCCTGCCCGGCCCAGACGATAATAAAGGCCGGTGCCTCGGCCTTCGTGCAAAGGAGGGAGACCGAGGTGTATCGTGAGCGGTCATCGACCAGGACGACGAGGTAGCGGTGCCCCTTGACAGGTGGGGGAGGGGTTGGGGCCCCAGAGATCCATGTGGACAAGATCCAGGAGCTCTGGGGCGCAAGAAAGGTGACTTTTATGAGGAAGCTGCTTGAGCTTGCTCTGGACACAAATGGTGCAAGGAGGGGCAAGGGAGGGAGGGAGTAGGGGGAGAGTGAGGGGAAGGTCATTGAGGAGCCCAGTGGAGGGTGACAAAGTTGGGGTGACAAAGTTAATGGAAGGAAGGGTGGGGTGAGACACGGAATCTGGAAGGAGGTTTCATTAATAGATTCGGGATACGTTGGAGGAATAGCAAAAGAAGCATGGCTAACATGGTTGATGAAGCTAGCAGAGGGAAATGGGGTAAAGCCAGGAGGTCCAGTGGGGGCTTGCGCAGGAGTAGCAGGAGCAGAGCAGTCGGAGCTCCAGGCGGAGGGAGGGGAGGGCTGCTGTTGAGACTGCTGGGGCTGCTGAGACTATTGCAACTGCTGGAGGAGCTGCTGCAGGAACTGCTGTTGCAGCTGCTGGGTCTGCTGGTGCTGCTGAGTCAGCTGCGGCTGCGGGGACGGAAGGAGGGGCGTGACCTGTTGGAGGATCTATGGAGGGAGGTGCTCTGCGAGGATGTGGTGGAGAGAGGTAGAGGAGGGGTGATAGGCGGGGATGGTACGAACATCAAACGGAGTGGGAGGTGGAGTGATAGCGGATCAGCGAGGGGGCGTGCCCGTGTTGCCTCGATCAAGCCACTCATCAATGAGGGCCTTGAAGCATGTGGTGGTGGCATGAGTGGTTTGGAGGCAGCGCTTACCCTTGTTGGGGTCGTTGTGGATGAGATACTGACACGGGGAGAAGCCGCCGGTGCTGCTGGAACCACTGCTACCCCCGCGTCCTCCACTGCGCCCCCCGCTACGTCCACCACCCGATCGTCTGGCCAAAGTACCGCCGCGGCCAGCACCACGTCCTCCTTTTGCTTGGGCAGCATGAGCCGTTGGAGGAGAGTGGCGGAGAAGTTCCGCTTCAGTTTTCAGAATCCATGCGGCTACATAGGCGAAGTGAGGTGGGAAGCTGCCGTGGACCTCATTGAACGCCACGCGACAGGCCTCGTATATGGGTGTTATGCCGTCGAGGAGGTGGCAAACGATGAGGGAGTCGGGAAGGGGAGAGCGACGATCGGCAAGGCGTTTGGCAGTGATGAGAAGGCGGCGCGTGAAGGAGAGGGTGTAGGGGCAGAAGTCGAGGTTGATGTCGAGGAAGGCGCGGTGGAGCGCTAGGAAAGAGTTGGTGTCCTGGAGGTCATAGGTGGCACATAGCTCTTTCCAGAACTCGGGAGCGGAGGAGGGGGTAATTTCGCGTTTGAGGGAGGAAGGAACGCATGCAGACAGGATAGCGAGACATTTGCGGTTGGCAACGCTCCAGGCAGAGTGGCAACGACGGTACTCACGATAGTCGTCAGCATACTTAGCTGTGGCGTCCTTGTGCTGCTGGACAAGTCTGTTGGCAGCGTCGTGCGCAGCTTGCTCTGCGTCATACGCGTGCTGGAGGAGAGTGTACTCCGCAAAGTCCTTGTCATACTGGTGCTGCACGCGAGCCCAGCGATCAGGGTTGTCGGTGTAGATCAGTGGAGATGGCTTGGTGGGGGCCGGTCCCGAGGGGGCCGGAGGTGGGGGGGGAGGTGCAGGGGAGACATCAGCAGGACGCTCTGGGGGCTGCCCTGCGTCAGTGTCAAGGAGAATGTCGAGGAGGCAGTAGTCGTTGATGATTGCGGATCCGAGGACATTGGTGAGGCTCTGGGCAAAGGTAGCCTTGTTGACAGGGGCAGCGTCGTCGATGAGCTTGAGGACGTTGATTGTGGAGATGTCGACGGCAAGTGCTTTGGTGGTCATGGTGCAATTGCGGGTGCTGTTGCTGTTGCTGCTGGGGATGAGGGGAGAGGGGAGAAAGAGGAGGGAGGGGAGGGGAGGGGGGGAAGTACGGCTGCTGCTGCTAATGGTGCGGCTGGTGCAGATGAGGCGGCTGCTGCTGGTGGTGGGGGGAGGAAGGAGAGTAGGAGGAGGTGGAGGGGGGAGATGCAGCTGATGAGGGGAGTGGGGAGGAGGTGGAGGGCGGAGGAGGTTGCGGCTGCGGTTGCTGATGCGGCTGCTGCGGCTGATTGGGGGAGGATGCGGCTGCTACTGTTGGTGGGGAAGGAGGGGAGGAGGAGGAGGGGGGGGGGGAGAGGGGGAGGGAGGGAGGGAGGAATGGGGAGGAGGAAAAAGGCGGGTGCGCGGAGCGCAGCTCTTAAGTCGCCGTAGGTTGACGCAAAGCCTTCTTCGGGCGCCGATGCAAAAAGTGACGGCCGGCGCGGATGGTGACAATTGAACGCTGCGGGCAGCTGCGTGCGGTGCGCGCCGGCACAGAGGTCAGCCCGGCCAAAACCCGCTTGCTAGGCGGGGGCGCCGGGACTGCACAGAGGGGGAGGAGGCGACGGAGTGCGGTGTGGAAGGCGTGTCGAAATGTGGCGGGAGGGTTGCCTCGAGATGCGGCGGGAGGGCCGCGTCGAATTGCGGCCAAGCGCCGCGTCGAATTGCGGCCGATCGCCGCGTCGAAATGCAGCCGGGCGCTGGGTCGAAATGCGGCCGGGCGCCGCGTCGAAATGCGGCCGACCATCGCGTCGAAATGCGGCCGGACGCCGCATCGAAATGCGGCCTAGCCCCTGCGTCGAAATGCGGCCGGGCGCCGTGTCGAAATGCAGCCGAGCGCTGCGTCGAAATGCAACAGGAGCGCCGCGCGAAAACGCAGCGACCAAGGGCGCAAGGAGGGGCGCTTAAGGGCACGGGGAGGGGCGCATGAAGGCGCGGGGAGGGGCGTCTAAAGGCGCGGGGAGGGGCGTCTAAAGGCGCAGAGAGGGGCGCTTAAGGGCGCGGGGAGGGGTGCTTAAAGGCGCAGAGAGGGGCGCTTAAGGGCGCGGGGAGGGGCGCGTTAGGCGCGGGGAGGGGCGCATTGGGCGCGAGGTGGATAGGGATCGAACGACGGAGAGGCGTGAGCCATAAGCTCTGAAACCATGTGAGAAACTGAAGTGATGATTGTATTAGGTAAGGAGTGGGTATAAATAGGTGAGGAGTAGGAGGGGGGGGTTTGGTTGGGAGGTGACTACGATTATTGGTGACCCCAGTAAGTTGAGTTGGCCAACTTATTTGGGGTCCAATAATCCAAGCCAAGATTATTGGTGGGTCCAATAATCTTGGTTGGGATTATTGGGGGTTCCAATAATTGGGAGCCCAACCAATTTGGGAACCCAACCCGCAACTTGGGTGTACACACCCTAGTGGGGTGCTTATAAGTACCTAAGACAATGAAATGATGTAGGATAATAGAATGAAGGGAGAATATTCTAACATGCGCAACTTACAAGTTCCGTCCCCTCACATCTCTCCCCTTCCCTCCCTTTTCCCCTATCTTCTCCCCTCCCCTCCCCTCCCCTCCCTCCCCCCTTCCCAGGGCGTTGGGAGCTGCGACCTCTCCGGCCCAATCCCCACGTTCCTGGGCTCCTTACAACTCTTGGTCGAGCTCCTCCTAGACACCAAGCACCTCACAGGCACCATCCCCTCCCCTTCCACTATGTTCTCCCCTTCCCTCCTGTTCTCCCCTCCCCTCAATATGTCCTTGTATTAAGTAGGTGGTATGGCACAGGCATGGCAGGTGGGAGGGGGATACAGAAACAAAACAGGCAGCATCAAACGCCTAGCTCCCCTCCCCTCTTCCCAGAGCCTTTGAGAACTGTGACCTCACGGGCCCCATCCCCCATCCCTGGGCTCCCTACAGCTGCTGGTCGAGCTCTTCCTTGACAGCAACAACCTCTCAGGTGCCATCCCGGCAGCTCTGGCCATGAAAACTAGAGCCCCTTCCCCCTCCACTTACCCTCTCCTCTTTCGCCCTGTCTTCCCCCCTCCCCTCCCCTCCCCTCCCCCCCCACTATCCCCTCCTCCCAGAGCCTTTGAGAACTGCGACCTCACGGGCCCCATCCCCCCATCCCTGGGCTCCCTAAACCTGCTGGTCGAGCTCTTTGTGGATAACAATCGCCTCTCAGGCACCATCCCAGCAGCTCTTGGCAATCTGCCGGCGCTTAATAAGCTGTATTTGAACCGGAACCAGCTGGGTGGAAGCATACCTGGCGAGCTGTGCAAGCTAAGCTACATCTATAACCTCAACCTGGCCCGCAACCAGCTGACCGGGACTGTCCCTGCCTGTCTGCCGAAACTGCCACGCATTACATTGCTGTGAGTGGGGTGGGTACCTGGCGAGCTGTGCCAATTGAGCAGCATGTGCAACGTCAACCTGGCGCGCAACCAGGTCAACGGGACTGTCCCTGGCAGTCTGGTGCAACTGCGTCACCTCTCTCCTCTCTGTGAGTGGGGTGGGGTGCGTCAACGGGACTTGGTGCGAGCATACCAGCGGTGCTGTGCAAATTGAACAGCATGTATGTATGACTGACCTCAAGGCTCAACCTGGCGTGCAACCAGCTGCAGGGGAGCATACCATACCAGCCTGCCTCACACATCTCCCCCGTCCCCATCTAGCGACCCTGAAAGTAAAGCACTTGGTTGGCACACAGCATTGCTGTGAGTAGCATGTGAGCATGCCAGGTCAGCAGCGTCTATGACCTCAACCTGGCGCGCAACCAGCTGCAGGGGAGCATCCCTGCATGAGGCAGGCACCTGCCGCACCTCACTCTCTCCCCCCCTCTCCTCTCCCTCTCCCCCCTCTCCTCTCCCTCTCCTCCCTCTCTTCTCCCTCTCCCACCTCTCCCTGCCCCTCTCTCCTCTCACCCTGCCCTCCCCATGGCAAACAGAGATATCCATCGATCTCTCACAACCATCTCACACGCCCATGGCCTTCCAACCCTAGTCTCGAATTTCCTACATGGCCATTTGATCCTTGTCTCCCCTCTCCCTGCCCTCCCTATGGCAACAGGGATATCTCTCACAACAATCTCACTGGGCCGTTGCCTCCCAACCCGCGCCCGTCCAGTTTGCATTTCTCGTGAGTTTCTCGGACTTGCTACGGCATGCCGTCTGGTTGATGTGCCATGAACAGTGCATTGTTGTGAGCATTGTTGGCGATACGTCTTATTTACTGAGGTAACTTGTTGGCCACTCACTAACTTTTTTTTGCCCTTGCCCCCACCCACTTATGCAGATACTCCGGCAACTGCCTCGACAGTGCACCGGACCAGGACTGCCCTGCCAACGCCACCTCTCCTGCTGCTGCCCCCTCCTCCGCTGCTCCCTCCGCCACTCCCTCCTCTGCTCCCTCCGCCACTCCCTCCTCAGCTCCGTCCTCTGCTCCGTCCTCTGCTCCTGCCTCTACTCTTGCATCTGCTCCCTCCTCCACCCCCTCCCCTTCTCCCTCCTCCGCTCCCTCCCCTGCTCCTGCCTCTGCTCTCTCCCCCGCTCCGGCCTCTTCTCCTGCTTCCCTTCCTGGGCCGGCTCCACTTTCCACGTCAGCACCAGCCAGATCCGCACCTGCGTCTAAATCAGCACCTGTATCCACATCAACACCTGCATCCACATCAGCACCTGCATCCACGTCAGCACCTGCATCCACATCAGCACCTGCATCCACATCAGCACCTGCATCCACATCAGCACATGCGTCCCCATCAGCATCACTGTCCATCGCACCTAGCAGCACACCAACAGCCAATGCCGTGCAGCAGCAGCAGCAGCAGCAGGGGACCCCACCAAGCCCTAACAAGGCCGCTTCAAGAGGAGAAGAAAAAATTGAAGTGATTCAGGCAGCTATGGCAGCGTGTATTGCTACCATGCTGCTTGTTTTGCTGTGGTAACTAACCACGCTGCGCTGTTGTTGCAGTGTTACCATGGTACCATCCTGTGCTTGGCCCTTGTGCTGCTTCCTTTCCAGTGGCGTAATCGACTGCTGTTTTGTTACGTAGTCCAATCCAAGATCTTGCTTTCTTCCAGTTGGGTGTTTGTGTGTCTGTGTACTCATGTGTTTTGTGTTACAGACTCTGGATTGAAACTATTGGTTTGTGTAATTTGAGTTGGCTTAAAACCACAGGCTAAAGAAGCACACCTTGGGCGCTCTTGAAAGCTTTGTTTTTTGGATGAGAGGGTAGGGAAAGGTGGATGTGAGAGTGAGGAGAGGCGGGTGAAAGGGCATGGAGAGGCGGAGAAGAAGACGAGGAGAAGGGGAATGAGAGGGCTGGGCGACGTGTCTACTGGTTTTGAAGGGAAATGAGAGGGCTGGTTCTTTTGCCCCATCGCTCCATCCCAAGCACCATCCCTCTTCCCCATTCTATCCGAAATCTCACCTATTCCTGAGTCCCTCCATTCTCTCCTGCCCCTCCATTCTTCTCGCTCTCTGCTGCCCCCCTGCTCTCTGCTGCCCCCCTGCTCTCTGCTGCCCCCCTGCTATCTGCTGCCCCCTTGCTCTCTGCTGCCCCCCTGCTCTCTACTGCCCCCCCTGCTCTCTGCTGTTCCCCCGCTCTCTGCTGTTCCCCTGCTCTCTGCTGTTCCCCCCGCTGTTCCCCCCATCCCCCACTGCCCCCCCACTTTCCCCCATGCCCCCCGCTGTCCGCCCCGTTCTCTGCTGTTCCCCCTGCTCTCTGCTGTTCCCCCTGCTCTCTGCTGTTCCCCCTGCTCTCTGCCATCCCCCCCTCTCCCTGCCGTCCCCCCGCTCTCTGCCGTCCCCCTGCTCTCTGCCGTCCCCCTGCTCTCTGCTGTCCCCCTTCTCTCTGCTGCCCCCCCTGCTCTCTCCTGTCCCCCCCACTCTCTGCTGTCCCCCCCACTGTCCCCCCCCCTCTTTGCTCTCCTCCCCGCTTCCCCCCCCGCTCTCTGCTGTTCCCCTTGCTCTCTGCCGTCCCCCCGCTCTCTGATGTCCCCCCCGCTCTGCTGCTTCCCCCCCCCCCCCCCTCCTCCACACTCTCTGCAGTCCCCCCGCTCTCTCATGCGCCATGTCCCCTTGTCGTCGCGGCAAAGAATTCCTCTCCCTGCCTCGCTCCCCTCTCCCATCCTTTCATCCATCCATCCATCCTCCCTCCCCTTTCTCTCTTCCCTGTCAAGCCTTTCCCCCATCCTCTACCCTTTTCCGTTATGCCCTCACCTTTGCTCCCATGCTGTTGCGATTTTTGCAATCCCTACTCCCATCGCTCAACCGTTTTCCCCTTCAACCCTACCACCCCATTGCTCAGGTGCTCTCCCGTGGCCCTATGTTTCTTCTCGTCGCCCACCAGTTGCCCTTTTTTTAACTCTCGCCCCTCTTCCGGACCCATCATGGCACCCATCCGTTGCAGTTCGGGAACCCTTTTAGCCAAGGGTGCGGCGCTCAGCAAAACTTGGCAATGCACAGTTGTGCAATTTTTTACTTTGCATCCATTCATTATATATATATTAAAAACTACTGCAAACCATGACAACAAGAAACACTTTCTTATGTGCATGCCTTTTGCAACACGACCAATGTGAATTAGAACATAAGCATGTAGGTATAAACCATTATATCCCTCGTATGAGTTACGTTGTTTCGTCCTCGAGTCTTTTGGGGCGTCTGGTATAGCCAAGTCGCAGCGTGCTCTCACTTGGCGCACCAGCTTGCGTTTCCTTGCAAGTTGCGTCTGAGCCTTGTGTCCCTACATTTCAGAGGGGGGTGTGGGGTACAGTTTCATAAACTCACCAGTCCTAACTACTGGGACAAGAAGGGATGTCATCAAAAGGGTTAGGCTCCATATATCCACCTTCCCTGAGGAAAGCCTCCCCATTACCCTCCCTAGCGATAGAGAGAGGATCGACAGGGTTATCCCAGTGCCACGACATATAGCTCATACGATCGAACGCGCCTTAGTTGCTGATATCTTTCCTTGTCGGAATTGTCGCGTGTGGCTTTGGGAACCTCATCGCACACATTCAGAAATCGCCAAACCTCCCGTAGGTGGGGATTATGGTGGGTTCATATCTGCACTGCTGCCCAAAACATTCCCTAGCCGTTTCACTCTAGCATGTTAAAGTAGCTAGGTAGATAGGGAAGCCATGGAAATGGCGTGAGGTTTTAGGTGGGAGAAGAATATCGAGAGAGAAGAGAGTTGGACTAGAAGAGAGAGGGATACAAGAAGGGGGGTTGTACCCTCTACAGTAGGATCCAGTAACACCTACCAAGCCTAAAATTATATATATACATAATATATAATTTAACACATCCCCTAGGCTTGGTAGCCGAAAGCACACCACACACACAGCACACTAAGCCACATACCCCCTAAGCCTAGCACCCCCATACTCAGCATAACGATAACGGCTAGCGATAACGGCTACTCCAGCATGGTCAACCCCTCGGCGTGTGAGGCGGCGACATCGACAGCAAGGGCAGCGGCTGCAACGGTGGCGACGGCGGCAGCGTCGACAGCGGCGGCGACAGCAGCGTGGCCAGCGGCACCAGCTGCGGCAGGGGCGGCTTCGACGATAGCTGTGGCGGCGGCGGAGCTCGCAGCAATGGGCGGCGTGGCCGGGCTCCGCGACGGTGGGACAGCCGGCGCGAGTCAGCCGTCGGCAGTGGCGAGGAAGAGGGGACGCAGGGGAAGGGAGCGGGCCTTCAGCAGCAGAGCCCGGGAGCATGCCGCCCCGTGTGGCGCGCTGGCTGCATGCGGGCGTGCTGGCTAGCGCTAAGACCGGGCGCTGGCCGCTGCCGTCCGTGCCATCCACGCGCTGGCGAGTAGACGCCGCCACGGCAGCACGACGGCGCCGTCACGGCAGCACGACATGGCCGCATGGGCGGTGCAGAAAGGAGAGGAGGGAGGAGCGGACTTTGCAGAAGCGTGATGAGCAGGCCCGAGCAGAAGGACCTACTCTGATACCATGTTAAAGTAGCTAGGTAGATAGGAAAGCCATGGAAATGGCGTGAGGTTTTAGGTGGGAGAAAAATATTGAGAGAGAAGAGAATTGGACTAAACGAGAGAGGGATACAAGAAGGGGGGTTGTACCCTCTACAGTAGGATCCAGTAACACCTACCAAGCCTACAATTATATATATATATATAATATACAATTTAACATAGCAACCCAACTTTTTAAAGACAGCCCTGATAGAATGCGAGAATGACTAGAAACAAGGGTGCACAAGGGAGATGTAGGGTTGGAATTTTACCCTCTAAGAACACACACCTATCTAGCCCATAACTTCTACATACAAATATATGTATAAGTTATCACACCCCCTAGGCTAGATAAGGGGCCGTGCTGAGCAAGGAACACGCAGCTCAGGGTGGCACTACTAGTCCAACCTGTGAGACAGGGGTCTGAAGACCAGTCAGCAAGAGTACAAACAAGACAGGAGCAAACCAGGGCGGCACTACTAGTCCGGCCACTGGAAGAGAAGCCACAAGGCCAGTCTGAAATGTATATATAAAGAGGATTACACAATCAAGGTCCTAGCAAGTGAAAATCTACACGAACTAGACCAAGCTGCAAACAGTGCCGCTGATCATCTTTAGGCGCAAGCACCTTAGTAAAGATATCAGTTGTGTTGGTACCTGAGGCCAAGTATACTACGCGAGCCTGGCAACGATGCTATAGCTTGCTTATGAGGAAGTACCGCAGCTGAATGTGCTTCGCTCTACCCTCGAATCAAGGCTCCTGATACAGGAGGATCATGGCCATGTTGTCAGCATACAGATACAGGGCAGAGCTGTGCCGCTCACCTAAGTCGGCGAGCAAGAAGGTCAGCCAGCGGAGCTCCGGTGCTGCCATGGCACCGGCGTAGATCTCAGCCTTACAGCTAGACAGGGCAACAGACGAGGAGCGAGTGGACCTCCACGAGATGGCAGCTGAACCAAGGCTAAAGCAGTAGCCGTGAGAGGACCTGAGGGTCTCAGCGTCGTCGGCCCAAGAAGCATCAGTGTGCCCAGTAAGGACCACTGGCCTGCGTCCTCCCAGCACTAACCCCATGCCCGATGTACTTGCTAGATAACGCAAAACCCTCTTAGTGGCCGACCAGTGCTGAGGTCGGTGTCTGCCTGTGGCCACAAAGCGAGAAAAGATGCTGAGAGGGTATGCAAGATCTGGACGAGTGCAAGTCATTGGGTCCATGAGGCCACCCACCAGCTTTGCTTAAGGACCGCTGGGCTCTACTAACTCCTCAAGAACTCGAGCAGAGAGCATGTGTTCTACTGGCAGAGGTGTGGGCTGTGCGGAGGAGAACTGAAGACCGAACCTCTGAAGGACCTGGCGCACCAAGTGTGACTATGTGAGAGTGATGGTGCGCGCTGCTCTGTCCCGGGAGATCTGCATTCCAAGGTAGTGGTGCAGCTCTCCTAGGTCAGTGCAGGTGTGTCTCCTCAGCAGCTCAGCCTTTAACGGAGGCCAGCGCGTCTCTGTTTGCAGTAGCAAAGACCAGATCGTCTATATAGACAAGGATATAGAACGGGGTCTGGCCAGCACGAACGAAGAGCGAGGGGTCTGCAGAGGACGGAAAGAACTGCAGGTCAGCTAGCATAGCACGCAACATGTCGTGCCACTCACTGGGCGCCTGTCGCAGGCCGTAGACCAGTTGCTGAAATAGCCATTGGGTCTTAGGAGGAAAAATACCAGTAAAGCCCTGAGGACGGCGCAGGTAGTCCTGCTTGTGTAGGCGGCCCTAAAGAAAAGCAGTGGAGAAGTCGAGGGAGTGAAGCTCGTAGTCACGCTGTACTGCTACGTGTAGCAGCGCCCGAAGAGTAGTCATCTTCGGGGTCGGGGCGAAGGTCTGAAAGAAGTCCATCCTCTCACGCTTACTGAAGCCCCTAGCCACGTAGCGCGCCTTGAACACAGGCGGCTCTCTAGGGGTGCGCTTCACGTTGAAGGACCACCGGCCATCGACTAAGTCCACCCCAGGTGAGGGAATTGCGTCGATGTATGTGTTGGTAGATCTCTAAGATGCCATCTCCTGCTCCATGGCAGCTATCTACTGAGAGGCCCAGGGTCTCGAAGTCGTCTCAGCGTAGGTGCGAGGGGTCGGGATGTCAAAGACGTTTGAGTCCCCCTCATGGACTAGCCGCAAGGAACAAAGATGGGGAGCAGCTTCTGAGAGGAAAGCAAGCTCGTAGTGCCTGTCCACTAGGATGTCACTGCCAAGGGCAGGCGCACCCCGACAGACGGAGGACAGACAGGGTCAAAGACCAGAGCGGTGGCGTTGTCAGCGACAGCAGCGACAAGGGCGTCAAGACTGGAGACGGGAACAGACGGGTCGGTAACGAGGGAAGCAAGGACCCGAGGAACAAGAGGACGAGCGGCACAAAGGTATTCAGACAGAGGGGGAGGCGCAACAGCGAGCGATGATGGAGGAGGCGAAGGCACGAGGGGAGGACGAGACACGTGGGAAATAATCAACATAGGGTGAGAACGGTGAACAGGAGAGACAGGACGAGCACGAGAGGGACGGCGAGACCAGACGTGAGACGGAGACGTCTGGTCAGGAGACAAAGGAGGAGACACAAGAGGGGAACGAGGGGGGAGACGAGCCGGAGACGAGTCTGGCGGAGGGAACACAGGGTCGTAAACAGGAAGGCGAGGAGGCAACGGGGAAAGCGCAGGCGAGAGGTTAGGAGAGGAAAGGCCGAGAAGGCGAAGGGCGGACACCGGCGGCGACTACTGATGCTGCCGGTCGACGCCGACACCTAAACCGCCTGATGCGTGACGGCCACCTCCAGAACACTCTACGCCAGCACCCCAGAACGAGCACCCCCAGAGCGAGGACTCTCTCCAGCACCGGTGCCACCCCCAGGCCCGACGGGACAAGCCACGGCAGGAACCCCATGACTAGCACCCTCCTCAACACCAGCACCCCCAGAGTCCACGGGCGGCTACAGCTGCGGCGGCGACGGCAACGGCTGCCGCTGCTGCGGCTGCGACAACGGCTGCTGCGGCGGCGACTGCGACGGCGGAGGAGGAGATACCGAGGGAGAGGCAGGCGGCGAAAACGGCACCGCGGGGTCACCAGAGTCAACCGACTCCTCGACCGGGACAGCCGACGGGAGGGGAGTGACGTGAGACACACCAGACGGAGCAGGATGAGGAGGGGGGTGGGCAGGGGCTACCGGGGGAGAGGGAACCAGAAACAAGGGAGGGAAAACTGGGAGACCTTGGTGGGGAACGCGGTGGTAAAAGGAGACAGACTCATCGAAAGTAGCGTCATGGGAGTGAAGAAGCGGTGAGACAGCGGGTGATAGAAGTGCCAGTCAGACGAGTCAAGGGGGAAACTGAGGAAGACACAAGGGACAGTGCGGGCTGTGATCTTGTCCCTGCCAGAGGCACGAACGTGAGTGAGGCAGCCCCAGACGTGGAACACAGGCGCGTCACCACAGAACCCGGTCCACAGAAGGGTCGGCGAAACCTGCGGCCGCTGGGAGCGCGGCCACAGGCTAAGCTGGTGAGCGGCGTAGCGAACGGCGAATGGCGACACAAAATGGGGTGCACCAGCATGGATCATGGAGGTACGAGCCATCTCCATGACCAAACCGATGCATCACTCAGCGACCCCATTCTGCTGCGGGGAGTCCGGTAGGGTGTACGACTGGGTGATGCCCTCCGCACGACGGAACCGTCCAAGCCAACCAAAGGCGAAATCGCCGCCACGGTTAGAATAGAGACACAGCACAGGGAGACCGCGGTGGAGGCGCGCAGCTACGATCCACGGGATAAGAACGTCAGGCACGTCGGCCTTCCGCTCCAGGGGAAACACCGTGGTGTAGCGCAGGAAGTCGTCGACTAGTACGAGAAAGTAGCGCTCGCGACGCGGTCCAGGGACGGGGGCTGGGCCCCAGACGTCCAAGTGCATGGTCTGGAGGGGTGCTGTGGTAGGGCGAAGCGAGGAGAAGTGAGGAGCATGGCGCAGCCGCCCCTCGACGCAGGGCGTGCACAGTGGCGCAGACGAGGGAGGGAGGGCGGGAAGCGTCACAGGGAGGCCTAGGACGAGAGTGTGCTGAGACATGTGACGTAGACGCGGGAGTGGGGGGTGACCTAGGCGGTGGTGCCACAGAAGCGACAGGTGAGTGAGCGACCGACACGAGCAAGCCGCAGCAACCTGGGTAGACGCAGGACCTGGGGAGGATGTGCCCGCCGGGGGGGAAGCAGTGTCCAGCGTAAACAGACCAGGCACTGGGTCCCAGGGGAACGTCGCAAGGGGGGCACCTGAGGCGGCCTCGGTACAGATCGTGACCAGGGAACGTAGTGGTGACGCCGAGGTCCTGAAGATAGCCGACACCAACTAAGTTCCTCGAGAACGAGGGGATGTGCAAGTCTGTAAGGAAACCCGAGGGGACCGCTGGACAGGGAAGGGTAGTGTAGCTACGAGCAACGACAGGACCAGAGGAGGGGTCAGCAAGTGCTTCAGCGGCAGGCGCGGCAAACGGCGTGAGTGTGGCGTGGTCGCAGAAGAAGCAGGCAGACGCACCGAAGTCAAGTGTGAAGGACAGTGCGTAGCAGACTGGGCTAGTCAGGGAGGTCCGGGGCCGGGCCGAAGCGGCGACGGAAGAGGTCGTCGAGGCGACGGAAACATCGGGTGGTCGGGTGCGGGCGGCGGCACACCGTTCCACGGAGGGGCCTGGTCTGGAGCTAGTACTGGCAGCTCACAGCACCGATGTCGCCGGCAGACGCCGAGCTGCGAGGGCCGCCACCACGGCCACCACCTCTTGGGGCTCCTGGCCACCCCGGCGGGAGGCGGGCCCACGCCTGCAGCTGCTGCTGCTGCGACAGCTGCTGCTCCTGGACGCCAGCTCCAACCCCCTCGTCAGTACCATTGTCCCCACCACCACCACCGCTAGCGCCACCACCACCACCAGCGCCACCATTGCGCCCTCCCTTGGGGCCGCGGCGGCCCTGATGTTGTCGCTGCTGCGAGAAAGCCGCAGTTGCGGTCTCAGGGGCAGGGGCAGCCATAGCAACCGCGGCGGAGACGTCAGCGTACGTGCACTGGGAGGGAGCACACTCCTGAAAGATAGGTACTGCCGCAACACCGCCCGACTGAGCGATAGAGCGCTGGCGAGTCTCTATCTCAGACAGGGCAATGACAAAGGCGGTTAGGGTGAGGTCGCTAGGGTGCTGACTAAGGAAGTGGTCGCGGGCAGTCGCTAAGCGGTCAGGGAGGCGCATGGCAATGAGGTACAGGGTAGCACAGAACGGTGGGGGGAAGTCAGTGAGCTTGGCGGTAGTGCTAGCAGCGCGGTAGCTAGTCTCTAGTGCACGGAGGTGAGTGACGAGGTCAGCGTTAGTGGGGAAAGCAGAAAGATCGGGGAATAGCATGGGGAGGATCAAATGGCCAGCGGAGGCGGAGGCAGGGGTGGAGTAGCGCGCAACTACTGCATTTAGGAAGTCCTTGGCGTTCGCGTCAGCAGTGAAGCGCGGACGCTCGGATAGGGGAAGCGCATGACTAATGGCGATTTGCGCAACAGCGTCGTGAGAATCCCAGACAGCGCGAGCGAGCGCAGTAGCAGCAAAGGACTTACTCTCGGCAGTAGTGGGGTCAGCAGGGAGGGGATCAGGCGCAGAGGGGTAGGGAAGCAAGCCATCAACATGCATAGCCAGGGAGTGCCCATCCTGGGGCAGACCTGTCAGGTGCCGACGAAGATCGACAAGCCAGGTGGCGAAGTCGATCGCGTTCCCCTCCGCGTCCAGGAGAAGTACGGCGTCCGCCATCGTGCAACCTCAGCGACACATGTCCACAGCAGCACAGCGTTACGGCGGCACAGTGGCACGGGGACATGGTGGCACAACGACACACGTACTCAGCGGCACGGCGGCACAGCGGCGTGGCGGCAGGGCTCGCCGGCGTGAAAACTGGGCGGGAGGCCGAAGAGGGCCCGAGGCGCTCAGAGCCAGCAGGGCGCAAAGGGCCGGGGGAGCGCGAGGGCCAGGTGGCGCGTGAGGGCCAGTGAGCGCTTGAGGAGCCGACGGGGCGTCTAGGGCCGGCAATTTGCAGGAGGGGCCGGGGAGGTACGCGAGGGGCTGTCGGGAGCACGAGGGGCCGGTGAGCGCGAAGGGCCAGCTAGGCGCGAGGGGCCGGCTAGGCGCGAGGGGCTTGCTAGGCGCGAGGGGCCAGCGAGAACGCGAGGGGCCGGCTAGGCGCGAGGGGCCGGCTAGGTGCGAGGGGGCGGCGGGACGCTAAGGACCGGCGGTACGCTAAGGGGGTGGGGGCAGTGCCTATTTTTCACGAGTAAATTACTGTGATTCTCTGAAAATCAGAGTTGATTTTGCGTACCACCCTTTCGCCTCTGGGTAAATTTTTGAAATTATAAGTTTTCTCCGATTTATCAGAGTTGGTCTACGTACTACCCTGCGGGATTTTCAATAGAGGGTATACCCCCAGATTATTGCTGTACTGTACTCCTTGACGACAGATGAAATCCGCCAGACATTGACAAAAATGCCTACTAGTCCCCAAGCCGAACCCAGGAATTTCAGCTAAGTCCCCACAACCGAAGACATTCCTACCAAGCACCCCCTCCAATCCATTCGGCTAAGTCCCTCACAACCAGAAACATTTCTCCCAAGCACCCTCCCGTGTCCTAAAAATTCAGCTGAGTCCCTCATAGCAGGAAACATTTCTCCCAAGCACCCTCCTGTATCCTAAAAATTCAGCTAAGTCAGACGGGCCTAGCAAGGACCGTCGGTCCCTGACTCGGATTCCTGCTCGGTATCACGTGCACCGCCCGTCTGGGACTGTACACATCATTTGCCGCCTGCGCCACGACTCTGGATGCGACCATGAACCTGGCCCTTATTGCCCCGCCAAAGGGCGTGGTGCTTAGTTTTGGTTCTCGGCTAAAACCTGAACTTGGGCTAGATACATAGTTCGCAGCACATTTCGATAGGGCTTCGTGAATGCCCTTCAGGGCAAAAGTTTCGCGAAAATTTGGTACTACTTCCGGATTTTCAAGAACTGGAAATGTGAGCACCTCACCCTTAGAGCGTAATACAAGTGCCTTTGGTTTCGTTGTCCAGCGCCCGTTGTAAGGCATTTCCACTAGTGATGCGATGCGACTGTGGTGGCTGCTTGTACAAAAGTGGGCGTGACCTGTGCACTTTTGTTAATGAAAATGGCTCTAGGAATGATCCCTTATAATCAGAGTTATTATTTTGGAAACTGAGAAAAATCCTGAAAAACCAGAGTTAGTGCTCCAGGTAACCCTGAAAATCAGAGTGGCACAGATTTCACTCCTGAAAACCAGAGTAGTGAAAAACCAAAGATCAGCACTGGGTGGGGGCCGGCGGAACGGTAGGCTAGGGCGAGGGGCGGAAGCGGACGGGTGGACCTAACCTACTATGATACCATATTAGAATGCGAAAATTATTAGAATTAGAATTGAATAATGGTAAAGTGAGAGTACACACAAATAAACCTAAGTGTTGTACCCTCTAAGAGGTAACCCTATACAGTCTATACAAACATAACAAATACAGATGTTTGACACACCCCCTAGACTGCATAGGGGAATTCCCTAAACAAGCAGCTCAGGGCGGCACTACTAGTCCAACCTCTGAGACAAGGGTCTGAGAGACCAGTCAGAAGGAGTACAGACAAGGCAAGAACAAGAGCAGGGCGGCACTACTAGTCCAGACACAAGTCCAGTCTGAGTATACATATAAAGGACAGTACAAGTCAAGGTCCTAGCAAGTGAGAAGCGACAGGAACTAGACCAAGCTGTACACAGTGCCGCTGATGATCTTTAGGCGCAAGCGCCTTCGTAAAGATATCAGCTGTGTTGGCACCTGAGGCCAAGTGTACTACGCGAGCCTGACGTCGCTGCTGTAGCTCACGCAGGAGGAAGTACCGCAGCTGAATGTGCTTCGCTCTGCCCTCGAGTCGAGGCTCCTGACACAGGAGGATCATGGCCCTGTTGTCAGCGAACAGGACCGGGGCAGAGCTAGGCCGCTCACCTAAGTCAGTGAGCAAGAAGGTCAGCCAGCGGAGCTCCTGTGCCGCCATGGCACCAGCGTAGATCTCAGCCTCACAGCTGGACTGCGCAACAGACGAGGAGCGAGTAGCTCTCCACGAGACGGCACCTGAGCCAAGGCTGAAGCAGTAGCCCTGGGTAGACCTGAGTGTCTCAGCGTCGTCTGCCCACGAAGCGTCTGTGTGTCCAGTAAGGACCACTGGCCTGCGTCCTCCAAGCACTAACCCCATGCCCGATGTACTAGCAAGATAACGCAGAACCCTCTTAGCAGCAGACCAGTGCTGCGGTCGGTGTCTGCCTGTGGCCACAAAGCGCGCCAGGATGCTGAGAGGGTATGCGAGATCTGGGCGAGTGCAAGTCATCAGGTACATGAGGCAACCCACCAGCTCTGCGTAGGGGCCGCTGGGCTCTACCAACTCCTCAGGTACTGGAGCGGAGAGTCTGTGGTCTACAGGCAGAGGGGTGGGCTGTGCAGAGGAGAACTGAAGGCTGAACCTCTGAAGGACCTAGCGCACCAAGTGTGACTGAGTCAGGGTGATGGTGCGCGCAGCTCTGTCCCTGGAGATCTGCAAGCCAAGGTAACGGCGCAGTTCTCCAAGGTCAGTGCAGGTGTGTCTCTTCAGCAGCTCTGCCTTCACGGAGGCCAGTGCGTCCCTGTCTGCCGTGGCAAAGACCAGGTCGTCAACGTAAACAAGGATGTAGAACGGAGTCTGGCCAGCACGAACGAAGAGTGAAGGGTCTGCGGAAGACGGAAAGAACTGCAGGTCAGCAAGGGTAGCACGGAGAGTGTTGTGCCACTCACGGGGAGCCTGGCGCAGGCCGTAGACGGGGCGCCGTAGGAGCCACTGGGTCCCAGGAGGGAAGGTGCCAGTAAAGCCCGGAGGGCGACGCAGGTAGACCTGCTCGTGTAGGCTGCCCTGAAGGAAGGCAGTGGAGAAGTCAAGTGAGTGAAGCTCGTAGTCACGCTGAGCAGCTAGGTGTAACAGAACCCGAAGAGTAGTCATCTTCGGGGTCGGAGCGAAAGTCTGGAAGAAGTCCACCCCCTCGCGCTGACTGAAGCCTCTAGCCACATAGCGCGCCTTGAAGACAGGCGGCTCTCCAAGAGGGCGCTTCACCTTGAAGAGCCAGCGGCCATCGACTACGTTCACCCCAGGTGGGGGAACTGCGTCGACGAAGGTGCCGGTGGATCTCCAAGATGCCATCTCCTGCTCCATGGCAGCTATCCACTGCGAGGCCCAGGGTCCCGAAGTCGCCTCAGCGTAAGTGCGAGGGGTCGGGATGTCGAAAGCGTCTGGGTCACCCTCAGGGACTAGCAGCATGGAACAGAGATGGGGAGCAGCCTCGGAGAGGAAAGCAAGCTCGAACTGGCGGTCCTCCAGGACGTCACTGCCAAGGGCAGGAGCACCCCCGACAGACGGAGGACAGGCAGGGTCAGAGACCAGAGCGGTGGCGTAGTCAAGGCGGCGGGTAGAGGCGAAGTCAGCGACAGCAGCGACAAGAGCGTCAAGGCACGAGACCGGAACAGACGGGTCGGTAACGAGAGAGGCAAGGACCCGAGGAACGAGAGGACGAGCGGCACGAAGGTAGTCGGACAGCGGGGGGGGCGCAACAAGAAGGGAGGACGGAGGAGGCGACGGGAGAAGGGGAGGACGAGACGCGTGGGAACGAAGCAACATAGGGTGGGAGCGCAAGACAGGCGAGGCAGGACGAGCACGGGAGGGGCGGTGAGACCAGACGTGCGACGGAGGAGTCGGGTCAGGAGACAGGGGAGGGGACACAGGAGGGGAACGAGGGGGGAGACGAGCCGGGGACGAGTCCGGCGGAGGAAAAACAGGGCCGTAGACAGGAAGAGGAGGAGACGGCCGGGGAGGAACAGACGCAGGGTCGGGTGACGGAAGGCCGAGCAGGCGAAGGGCGGACACCGGCGGGGACCGCTGCTGCGGCGGCACAACGGCGACACCGGGACCGCAAGCTGCTCCTCGGCTACCACCGGCACTCTCCACACCAGCACCCCCAGAGGGACCACCCCCAGGGCGACCGGGACGAGCACCCCCAGAGTCAGCGAACGGGGGCTGCGACGGCGGCAGCGGCGGCGGCGGCGACGACGACGGCTGCAGCAGCGGTAGTGGCGGTGGAGGAGGGGACTGGGGAGGGGACACCTGGGGAGGGGCGGCCGGCGAGGACTGCACAGGAGGGCCACCAGAGTCAGAAGACTCCTCAACCGGGTCCACGGACGGAAGGGGGGTGACGTGGGACACACCAGAGGGGGCGGGATGGGGAGGAGGAGGAGGAGGGGCAGGGACTACCGGGGAAGGGGTGACGAGGAACAGGGGGGGGGTAACCGGGGGACCACGGTGGGGAAAGCGGCGGTAGTAGGAGACGGACTCGTCAAAGGTGACGTCACGAGAGTGAAAGAAGCGGTGAGACGGTGGGTGGTAAAAGTGCCAGTCGGACGCGTCAAGGGGAAAACCGAGGAAGACGCAGGGAAGGGTGCGGGCAGTGAGCTTGTCCGTGCCGGAGGCACGGACGTGAGCAAGGCAGCCCCAGACGTGGAACGCAGACGCGTCACCAGGAGACCCAGTCCAAAGACGGGTCGGCGAAACCTGCGGCTGCTGAGGGTGCGGCCACAGGTTAAGCTGGTGAGACGCGTAGCGCACAGCGAACGGCCACAGAAAATGGGGTGCACCGGCATGGATCATGGAGGTGCGAGCGACCTCCATGACCAAACCGATGCGTCGCTCAGCGACCCCATTCTGCTGTGGGGAGTCCGATAGGGTGAACGTCTGGGTGATGCCCTCCGCACGACAAAAGCGACCAAGGACACCGGAGGCAAACTCGCCACCACGGTCTGAGTGAAGACGCAAGACAGGGAGACCGCGGTGGACACGCGCAGAGACAAGCCAGGGGATGAGAGCGCCAGGCACGTCGGCCTTGCGCTCCAGGGGAAAGACTGTGGTGTAACGAGTGAAGTCGTCGACAAGCACAAGGAAGTAGCGCTCTCGACGCGGCCCAGGGACGGGAGCGGGGCCCCAGACGTCCAGGTGCAGGGTCTGCAGCGGCGCGGCGGTAGGGGGAAACGAGGAGGAGTGAGGGGCACGGCGAAGCCGACCCTCGACACAAGGCGTGCAAGGTGGGGCGGGAGAGGAAGGAAACGCGCGGAGCGAACCTGGGAGACCAAGGACGAGACCGTGCTGGGACATGTGACGCAGACGCGGGAGCGCAGGGTGACCTAGGCGGTGGTGCCACAGGAGGGTCGGGTGAGTGAGGGAGCGACAGGAGCAGGCAGCAGCAACCTGGGTAGACGCAGCCACCTGAGGGGGCGCTCCAGCCGGGGGGGTCACGGTGTCCAGAGTGAACAGGCCGGACACCGGGTCCCGGGGGAACGTGGACAGGGGGGCACCAGTGGCGGCCTCGGTACAGACAGCATACCGCTCGTAGCCAGGGAACGTAGTGGTGACGCCAAGGTCCTGGAGGCAGCCGACACCAACTAGGTTCCTGGAGAACGAGGGGATATGCAGACCTGTAAGAGAACCCGAAGGAACCGCCGGACAGGGAAGGGTGGTGGAACTGCGGGCGACTACCGGACCGCCGGAGGGGTCAGCAAGAGAAACGGCAGCAGGAATAGGAAGCAGCGTCAGGGTGGTGGAGTCGCGGAAGAAACACCGAGAGGCGCCAGAGTCCAAGGTGAAGGAAAGCGAAGCCGAGGGGTCTGGCGACGGAACGACGGCGGAAGCACCAAGACTACACAAAGCAGGGGATCCTACGCCTGACGCAGCAGGGGAGGCTAAGCTAGGCACACCTACACTAGGCAACAGTGAGTAATAAGCGGGAAGCACACTAGAGTCATCAGCATACATCACATGCAGAGCGGAAACAATGGCATCCATGTCCATATCAAAAATCTGAATCTGACGACTAAGCAAACTGTGCCAGTCCGGGAGGTCTGGCGACGGGCCGAAGCGCTGACGAAAGAGGTCGTCCAGGCGACGAAAACAGCGGGGAGTGGAGTGACCGATCTTACCGCAAACGAAGCCGCGGCGAGGACCGGTCTGGATCTGGTACTGACAACGCCCGCCGCCAGAGCCACCACGCGGCACACCACCACGCGCCCGGCCACCGCCAGCGCCGAGCCACCCTGGCGGGAGGACACTCGTCTGCCGCGTCTGCGACGGCTGCTGCGGCTGCTGCGAAGGCTGCGACTGCTGCGGCTGCTGCGGCTGCTGCACCTGCAGGGGCGGCGACTCAGCTGAACTGGGCAGGGCCCCCTCGTCCACTCCAGCACCAGGCGACCCGACCCCACCACTACCCCCGCCCGCACCCCCGCCGCCTCCTCCGCCGCGCCCAGCCTTGGGGCGGCGGCCCTTCCCCGAACGGACCTGCGCTGCAGCAGCAGTCTCAGCCACTGCGGCAGAGCCGTCGGAGAAGGTGCACTGAGCAGGGGCACAACCCTGAAAGATAGGGACCGGCACGACACCGCTCGCCTGGGCGATGGAGCGGTGACGGGTCTCTATCACAGTCAGGGTGTCTACAAAGTCAGTGAGGGTGAGGTCTGCGGGGTGAACGCTAAGAAAGCGGTCGCGGGCGACAGCAAGGCGGTCAGGGAGGCGGGTGGCAAGCAGGTAGAGGGTAGAGGTAATGGGCGGCTGGTGGGCTCTAAGCTGGGCGTCAGTGCAGGCAGCGCGCCAGGTCTCATCTATCGAGCGCAGGTGGGCAGCGAGGTCAGAGACAGTGGGGAAAGATGCAAGGTCAGGAAAGAGCATCGGAAGGATCAGGCGACCCACCGAGGCAGCCGGAGGGGTGGAATAGCGCTTGATCACAGCATCTAAGTATGCCTGAGCAGTAGTGAGGGACCTAAAGCGAGGACGCTCGGATGGGGGAAGGGCGTTGCTAATGGCAAGCTGGGCAACAGCATCGCGAGAAAGCCAGACAGAGCGCGCACGGGCAGTGGCAGCAGTAGCCTCACGCTCAGTGGGTGTGGGGTCAGCGGGCAGAATAGCAGGGGGGTCTGGGCAGGGGAGCGTACCGTCAAGGTGTGCGGAAAGCGGTTCACCATCCTGCCGCTGGCCAGTGAGTTGACGGCGGAGGTCAGCAAGCCACGCCTCAAACTCTAGGGGCTGGCCTTCAGCGTCGAAGCGAAGCTCCGCCGCCATCAGGAACAGTCCAGTGCAGTGCAGGGCAGTGCAGTGCGGAGCAGTGCGGTGCAGTGCGGTGCAGTGCGGTACAGTGCGGTGCAGTGAGGTGCAGTGCGGTGCAGTGCGGTACAGTGCGGTGCAGTGCGGTATAGTGCGGTGTAGTGCGGTGCCAGGCAGTACAGTGTGATGCGGGGCGGCACGGAGCAGGGCGGGGTGGGGGGGAACCGTACCAGTGCGGAGGACGGGGCCGGGGCTGGCCCGACGGGGCCGGGCGGGCGCGACGGGGCCGGGCTGGTGCGACAGGGCCGGGACGGGGCGACGGGGCCGAGCGGGCGCGACGGGGCCGGGCTGGGGCGACGGGGCCGGGCGAGTGCGGCAGGGCCGGGCCGGTGCGACGGGGCCGGGCGAGCGGGACGGCGGCCGGGCGGGTGCGACGGGGCTGAGCGGCTGCGACGGGGCCGGGCAGGGTGCGACGGGGCCGGGCGGGTGCGACGGGGCCGGGCGGCTGCGACGGTGCCAGGCAAGGGCGACGGGGCCAGGCGGCTGCGACGGGGCCGGGCGGGCACGACGGGGCCGGGCGGGTGCGACGGCGCCGGGCGGGCGCGACGGGGCCGGGCGGCTGCGACGGCGCCGGGCGGGCGCGACGGAGCCGGGCGGCTGCGACGGGGTCGGGCAGGGTGCGACGCGGCCCAGGAGGGGCGCTACGGGGCCCAGGAGGGGCACGACGGGGGGGGCCCAGGAGAGGCGCTACAGGGGCCCAGGAGGGGCGCAACGGGGCCCAGGAGGGGCGCTACGAAGCCCAGGAGGGGCGCGACGGGGCCCAGGAGGGGCGAGACGGGGCCTGGGAGGGGTGCGACGGGGCCCAGGAGGGGCGCGACAGAGCCCAGGAGGGGCGCTACGGGGCCTGGGAGGAGCGCGACGGGGCCCAGGAGGGGCGCTAGGGGGCCTGGGAGGAGCGCGACGGGGCCTGGGAGGGGCGCGACGGGGCCTGGGAGGGGCGTTACAGGGCCCAGGAGGGGCGCTACGAAGCCCAGGAGGGGCGCGACGAGGCCCAGGAGGGGCGCTACGGGGCCCAGGAGGGGCGCGACGGGGCGCTACGGGGCCTGGGAGGACCGCGACGGGGCCCAGGAGGGGCGCTAGGTGGCCTGGGAGGTGCGCGACGGGGCCTGGGAGGGGCGCGACGGGACCTGGGAGGGGCGTTACAGGGCCCAGGAGGGGCGCTACGAAGCCCAGGAGGGGCGCGACGAGGCCCAGGAGGGGCGCTACGGGGTCCAGGAGGGGCGCGACGGGGCGCTACGGGGCCTGGGAGGAGCGCGACGGGGCCCAGGAGGGGCGCTAGGGGGCCTGGGAGGAGCGCGACGGGGCCTGGGAGGGGCGCGACGGGGCCTGAGAGGAGCGCGACGGGGCCTAGGAGGGGTGCTAGGGGGCATGAGCGGAAGCGGGAGGTGGGGGGGGGATCCTACCTACGCGTGATACCATATTAGAATTAGAATTGAATAATGGTAAAGTGAGAGTACACACAAATAAACCTAAGTGTTGTACCCTCTAAGAGGTAACCCTATACAGTCTATACAAACATAACAAATACAGATGTTTGACAAAAATGACTAGAATCAAGGGTGAATCATGGAGATGTAGGGTTGGAGTTGTACCTTCTAAGAACACACACCTATCTAGCCTATAACTTCTATATACAAATATATGTTGAAGTTGACAAGCCCCCATTCAGTAGCGGCTCACTTGAAGCCCCCCCTTAGCTATTTTAGCCTGTGGTTTGAAGGTTCTTGAAAATATCTTTCGCATTCTGCTGAAACAATATGCTATAAATGTTGGTCATTTTCTGCACGACCTTCTTACCTACTCATGCATCAATAATACAAAAATGACTTTTCTATATAAAATCCTTGGCAAAACCAAGGGTCATACCGGTCATGCTAGCTGCATTTGCAACTCCAATGTGGGTCAAGAGATCAACTCCAATAAATCAGCAGGACCATGGTATTCATGAATTATCATTCATGTCATGGTGAGCTTTAGTGAAATTAGCTACACTTGCGCATCAAGAGAAAGCAACAACCATTCCGAAGCTGGACTCGGTGGTTGCTGCAGAAAACTCCACTGTAGAAGCTTCCTCGGTATTGTTGGTCCTTTTGGCGAAACGACCCTGCAATAAGAGTAGAGGAAAAGGTAAAACAAGAGAGATAAGGATTGATTAGTCGACGAGCATAGTACGCGGATTCAGGATAGGAGTCTTGAAGGTTCACTCACTGGTATCCCAGGCAAAACGTGGAGAAAAGTGCTATCGAGCACGAAGAATCAGGGAATCAGACACATTAGCCGTACCTTTACTCTGGGTCGGCTCTCGGCATACGCCTTTCGCGACGCGTAACGAATGGTCTTCTCGAACTTGCGGTTCTTTCGCTTCTCGCGATATCGCATCACGCGAGCTTCGCGAGCCATCGCCACAATCGGGCTGTTGTTACCAGGCATCGAGCCCACCGCTCCGTGTGCAACTGCGTCGAACGGTAAAGCTATACTCCCGTCGTGCGGGTTAGGCCGACCCGGCACGTCTGGTACGACTCCATTATCGATGGCGGATGGTGACAACTGCGGGTGTGACAAACACGCAAGCAGGAAGAGAAAATAGCAACGTCAAGCGTGAGTAGAAACGCTTCGAATCACGCGTTTGAGGAACAATGACGTCATCGTCACGAAACAGGAAGCAGACCAGACGGGGGGAAGTAGGACAAACGCGAAGATCTGCGTTGACTCACACTTGCAGAGGTCCCCGGAGTCGCGTGCGGTAGCGCTCTTAGCGCGCGGTTCTCGAACGAAGACCCGTTAGAAACGGACGGCGAGCATTGACGCACGTCCGTCGAGTGAACCGGAACCATGCTATCCTTCGCGATCCTCGCGATCCCCCCCGCCGAACCGAAACCCGCGGCTCCCAAGCCTGCCGGATCTAGCCCTGCCGAACCTAAGCCAGCCCCGGCTGCTAGGCTCTGCAGTAGCTGCGCACTGGTCGGCAGACCCCCGGCCGCGGCAAGGTGAGCGTGGCCCAGACTGTGGTGGCTGTGACCGACGCTCTGATTGTGACCGTGAGCCGCCATAAACGTTTCGAGGTTCAAGAACGGATCGACGTCGAACAACATATCTGCTCCGGCTCCTGATGCTCCTGCCACCCCCTCCGCGGCCCCTCCTTTCATGAGCCGAGACTGCGGGAGCACACTCGTGGTGGCCGCGGCTGCGGCGGCGGCGGCGGCAGTGGCGGCGGTGGCGGCGGTGGCATTCGAGGGGACGGGAGTAGGGGGTTTCATCATAAGCGAAAGGGTGTTGGGGTGGGGGAAGAGCGAGGACGGGTTGAGACCGATAGGCGGGGGATAGATACCGATGTTGGAGAACGGGAGAGCTGCCAGCGGGTCGCTGGTGCTGCCGAGCCGACTAGCGGCGGCGGCGGCAGCGGCGGCGGCGGCGGCAGCGGGACTGATGGACTGGTTGAGCAACCAGCTCGCTGTATCCCCCGTTGTGACCTCTTCACAGTCTTCCTCGTTACCGTGATGGTGGCCATGTCCAAGATGAGCGTCGTTTCGCTCCGATAAATGTAGGCCAAGCCCTTTGAGCCCGTGTTCCCCGCTGGCGGCGTGCAGCAGATCGGATCCCGGGAGAACGATTCCGTTTACGGCGGATTGAATATGAGCGACTTTGACCATGGAGGGGCTTTCGTAGAAAGGGACGACGGGGATTCGGTCGTGGCGTTGCGCGAGCGGGTTCGCGTTGTGGATGTCGGCGTCGCACGTCGTGCAGAGCGCCGCGGCGTCCGCTTTGCAGGTCACCGCAGCGGGAGCCATTTCGCAGACTTCGCACACCCAGACTCGCTCGTGTCGCGAGGCGAGCTTGTTCGCGCCATGGATCTTGCCGTCGCAGGCGGCGCATAGATAGGCGGAATCTGCTCGGCAGTAGAGCAATGCCGTGACGCTTTGACAGGCATCACACGGCTTCGGCATGGCTGCCGATGCTCAAAGCTTCGGAAAAGTTTTTAGAAGGTAGCAGGTCTACTTCTGCAGGCCCTGAGAGGAGCCACACGTACGGGCGCTACGTACGGTGGAGGCGGGATACTGGTTGCTAGAGCTCGAGCAGGCTGGCAAGCGTATCTTTCTGGTGTGGAATGGCTTCCGTGTGTGGAGTGGAATTCTGAGGCTATGCAAGAAAGAGAGTCCAGGGGTTGCAGGAGGAAAGATGTGGCGTTCCTAACTTCAGGAATCGTAAGGCCAAGGATGGAGTGGACCAGAAAGCGATGTGGTTGTAAAAGGAAAGCTACTGAGTGGATGTTCGGTAAAAAGAGCGAGAGAGAGCCACAGAAACACTGAGAGTTGTGCTGGATAGAATGTGTGGTTGGCCAGAGAATCAAAAACTGCAAGGCGTGGCCCGAGAGGATCAGAAACTGAAAGCTGTTGGTGGAGAGGATCTCGAGGGCGTAAACTGACCACAGGAGTTGAGCCCACCTGCTAAAAGGACGCTTGTGACTGGATGTGCTGCGCAACTGACCGCACTTCAGTGGATGGGGTGCGCAACTTTCTGCTCTTCTCACTGGACGAGGAGCGCAACTGTCTGCGCTACTAGCCCACCCTCGTGTGTACCTGCCCGCGCTTATGACTGGTTCGTATGGTGCGCAACTGATCGCCTCCCTCCTCCTCCCCACCAAATTCCCCAAGGCACGTAAAAGGACGACTTTCCACCGCGTGTTTTGCGCCGCTGTCTCCATGCGGGATAGGATGTGTTGCGCTACGGAACAGTTTCCCCTCCGCACGGCCGCCTCCGCCCTCTAGCTGTGGCAAGCATTGTCCCGAGGCCTAGGGGTTTTGGGCGGGGAGCGGGGGAAAGGGGGGGAGGAGTGGAGGGTGGGGGGGAGAGGGCGGCAGGGGTGGGTGGGGGGGGGGGGGGTCTCACACACACCGTGGCACTTGCGGATTAGCTGGAACCAAATCCTGAAATGCAACGAGTTTTGTGCGGAGCTACGTGGAGCATTTAATGGACAGCGTTGGCGGGATGTAAAGCCCCCAATGTCCACGGGCAGTCATGAATGAAACAGTCCTTATGCATGACCAGTCCGAAGTTCCAACCAATGCAGCGCAACGGGCATGTGAGACTTTGCGGCGCCGAATCTCCCAGTTTCCAGGTTGATTTATGCATCAAGGTAATGCTACGAATTACATTTACGGGATTGATTTTGGTTCAACGTTTGGACGAGCCACACGCTCGGAATAAGAGTTGCATTTGACAACTTTCCAATATCACACCCAAGTCAGGGCTGATTCCCCACAGCTTCCCAAATACCCGACACCAGAAAGCTGACCCCTAGTTGTTGGAGAGTTTTCGTGACAGTTTCGAAAGTCTAAAACGTCATAAACCTCTCGAAATTGGGGGAGCTTACAGTGGAGCATGAGTGATGACAAATCATTGAGCATTACCACGTCTTGCCACGTGGTTTCCAGACATTCGGGGGATTACTTGGTCATCAGCCAAGCTGGAGACGACGAATCGCTGAATGTTTATTGGCTCAAAAATTCCTTCAATCAGCTTCCCTTCTCGCACGCATCTACACGAAGAAATCAGAAGGAACTGCAAGTAGAATCACACGTCATGTCATAATGCGACCTCTGCACGTACACATGAACTTCTTTTCAAGCTCTTCTTTTTCGTTCTAGATGGGTAATCCAGAATCGAGCTCAGAACTTTCACGGGCAAAATGGGACAATATAGAGTAGTCTGGTCACCCAATTGGCATTTTCAGTCTAAATCGGATGACGATTGTTGTTTCTTTTGCGTTCCTCGGGCAACAGTGTGAGGCATCAGAACGTCCCGTCTGCACGTTTGGAGGTCTCAGTATCAGATGTGGTAACTATTAGAAATCAGTGGCCCTCTGTGGGCTGGTCCGTTGCCCATGTGTTCGAACCAATGGGCCTGCAGATCAATAATTGGCGTCTAATGAATAAACAGTTAACTGGACTAAAAGTATAAACCTTTGGGCAGTTACGAAAATCGCGCGCAATACGACACAATCCAGTAGAAATATACACCTAGTTCGCGGCTATTTCACACCCTGAAATTAAGCGGCATTAGAATTTTTGTTTCTAGCCTGACCATTTCTGAGTGCGTAGACAGTACCCCCTTGTTCGTACGGTCTAAGCACGGCAGACTCCACGCGGGGTACCTTTGAGCACTGCCTAAGCTGATGTCGGGTTTCCTGACTCAAGAAATACTAAATCGAGCAGTACACACTTCGTATAGAAACCAAAGATTAAACTTTTTTTCGAGAGTATCCGGTACTTGTCGTCAGGAGCTGCTTTCGGGGGGTGAATACCTTCTCGGGGCACCCCCTGTGAGAATTCTGGATAGAAAATTACCCCAGGCTGTGTACTGAACAGCGTACAGAAGGCGAACTGAACGCCACTGAGCTTGGGTTGGGTACAGTTCAGTAGGTAGAAGGTCTGGGAAACTGCGGTGGCAACATCCACCTCAGGCTCCTCGAACAAGGCCAGCTGTTTCGGAACGTGCAAGAGAGGAGGAGGCATCGCAGCGGCGGAGTCCAATAAAGTGCGACCTTGGGATTTGCTGTGTGTGACCCACCTTACATCTGGGAGGTGGTTGGCATCCACTGTGTGATTCGTCCAAAGTGTACTCGACGGGAGATTGTCAGCGGTGTCGTTTCGCTAGACGCCGTAACCATCGACGTAAGAGTAATGCTCCTCTGCGTAACGGACGTTTAGGGTATTCAAAACGCAATTATACCAAACCAGGGGTAAAGTTTCGGGAAGAACTCGTTCCAATTTTACATAACTGGGAACAGGACTGGCTTGCGAAGTTTTCAGAAGAGCTCTAGATACCTTCGGTCTCAATAATGACTCGGCAGCTCAGTCGTTTTCTTGCCCTGATCCCCTTGTACGATATGTCCACCAGGGAGGACTTGATTGCGCACAACCCTGACATGAGGGCGTGTCCGGCGCGTACATTTGATTGCGATTGGGTGAGGTGCCTCACGGATCAGAAGGGTCGATAACGAATCTAAAACGGTTAGGTAGGGTTTTGACCAAAAAAGTACGCAGTGTACATGATTATGGGACCCACTACAATCCCATCAATTCTATAACCGTTCTGGAAAATATGTGTTGTTGGATATTAGGAGTGAGTAGTCATCACTTGATCTACACTTCATCCTTTTCCTGGACCTTGACGAACTCAGCTCGATTTGCTGTGCTGATGTGACACCACACCAGGGCTGATTTTATCAGACTATTTACTCTGATTAGTCTGAAATCTCAGACCGGTTTTTTTGCCAAACCTGAATTTCCATATAAGGCATTTTCTACATCCTGATTGATTCAGACTAAGAGCTTGGGGATCCTGAAAAAATCAGAGTTCACGCTAACCCAGTACTGAGTTTTCATAGTACATCGGGTACAAACCCTGAAACAGATTTCCATGGGGCACGCAAGATCCCCAAAAATTTCGCATGCCATCAGTGCTTCCCGCCCGCGTCACGTACAGAATCCACACTTCGCATAAAATTCCGCCAAGTCCAATGTATACTCTGCCCGCAGTGGGCACTTTGCTATCTAGCGTGGCAAAAATGCTGCCATGCTGAGCCAATAAGGACCGCAGATTCTGCTCTGTTGCTCTCTGTGCATGCGCGAACCTCGGGCCCGTGCCCTTGCAAACCTTTCAAAAAAGGTGCGACACGGGTTTGATGGACCCCTTCTTCTCCAATCGTTCCTTACCCATCAGCTTTGAACGCACTGCTTCAAGTTTTACAGGGGGAATAGTTCCATTTGTTCATTTGTCTAAGACACTGGCGTAGTTGTAGTCGCTTTCTTTAGTTTCTACTTGTCGTTTCTCCTCTCGCCATGCCTGAAAAGGATGGCGCCGATGATGCTCTTGCTGACGGTGATGAGCCGCGCAGCAGTAAGGATCCTGCCGTAGCGCCAAGGAGCGCCCTAGACATCTTGCGGCCCGTTGCCGCATCGGCTCCTCCGCCTTTTGTCGCCACAACCGCTGTTGACAAGACACCGTGCGACGAGCCATCGTTGCCTAGTAGACCTGCCCCCGCTCCCTTCATTCTCCCACCAGCCATACATTTCCAACAAAGGGCCAGTGGATCCTATTCAGTGCGCCACCGCCTCTACCGTTCGTTATAGTGTGCCATGCGCATCTACTGTCTCTTCGGCGAAAAAACAACGCACGACGAAGTATACGCAGCAGCGTAACAACCTTGGTGGCCAGATTCGCCCTCCCTCACCACCGCGCTCACCTCCCCCTGTCACCCGCCCTGATGAACCGCCGCCACCGAAGCTAAGTACAAATGAGTTGATTGAGCAGAAGTACCTAGTCGCTGAAGCTAAGTACAAGAATGATTGGCTGCGTTATTTCCCCTAGCTTGTACTTACCCGTACTAAGGAAGGTACCCCGCCCTTAAGTGCAGTGTTTGCCGAGCCTTCGGCAAAGAAACGACGAAGTATTCAAGGTCAGGTGATGGCGGGCGAGATCTCCAGACACAGACAATGCGCATACATGAACACTCGACAGTCCACGAAGAGGCGGTTCGCCGGCAACTCGAGATTCAGAAGGAGATTGAAGACAAGCAGTAAAAGATGACAAGCTTCGCCACCGTCCATGTTGAAGGCCGCCGCGTCATCCGTATTTTGCAGAGCGTGGAGTTTCTTTGCAAGAACGATGCTCCTATCGCCATGTTTCCCAGGCTGCTTCATTTCATGGCAGAGCAAGACACACCAGACATACCTCTCCAGTCGTACGGTTTGTATCTCACCAGGTAAGGCAACCTTGTTTTCGCCGGTCGATGGTTGGATTTTGGTATCAGCCATGTAAATTTCAATGCATTTGCAATGCTAATTAACAACTGTTTCACTTCTGATTATGCCACTGCAGGTACGGGTTCCAGCAGATTGTGAACTGTCTGTAAACTCATCTGCTAGCTACTCAGATGGAGCACATCAAGAGCTCACCTTACCTCGGCATCTCATGCGACGAGAGCACCGACCGCACGCGGGGAAAGCACCTGATCGTCTACATCACATTCATGCGGCTGCGTCGAGTCATCACTGAATTCCTAGCCCTGCTAGAAGTTCAAAAGTGCGACGCCACTTCTCTCATGGCCACTCTCCTAGTCCACCTGGAGTCGTCCGGCATCGACCTTCAACGCATCGTCGGCATCAGCACAGACGGCGCGTCGGTGATGGTCGGGCGAGACAACGGGCTTGTGGCGCGCCTGCGAGACATCATCCCGCACCTCTTTTCCTCCCACTGCATTGCCCACAGGTTTGTTAAATGATTCCTTGCTGTTTGTTTATGTTTTTTATGCTTCTGTGGGCTAACTACTACCCCGTGTGGGTACATGCAGAGAAGCACTTTCTGTGAAGGACGCTGCCGCATCATGTCCAGACCTCGACATGGTCGACAAGGTCACTCGCACCCTTGCGGACCTGCTCAGCCGGTCAAGCGTATGGAGCAGTCGTTTCCAGCATCTGCAGCGGGCGATTCACAGCACAAACCTTGAGGTTCAAGGCATCCATCAAGTTCGATGGTTGTCTAGAGGAGAGGCAATTCGACGCCTGTGTAAAGTGTTGGGTGCTGCGATTGTCCTGCTGTATGAGTATGAGCATCCCCTGTATGAGGTTGTGATTTCGTATAAGTTTCAGTTTTGCCTCTTCTACCTGGCCGACATGCTGGCACTCATGAACGACCTCAACCTCAAGTTCCAGAAGCGAGAGGTGAGATACTGTCTGCAAGCGTGGTGTTCTCCTCTGGTGCAACTACTCATGTCTTTCCCTCTCCTCTGCGTCCTCCCCCCCACATCGCAGGTCGATGTCATAGAGGTGGCAACGGACATCGACGAGACACCGGGGGATCTGCGGCACCGCTATGTCGAGTGCGGGGAGGTTTTCGGTGTCGGTGCCGAAAACACCTGGCTCTCGGCGTTCCTCACGGTGTACGGGCGCGGCGGGTCGAAGCGGGTGAAGGTGCACGGTATCGACTTGGAGGGGAACCCCGTCACCCACACGTACAAGATGCACGAGCGGCACCTCGACAAGCACCAGTACGGGAGCAGCTACAAGGACTGCGTGCTGCTGTGCCAGAAGCATGCCATGGATACCATGATCAACGTACGAGAGCGGATGCACGATCTGCGCAAGATGTCGCCGACGAAGCTGTGGGTGGCGGCGAAGTGGCCGAGACAACGGGCGCAGCGCGAGAAAAAGACGAAAGAGTATCTACTCGGATGCAACGGCATCTTCGAGCACCAGCTGCCCGCCTTTGACGTGAAGGCAGCGGAGACGGAGCTCGCAATATGGGCGCCGATCATGCAGAATCATCACGAGGTGGAGAGCTTCCACCAAGGCCTGGCAAACTACCTCACGAAGACGGACTCGAGCAGGCAAGTCCTCACGGTATTGTTGTTTCTGAATCACCACCTCCCATTCTACTTGCCAAGTGTGCACAACATTGCCGCCCTTGCCGACCGCCTTTAAACCCCCTTTGTTACCCGCCTTCACTCTATGCATTTCCTACTGCCTTTCTTCCGCCTTGGTTTTTTTGTCTCGTGTCAGGCGCTGGCCCAATCTGATGCGCCTGTGGCCGGCCTGCGCCGTGCTGCCTCTGTCAACAGTCGAATGCGAGAGGGGCTTCTCTCGACAGAACGTGATTAAGTCCTGCGTCCGTGGCTCACTCTGCAACGCGCGCCTCTCTGAGTTGATGGCCATCTCGCTGCTGCAGTCTGACATCAATTGGACCGATGCCCTGGCGACCTGGCGAGAGAAGCTGAGACGCCCAGCACGATATGTTGTCTTCGCATCTGCGGAACGTAAGCGCAAGGGAAAGGCTCTGGAGGGTGAGGTGGCGGGAGACACAACGGGTGATCGACAGGGGGAGGTGCCAGAGTACCTGGGGGAGGGGCGGGCTGAGGAGGATGGGAGTGATGATGAGGATGATGCGGCTCCAAGAATAGACGACGACCCTTTCCTGTCGGACCCTTTCTAGGAGCTTGTTAGTTAGTGATTGCTTGGTGGTAGACTGGTAGTAGTAGTAGTACGGTAGTTGTAGGCTCCTGTCCAGTGTAGGAAAATGTAAGATACAAGAAGCCTTCTAAATAACATGTAAGTTGTAACCCTGAATGTACTTGCACGATCCTGAGGATTTCAGACTTGCCCATCTCCGGACTCTGACATTTCAGAGTCCCTAAATTCTGGCTGAAGACCTTTCAGACTATTTTTTTTGGGGGGGGGGGTCAGCTCAGAGTGCCTTTTTTTTAAAACGTCAGCCCTGCACCACACGTCGACGCATGGTAGTATCAAACAGTGAAATTGATGAATAGAGAGAGAGAGTACACAAACATATACCTAAATGTTGTACTCTCTAGAAGATAACCCTATACAGTCTATACAAGCATGATAACTAAACATGTTTGACACACCCCCTGGACTGCATAGGGGAATGTTCTAGACAAGCAGCTCAGGGTGGCACTACTAGTCCAGCCTCTGAGACAAGGGTCTAAAAGACCAGTCAGAAGGAGTACAGGCAAGGCAAGAACTAGTACAGGGCGGCACTACTAGTCCAACCACTGTAAGAGGACACAAGTCCAGTCTGAGTGTACACACAGATATATAGGACAGTACAGAGTCAAGGCCCGAGTAAGTGAGAGACTACAGGAACCAGACCAAGCTGCACACAGTGCCGCTGATGATCTTTAGGCGCAAGCGCCTTCGTAAAGATATCAGCTGTGTTGGCACCGGAGGCTAAGTGTACTACGCGAGCCTGGCGACGCTGCTGTAGCTCACGCAGGAGGAAGTACCGCAGCTGGATGTGCTTCGCTCTGCCCTCGAGTCGAGGCTCCTGACACAGGAGGATCATGGCCCTGTTGTCAGCGTACAGGACCGGGGCAGAGCTAGGCCGCTCACCTAAGTCAGTGAGCAAGAAGGTCAGCCAGCGGAGCTCCTGTGCCGCCATGGCACCGGCGTAGATCTCGGCCTCACAGCTGGACTGGGCAACAGACGAAGAGCGGGTAGCTCTCCACGAGACAGCACCTGAACCAAGGCTAAAGCAGTAGCCCTGGGAAGACCTGAGCGTCTCGGCGTCGTCTGCCCAAGAAGCGTCTGTGTGTCCAGTAAGGACCACTGGCCTGCGTCCGCCTAGCACTAACCCCATGCCCGATGTACTTGCAAGATAACGCAAAACCCTCTTAGCGGCAGACCAGTGCTGAGGTCGGTGCCTGCCTGTGGCCACGAAACGAGCCAGGATGCTGAGAGGGTATGCGAGATCTGGGCGAGTGCAAGTCATCAGGTACATGAGGCAACCCACTAGCTCAGCGTAAGGACCACTGGGATCTACCGACTCCTCAGGAACTGGAGCGGAGAGTCTGTGGTCCAGAGGAAGAGGGGTGGGCTGTGCAGAGGAGAACTGAAGGCCGAACCTCTGAAGGACCTGGCGCACCAAGTGTGACTGAGTCAGGGTGATGGTGCGCGCGGCTCTGTCCCTGGAGATCTGCAAGCCAAGGTAACGGCGCAGCTCTCCAAGGTCAGTGCAGGTGTGTCTCTTCAGCAGCTCTGCCTTCACGGAGGCCAGTGCGTCCCTGTCAGCAGTGGCAAAGACCAGGTCGTCTACGTAGACGAGGATGTAGAACGGAGTCGAGCCAGCACGAACGAAGAGCGAGGGGTCTGCAGAGGACGGAAAGAACTGCAGGTCAGCAAGGGTAGCACGCAAAGTGTCGTGCCACTCACGAGGCGCCTGGCGCAGGCCGTAGACTGGCCGCCGCAGAAGCCACTGGGTCCCAGGGGGGAAGGTGCCAGTAAAGCCCTGAGGGCGACGCAGGTAGACCTGCTCGTGAAGGCTGCCCTGAAGAAAGGCAGTGGAGAAGTCGAGGGAGTGAAGCTCGTAGTCACGCTGAGCCGCTACGTGTAGCAGCACCCGAAGAGTAGTCATCTTCGGGGTAGGAGCGAAAGTCTGAAAGAAGTCCACCCCCTCGCGCTGACTGAAGCCTCTAGCCACGTAGCGTGCCTTGAACACAGGCGGCTCTCCAGGAGGGCGCTTCACCTTGAAGAGCCAACGGCCATCGACCACGTTCACCCCAGGTGGGGGAACTGCGTCGACGAAGGTGCCGGTGGATCTCCAAGATGCCATCTCCTGCTCCATGGCAGCTATCCACTGAGAGGCCCAGGGTCCCGAAACCGCCTCAGCGTAAGTACGAGGGGTCGGGATGTCGAAAGCGTCTGGGTCACCCTCAGGGACTAGCAGCATGGAACAGAGATGGGGAGCAGCCTCGGACAGGAAAGCAAGCTCAAACTGGCGGTCCTCCAGGACGTCACTGCCGAGGGCAGGAGCACCCCCGACAGACGGAGGACAGGCAGGGTGAGAGACCAGAGCGGTGGCGTAGTCAAGGCGGCGGGTAGAGGCGAAGTCAGCGACCGCAGCGACGAGGGCGTCAAGACTCGACACGGGAACAGACGGGTCGGTAACGAGAGAGGCAAGGACCCGAGGAACAAGAGGACGAGCGGCACGAAAGAAGTCGGACAGAGGAGGAGACGCAACGACAAGAGAAGACGGAGGAGGAGACGGGAGGAGGGGAGGTCGAGACGCGTGGGAACGGAGCAACATAGGGTGAGAGCGCGGGACAGGGGAGACAGGACGAGCACGAGAGGGGCGGCGGGACCAGACGTGTGAGGGCGGCGTCGGGTCAGGAGACAGAGGAGGGGACACAGGAGGGGAACGAGGGGGAAGACGAGCCGGGGACGAGTCTGGCAGAGGGAACACGGGGCCGTAGACGGGAAGAGGGGGAGACGGCAGGAGAGGAACAGGCGCAGGGTCAGGAGACGGAAGGCCGAGCAGACGGAGGGCGGACACAGGCGGGGACTGCTGCTGCGGCGACACACCACCAACACCAGGGCCACAAGCTGCGCGACGGCTACCTCCCGAACCCTCCACACCTGCACCCCCAGAAGGGACACCCCCAGAGTCCACAAACGGCGGCAGCGACGACGGCGGCGGCGGCGGCGGCGGCTGCAGCGACGACTGCGACGGCGGCGGCGGCGGAGACGACGGCTGCAACGGCGGCGGCGGTGGAGACGACGGCTGCAGCAGCTGCGGCGACGGCGGCTGCGGAGGCGGTGGAGGAGGAGACACCGGGGGAGGGACAGACGGCGAGGACTGCGCCGGAGGACTACCAGAGTCAGAAGACTCGTCGACCGGGACGACCGACGGGAGGGGGGTGACGTGAGACACACCAGAGGGGGCCGGACGGGGGGCGGGGGGGGGGAGGGGCAGGGACCACCAGGGAGGGAGGAACCAGGAAAAGGGGGGGAGTAACCGGGGGACCACGGTGGGGAAAGCGGCGGTAGAAGGAGACGGACTCGTCAAAGGTGACGTCGCGAGAGTGAAAGAAGCGGTGAGACGGCGGGTGGTAGAAGTGCCAGTCGGACGCGTCAAGGGGGAAACCGAGGAAGACGCAGGGGAGGGTGCGGGCAGTGAGCTTGTCCGTGCCAGAGGCACGAACGTGAGCAAGGCAGCCCCAGACGCGGAACGCAGACGCGTCACCAGGGGACCCGGTCCACAGAAGGGTCGGCGAAACCTGCGGCCGCTGGGGGTGCGGCCACAGGTTAAGCTGGTGAGCGGCGTAGCGCACGGCGAACGGCCACAGAAAATGGGGTGCACCGGCGTGGATCATGGAGGTGCGAGCCACTTCCATGACCAAACCGATGCGTCGCTCAGCGACCCCATTCTGCTGCGGGGAGTCCGGCAGGGTAAACGTCTGGGTGATGCCCTCCGCACGACAGAAGCGACCAAGGACACCTGAGGCAAACTCGCCACCCCGGTCGGAGTGAAGGCGCAAGGCAGGGAGACCGCGGTGGACACGAGCAGAGACAAGCCAGGGGATGAGAACGTCAGGCACGTCGGCCTTCCGCTCCAGGGGGAAGACGGTGGTGTAGCGCGTGAAGTCGTCGACAAGCACTAGGAAGAAGCGCTCGCGACGCGGCCCATGGACCGGGGCTGGGCCCCAGACGTCCATGTGCAGAGTCTGCAGTGGTGCGGTGGTAGGGGGAAAAGAGGAGGAGTGAGGGGCACGGCGGAGCCGGCCCTCGACACAAGGCGTGCACGGTGGGGCGGGGGAGGAGGGAAACTCGGGGAACGAACCGGGGAGACCAAGGACGAGACCGTGCTGGGACATGTGACGCAGACGTGGGAGTGCAGGGTGACCAAGGCGGTGGTGCCAAAGGAGAGTCGGGTGAGTGAGGGACCGACAGGAGCACGCGGCTGCAATCTGGGTGGACGCAACTACCGGGGGGGGAGACCCAGCCGGGGACGGCGCGGTGTCAAGTGTGAACAGGCCGGACACCGGGTCCCGGGGGAAAGTGGTAAGGGGGGCACCAGTGGCGGCCTCGGTACAGACAGCATACCGCTCGTGACCAGGGAACGTAGTGGTGACGCCAAGGTCCTGGAGGCAGCCGACACCAACTAGGTTCCTGGAGAACGAGGGGATATGCAGACCTGTGAGAGTGCCCGAAGGAACCGCCGGACAGGGAAGGGAGGTGGAACTGCGGGCAACGACGGGACCACCGGAGGGGTCAGCAAGAGTAACTGCAGCGGGAACAGGCAGCGGCGTCAGCGTCGTGGAGTCGCGGAAGAAACACCGGGAGGCGCCAGAGTCCAAGGTGAAGGAAAGCGCAGCAGTCGCGCGAGGCAGCAGTGAAGCGGTGGAAGCACCAAGGCTAAGCAAAGCAGGAGATCCTACGCCTGACGCAGCAGGGGAGTCTACGCTAGGCACCGCTACACTAGGCAACACGGGGTAATAAGAGGGAAGCACACTAGAGTCATCAGCATACATCACATGCAAGGCCGCTACAATGGCATCCATGTCCAAGTCAAAAATCCTAATGCTACGCCTAAGCAAGCTGTGCCAGTCCGGGAGGTCGGGCGCCGGGCCAAAGCGCTGGCGGAACAGGTCGTCCAGGCGACGAAAACAGCGAGGAGTAGAATGACCGATCTTACCGCAAACGAAGCCGCGGCGAGGACCGGTCTGGATCTGGTACTGACAGGGCCCGCCTCCAGAACCACCACCCGGTGCACCACCACGCGCACGACCACCACCAGCTCCAGGCCACCCAGGTGGGAGAGTACTCGCCTGCCTCGTCTGCGGCGGCTGCTGCGGCTGCTGCGAAGGCTGCGGCTGCGGCGACTGCTGCTGCTGCGGCTGCTGCAACTGTGGAGGCAGCGGGGCAGCTGGACCGGGCAGGGTCCCCACGTCCGCACCGGCACCGGACGACCCGCCTCCACCACTACCCCACCCGCACCCCCGCCGCCTCCGCCGCTCCCAACCTTGGGGCGGCGGCCCTTCGCCGAGCGGGACTGCACTGCAGCAGCAGTCTCAGCCACAGCGACAGAGCCGTCGGAGAAGGTACACTGAGCGGGGGCACAACCCTGAAAGATAGGGACCGGTACTGTACCGCTCGCCAGGGCTATGGAGCGGTGACGAGTCTCTATGGCAGTCAGGGTGTCAACAAAGTCGGTGAGGGTGAGAGCAGCAGGGTGGATGCTAAGGAACTGGTCGCGGGGCGGCGGCAAGGCGGTCAGGTAGGCGGGTGGCAAGGAGGTAGAGGGTAGAGGTCATGGGAGGCTGGTGGACTCTAAGCTGAGCATCAGTGCAGGCAGCGCGCCAGGCCTCATCTATCGAGCGCAGGTGGGCAGCGAGGTCAGAGACAGTGGGGAAAGACGTCAGGTCAGGAAAGAGCAGGGGAAGGATCAGGCGACCCACTGAGGCAGCAGGAGGGGTAGAATAGCGCTTGATGACAGCATCGAGGTAGGCCTGGGCGGTAGGAATGGTTCTAAAGCGAGGGCGCTCAGTGGGGGGGGAGGGCATTGCTAATGGCGAGCTGAGCAAGGGCATCGCGGGAAAGCCAGACAGAGCGGGCAAGGGCAGCAGCGGCAGTGGACTCGCGCTCAGCGGGCGTGGGATCAGCGGGCAGCACAGCAGGGGGGTCAGGGCAGGGGAGCATACCGTCTAGGTGTGCAGAAAGCGGGTGGCCGTCCTGCCGCTGGCCAGTGAGGTGGCGGCGAAGGTCAGCCAACCACGCCTCGAACTCCAGAGGCTGACCCTCAACATCAAAACGAAGCTCAGCAGCCATGAGGGGCAGTGGAGGACAGTGCAGTGCGGTGCAGTGCGATGCAGTGCGGTGCAGTGCGGTCCAGTGCGGTGCAGTGCGATGCAGTGCGGTGCAGTGCGGTGCAGTGCGGTGCAGTGCGGTCAGTGCGATCCAGGGAGGTGCAATGCGATGCAAGGCGGGGCAGGAAAGTGCAGGAGGGTGCAAAGTGTTGCGGGGAACGGGGGACAGTACCAGGAAGTATGGAGGGCCGGGGCAGGTGCGTTGGGGCTGGGCAGGCACGACAAGGCCGGGCGGCGGCGACGGGGTCGGGCGGCTGCGACGGGGCCGGGCGGCGGCGACGGGGCCGGGCGGCAGCGACAAGGCCGGGCGGCTGCGACGTGGCCGGGCGGCTGCGACGGGGCCGGGCGGCTGCGACGGGGCCGGGCGGCAGGGACGAGGCCGGGCCGGACACAGCAGGGCCGGGCAGGGGCGACGGGGCCGGGCGGCGGCGACGTGGCCGGGCGGCTGCGACGTGGCCGGGCGGCTGCGACGGGGCCGGGCGGCTGCGACGGGGCCGGGCGGCAGGGACGGGGCCCGGGCAGGCCACAGCAGGGCCGGGCAGGGGCGACGGGGCCGGGCGGGCGAGCAGGGGCCGGGCAGGTGCGACAGGGGCCGGGCAGCCGCGACAGGGCCGGGCGGGCGCCACGCGGCCGATAGGCCGCGACGGGGCCGAGCAGGGGCGACGGGGCCGAGCAGGGGCGACGGGGCCGAGCAGGGGCGACGGGGCCGAGCAGGGGCGACGGGGATGGGTAGGGGCGCGACGGGGCCTGGAGGGGCGTTACCAAGCCCAGGTAGGGGCGCGACGGGGCCTGGGGGGAGCGCAATGGGTCCCAGGAGGGGCGCGACGGGGCCTGGGAGGAGCGCGACTGGGCTAGGGAGGGGCGCGACGGGGCCTGGGAGGAGCGCAATGGGGCCCAGGAGGGGCGCTACGGGGCCTGGGAGGAGCGCGACGGGCCCTGGAGGGGCGCTACGAAGCCCTGGAAGGGGCGCGACGGGGCCTGGGAGGAGCGCAAAGGGGCCCAGGAGGGGCGCTACGGGGCCTGGGAGGAGCGCGACTGGGTTAGGGAGGGGCGCGACGGGGCTTGGGAGGAGCGCAATGGGGCCCAGGAGGGGCGCTACGGGGCCTGGGAGGAGCGCGACGGGGCCCTGGAGGGGCGCTACCGCCTGAGGGCGCGACGGGCCCAGGAAGGGGCGCGACGGGCTAGGAGGGTCGCGACGGGGCTAGGGAGGGTCGCGACGGGGCTAGGAGCGACGGGGCCAGCTAGGGCGAGCGGAGCGGAGGGGGGGGAGGGGAGGGGGGGGGGGTGATACCATATCAAACAGTGAAATTGATGAATAGAGAGAGAGAG